>CM055955.1:141208271-141606223 GCA_029490685.1 Schizonepeta tenuifolia | reverse complement strand
ACGGAACAAAAGGCAGAAAGGAAATCCTTACTTGCTTACTATATGTTCCGGTAGGATGATCTTTGCAACCTTTGCAGCAGCTTCTTCCATCAATTGCTTCTCGCCCTTCTTCAACACAGCCCTAGAGTTCAGTCATTGGTGTCAGAAATTATAAAGAACTCATGGTACAAGTTTCAGAACACAAGAATCTAACATCTATACAAACACGAAGCACAAGCAATATCTCCCCTTCACACTGGCTCCTCTCACAACTCTAAAAAATACGCGAAAGAAACAGATTAATGTAAAACAGCATTGCAGCTTCAAACAAGAAACCTCACATCAACAACATCATTTTCCACATTCCCACTATGATAAGGAAGCCAATGTACTTGGATCTTGTGAACGTACAACACCCGTAAAAAACAGTCGACGGGGTCCTTGAAGTATTAACTTTTTCTTTTTCGATCTTATGGCTCAAAATACCAAGCTGACGGGTACAAATACACTTAATAGCCTCTACCCCGCTAAACATCTCTCTGCAAACTCTCCAAATTTCAGCTTAATATTTGAATCAAATAGTAAAACAAACAAATGCAAGGTAATTTACATGAAGTTATACACTAGTAAAGACTAAGGTTCAAAATCACAACAGAAATGAGGCAATAGCTATTGAAACTATAACTAAAATCAGTTGCAGAAAAATTTACTAATTACTACTTTGTAATGTTATTGAAGTTGCCACTGAATCAACTTTTGTAAAAATATACAAAAAAAAAAAGGCAGAAAGGAAATCCTTACTTGCTTACTGTATGTTCCGGTAGGATGATCTTTGTATCCTTTGCAGCAGCTTCTTCCATCAATTGCTTCTCGCCCTTCTTCAACACAGCCCTAGAGTTCAGTCATTGGTGTCAGAAATTATAAAGAACTCATGGTACAAGTTTCAGAACACAAGAATCTGACATCTATACAAACACGAAGAACAAGCAATATCTCCCCTTCACACTGGCTCCTCTCACAACTCTAAAAAATACGCGAAAGAAACAGATTAATGTAAAACAACATTGCAGCTTCAAACAAGAAACCTCACATCAACAACATCATTTTCCACATTCCCACTATGATAAGGAAGCCAATGTACTTGGATCTTGTGAACGTACAACACCCGTAAAAAACAGTCGACGGGGTTCTTGAAGTATTAACTTTTTCTTTTTCGATCTTATGGCTCAAAATACCAAGCTGACGGGTACAAATACACTTAATAGCCTCTACCCCGCTAAACATCTCTCTGCAAACTCTCCAAATTTCAGCTTAATATTTGAATCAAAGAGTAAAACAAACAAATGCAAGGTAATTTACATGAAGTTATACACTAGTAAAGACTAAGGTTCAAAAATCACAACAGAAATGAGGCAATAGCTATTGAAACTATAACTAAAATCAGTTGCAGAAAAATTTACTAATTACTACTTTGTAATGTTATTGAAGTTGCCACTGAATCAACTTTTGTAAAAATATACAAAAAAAAAAGGCAGAAAGGAAATCCTTACTTGCTTACTGTATGTTCCGGTAGGATGATCTTTGTATCCTTTGCAGCAGCTTCTTCCGTCAATTGCTTCTCGCGCTTCTTCGACACAGCCCTAGAGTTCAGTCATTGGTGTAAGATATCATAAAGAACTCATGGTTCAAGTTTCAGAACACAAGAATCTAACATCTATACAAACATGAAGCAATAAAACCGTAACACACAAGCAATATCTCCCCTTCACACCGGCTCCTCTCACAACTCTAAAAAATACGCTAAAGAAACAGATTGATGTAAAACAACATTGAAGCATTCAAACAAGAAACCTGACATCAACGACATCATTTTCCACATTCCCACTACAATAAGGAAGCCAATGTACTTGGATCTTGTGAACGTACAACACCCATAAAAACAGTCGACGGGGTCCTTGAAGTAATAACTTTTTCTTTTTTGATCTTATGGCTCAAAATACCAAGCTGACAGGTACAAATACACTTAATAGTAAAGCAAACAAATCAAAGAGTAAAACAAACAAATGCAAGGTAATTTACATGAAGTTATACACTAGTAAAGACTAAGGTTCAATAATCATAACAGAAATGAGGCAATAACTATTGAAACAATACCTAAAATCAGTTGTAGTAAAATTTACTAATTACTATGTAAAGTAATTGAAGTTGCCACTGAATCAACTTTGTAAAAATATACGGAAAAAAAAAAGGTAGAAAGGAAATCCTTACTTGCTTACTGTATGTTCCGGTAGGATGATCTTTGTATCCTTTGCAGCAGCTTCTTCCGTCAATTTCTTCTTGCGCTTCTTCAACACAGCCCTAGAGTTCAGTCATTGGTGTCAGAAATTATAAAGAACTCATGGTTCAAGTTTCAGAACACAGGAATCTAATATCTATACAAACACGAAGCAATGAAACCGTAACGCACAAGCAATATCTCCCCTTCACACCGGCTCCTCTCACAACTCTAAAAAATACGCGAAAGAAACAGATTAATGTAAAACAACATTGCAGCTTCAAACAAGAAACCTCACATCAACGACATCATTTTCCACATTCCCACTACGATAAGGAAGCCAATGTACTTGGATCTTGTGAACGTACAACACCCGTAAAAACAGTCGATGGGTTCCTTGAAGTATTTCTTCTTTTTCGATCTTATGGCTCAAGATACCAAGCTGACGGGTACAAATACACTTAATAGCCTTTACCCCACTAAGCATCTCTCTGCAAACTCTCCAAATTTCAGCTTAATATTTGAATCAAAGAGTAAAACAAACAAATGAAAGGTAATTTACATAATGTTATACATTAGTAAAGACTAAGGTTCAAAAATCATAACAGAAATGAGGCAATAGCTATTGAAACTATACCTAAAATCAGTTGTAGTAAAATCTACATATTACTATGTAAAGTAGTTGAAGTTGACACTGAATCAACTTTTGTAAAAATATACGGAAAAAAGGCAGAAAGGAAATCCTTACTTGCTTACTGTATGTTCCGGTAGGATGATCTTTGTATCCTTTGCAGCAGCTTCTTCCGTCAATTGCGGCGGGCAATCGCCGTCGCCATCAGAGCACTTTGAAGAGCATAATCTTGCTCTTGAAGCTGAAAACCCTGGGAAGAAGAAATCAATAATCATTATGACCGGAGATGCATGAAAAGGTAAAAATGAAAATGTTCATATTACTTTGAAGCAAAAAATAACAATAAAAAATTGGGCTTTTCCAAATGGGTGCTTGAATTTGACCTAATCTGCAGAAGCAAAGAGTTGAATTTGGTTGAAGGAGACGAAAGAGAGCCATTTGCGTGCTCTTACTGCTACTGCGGACTGGAGTTTGTAGAGAGGGTTTAAGAGGTTTTAGCAAAAACCCTTTCACAAAAAATATATTACTCCCCTTTTCCAAGTAAATACAAAAAAAGATATTTTTCTGAAAATTAATTTTGATTGTAAAAATAAAAGGATTGAACACTTCTCAAAATAGAAACAACTCAGAAGAAAGAAAAAAGAAAAGCAAAAGTTGCGTGCAGCCAAACCACCACACTGTTTGGTTAATTATTAAAGAATTAACTAAATATTAATGGGTAGTGATAATAGGACATAATGTTCTTGATATAATTGGTTTATTTTGTCCATATAAATTAAGACCAAAACCGATTCCCTATTTTTTTATTTTCTATTTTATTGTGTTTACTAATTCACCTTTATTTTATTTTGGAATAATTAAATATTACCATATCTTTATTAAGTATATATGCAATTGTGGTCTTAAAATTAGGTAACAAAATATTTTTCCAAAGTGAGTTCTTATAGTTTTTCTATTCCAATTATTGATGATAAAGTTGAATCATTATTTTGCATAATTTATTTTGTTTTCCTTTTATTTTTTCTTTGATATAAAGATGTGCATTTTTAAAACGAAAAAAATTACAATAAAAGAACATGATACGCTATATTTATTTAAAACAATAAAATTATTAAATAAAATTAAGTGATATTATAATGAAATAAAAATATCCAAAGTTGTGATTCAAAAAATGATAACATTAAAATGGGAGAGCAACAAAATGCGAAAGTTGTAATGCAAAAAATACTATTAATATGAATGATATTAACTAATTTGAAATTTCTGAAAATCAAATCATAATAGATTATTATTTAATTTATGAAAATCTGATTATAATAATGATACCGATTAATTCGAATTTTATTCATGAAAATCTGGTCATAATAGATTAATATCTGGTCATAATAGATTAATATGAATGATATTATACTTGATTTTATTTCCTTAAAGAGTGGTCGAAATTGCATAAATTGATATGCATAATATTATACTATATTTATTTGGTTAACTACAGGGTATTTCAACAAAATAATTAAGGATAGAATCAATCACTTAATCTATCCCTTAATTAATGCTAAGACAAAAGGGTAACTTTTTATATGCGATTAAACTAATTAATTAATTTCAAAATAACAAAAATTATAATTTAACTAATTTATCCCCATTATGTCTAGGACATTATATTAATTAGTTACAAAAGTAAAAATATAAAACAAGATGGATGGTATAGTGTCCCTAAAAAAGAAACAAGAAATTTCATCTTGCTTTTCCCCCTCATGTCCCTACAAGGCTTAACATATTTAAATAATTTGCATCTAAACTTAGAGTAAAATAATTTTAAAAATAAATGTTGGCAAAAACACGAATTTTTTTCATGGATGCTCATTGCCCATGCACGTAGGAATTTGAATTAAATAACCATGACTGTTTACATCTGCATCAACACTTGAAGAACTTGGATGCTAACTCTATCTATAGTCAGGCAATTTCGGCTTCGAAACTAGATCTTGAGTTCATACATAAGCTAATGGAAAATATATCTATAATCGCACAGAATTTATCTCGTGCTTGATAACTTTGCTAATTAAGTCCTCAAGGAGTGGGATTTCAGGAACTGGGAGCTGGCCTTCGAACGAAACTCGTCTCATTCGCCATCAGAATAGGAGAGGAAGAGTTCAGCAGCACAAATATATGCTTCCAACCTGATCATCAATAGTACATTACCACCAACAATTAGCAGTGAATCCGAGGAACGAAGATGTGCAAATGGTTCAAATGCATTTTCCAACAGAAAAAAACGGATTTGTAAAGAAATTTGAATATGTGATGGATTTTGAAGTTTACATTGTTTGTGCAATGATGGATCCTCATTTTCCGTAGAAAAATAGATGCAACAAAACAGGAACGTTCACCTCAACATCTTGAGACTATGATGCTTGTTTCTTTTCACTGGATTTGATCCGAAAGGGTGACAGTAAAGAGAAATGGCGAGATGCTGTGACAAAGTAGGAATGCGTTATAAATCATACTAGCATAATGACAGAAGGATGTAAAAATAACATGATGCAGATTGGGAAATTAAAAAACTTACTCTTTTGTGAAGCATTGCCGTCGGTGGAGGTTTCATCTTGTGAGATTAGGTTCTTTAAAGTGTGAACTGAATCCAAATCCAAAAGATCAAATATCAGCAAGATGAGATTAGGTTCTTTAAAGTGTGAACTGAATCCAAATCCAAAAGATCAAATATCAGCAAGTCAGCCATTTCAAATTGTTTAGCAGAATGACTTTCTGATAATTTTCATGTTACCCCTCAACGTAACAAATAGTTGTAGAAATATAAGAACAGGACATGATGAAAGAATATCAAAGAACTTCTCTCTTATGTTTTTCATAGTAACACAAGAAGAATTTTATTCTATTTTAACCATTTTATTGTTTTTATATAGGAACTGACAAAAATCTTTGTAATTTTGAATGTACTTTATAGCTTATCATGGATGGAATCATTATCAAATTACACAGAACTATCTATGATTTATACCAAGTTTTCAGAGTAGAAAATAGACATCACCTTCACCAGTTGAAGTCGTCTTCCTTGCATTATCATCGTGTTCGATACCATCACCACTGGCACACTCTGAGTCAACACTTACTGATGGCGAAGAGTGATTCTTCTTTCCAAACTTCAACAGCCTCCTCAAACCTTTAGATGAATCCTTTACAGAAGTCTTCTCTGAATTTAATTGATTTTTATCCATCTTAAGCGTTTTTGCATCAGGTACATGTGCTTTAAGAGTTTCTTCAGCTCTCGGCGCCATTCCTGAACTTGCTAAAGGTGCTTTACCATACTCTGTCCGATGATTGGCAGGGTCTTCCAAAGAGGATACACGAGCATAAGGAGCCCTGTAAGGTTGTTCTGAAGCAGTATTGCTGACAAAGTTTGGAGGATCCTTCTCTGCATATGAACTCTTCACCTGAGAACATCACATACTTCATCAAATCTCTAGCATAATTATTAGTCGTGATTGATGTGCTAACAGATCACCCATTCGCAAAATTTGGTCAATGCAACCTATGGATACCTACTTTGTTCTAAAGGGGGGACATATGTCATTGTCTAAATGTATTTCTCACCTGCGAAATCCATACTGAAGCGATGCAGTATTGTATTAGGTATAGCACAAGCAATACTTAAGGAAAAAAGTTAAAACATAACCTAATAGTAGTAATTTAAATCCAGTTAATAATACACAGTAAATCTCAGTTTATCATTTTAATCAGATTGATTTTTGAGCTGATTTCTCCAGCCATGGATTAAAGTGGAACATGTATCACATTACTTTTATCTCCTAAACATGATCATGGTGCTGCAGGTTCCATACCTCTTGCTTTCCTTCCAATGATTTTAAAGTTGGAGCAGAAGGCTTCTCAGACTCAAGCACCACCACAGTTTTATCAACTATAGGGTTCTCATCTGCATCAAGTTCCTGTGTTTGATGGCAGAACTTTGCAATCGGTTCAGTTTCTTCTGGATTTACAGAAGGCCTTACTCCATTTACCTTTTGTTTGTCCTTCACCGTTGATATTTTCTCATCAGCATTTACATGCAACTTCCCTGTTTTGATCTTCAATTCAGGCAGAGTTGCAGCCTTACTTCTATCAAGGTTGATAATAGCAGATACTTTGTTCCTCTCAGGGCCCTCTGGCAATTTTCGCTTCAATACTGCTTCAGAACTTCGGGATTTCATTGTGGTTACAGGAGAATTGGCGATTGTTTTGGGCTCGGATAACCTTCTAATCCGAGACATGGAGGCCTTAGAATCAGGTGTTATGCCATTGGTTTCTCTTTTGATATCAGACAATGAAGATGAGGACTTGATTAACCTATTCCCTGTCACGTTGCTACCCTCGCTTAATATACTAGCTTTAGTGGCTTTATGCGACAGACCTGACCCAACTGAAGTTCTGACTTTGGATCTTTGCAATGGTGATGATGATCCAGGCTCCGAGTCACTAAACTTCGATCCTCTATTAGTTGCCGCAGAAGGTTTTGTGGGCAATTGCTTCGCCTGAGGTGAGGGTGTGAGTGCTTTTACTGCATTGGTACCACCCCTAGCAGCAATTCTTTTTTGTCTTTCCAGCTTTAAAGCTTCAAGACGCTTTTTTTGTGCCTCCTCCTGTAAATTTGTAATTATTAAAGACAGAGAAGACTGTTGAGAAAGAAGCACTAGACATATTTTAAACATATGATCCATGGGTGTCTTCCATTAAGTGACAAGAATGTGATCAATAAATTGATTAATATAGTAGCCCCGCTGGATCAACAATATGTTATTATACATGAATGTGTGTGTGTGTGTGTGTGTCCTCTGTTATATTTCCAGATCTCTAATTGTAATATGTGTGCTTTAAAGCAGATAAGAAGCTATTGTGCAAAAACTTCTCACAACAGTTAATGCAGCCAGAGTCGACCATTTTATAAAGCTAGTATCAATACCTGCTCTTTCTTCATTTTTTGCAGATCAGCTTTGTAGGTTCTTAATTTTTCAGCACGGGCTTTTGCATCCTCCAAGGGGTTCATCTTCGACGGTTTGGCCTTCCTCATAGGGCCTGATGTAACCCTTGACCTCTTATCCTTTTCTGATTTCTTTAATCCACCTTTCACATTAGTAACATTTTTTCCCACTTTTTTTTCTGACACTTCAGCACATACCTGCATTTCGTAGTCAAGAGCAGGATCATATACAATGGATCTCTTATCAGTCCCTCTTTCAGGCATCAAGGTCAAATCATTAGGTTCATACTCTACTTTGTTTTTATTTCCCTCGGGACCCGACTTCTGATATTTTGTTGGAATCTCAGAATCCATATTAATAACAGTTCTATCTGTTCCCCCATCTTGATCTAATGACATTGACCAAAGTGGTCCAATCAAGGTATCATCAGCCATTCCAGGTGATGATTCTCTGATCGTACTCTCGAACCTATTCAAAGCTAGTGGATCCGATGAATTCCTGAAATTATCCTGGCTCCGTTGATTTCCAATCATATAATCTTCATGTGTTGTCCTAAATAAAATCTTCTTTCCATTACTTTCAGCAAACTGGATATCTATCTGATCACCGCTTCCCCTAAAGTCATTATCCACGCTCGAAAATTGAACTTCCCCACCAGATCCCCTGAGCCTATGAGAAGCACTTCCGCTAATTCCGTGGATGTCTTTCATCCTATTATCTTGCAATTCAGCCCCATCCCGTGCACAAAGAGCCAATGGGTCATTACTGGCAGCATTTGCGCGTCTTTTTAATTTAACACCCTTTTCCATCACAAACATTCCTTCATTATCAGCCTGAGCATCTTCATCGTTACCTCTCAGCAAACAATCTTGAAATGCCTGCCAGTGTCTAGCATCAGTATCTTTACCCAAAATAGAGACCTCATCACAGTTGAAACTCAACCTATCTACCGACCTTCCTCCTCTTTTGGAAGACCTACTACGATGAATCACATCCTTATCATCCACATTTTCACTTGCTGTATCAATGTCTGAATGTGATTCTGAATTTGTTTCACTACCAGATTTCTTCCCTTTAGTGATATAGTTAATATTTCGTATTACAACCTTGTCTGATTTCTTTTTGCTAGAGCCTCCAGATCTTTTTCGTGACCTCCTACTCTGCGAAGCTTCTGCATCAGATACTGTGTCATCCAACGAACTTGTTCTACCAGTCTCCCTCATCTCTGACTCATTATTACTATCCCTAACATTAAGGGATTGCCTCTTCTGTCCTGAATGAGAACCTAAATTTGATGGGGAATGTTCCAGAGGGTAGTGATGTGGCTGAACTAAAGGTCCATTACCAGCGTATGGGTGATAGTAAGGCATTCCTTGCACTGGGTATGCTTGAAATACTGGTTGAGAACCAGGCGGACCATGCATAGGCCACGGAGGAAATACAAGATGAGGAAACTGTCCTTGAAAGTGTTCTTGACCAGTAGAGGCCGGGTCATCTGTTGGATGCCAAACAAAAAAGACAATCAAATTGACATCTCCCAGACAAAATTCATACCGAGACCACATTTTTAACATTGGAATGGCTTGCATTATAGACAATAGCAAAAGCCCTAATCTTAATTACCAAGTTGCAACTATGCCAAACATTTGCAACAAACACCTCACAGGAGATGATTGTCAAATATAACGTAACAATTAACATACAGTATATGTTATGAGAAGATAACAGCAACAAACCCAAATAATCTTTAGTTAAGTAGAGGACTATTAGATGTCAAATTAAACTGAAGTATTTTACATCTCTAACTAAATACAGAAGAAATTTGGTCACACGAACAGAGACATACAATACTGAGGCATTATATATAGACACTAATAGAATGCGATCTTGCACCACTAGTTCCCTAAGATGTAAAACTTTTATATAATCATATTTCTTCATGGTCATGCCTCATGCTCACATGTAATAGCTTTATTGAGAGAACTTGGAGGTGAAACTTGAAAGGAAGTAAAATCACAATACTGTTATATATTTTTGGTTTAACACAAGCGATTTTGCATATATGGACAAGATCTTACCAGCAATATTTAACCCTAATTTCCCCATATGCTCTGAGGCCAGCTCATGGTTGGACTCATCTTGGTTGTTGCCAGAGAGAACAATACCAGATGCTTTCACAGGAGAGAAGTCTAGTTGAGTAGACAATGCGCCTGAAGCCTCAATGTCAAGCCACTGTCCTGTTTCATGCTTACACTTCCAGAGATCTATGAACCTTGAGCATGCATCCCTGTTGAATAGACATGAATCAATTGGAATTTTCTAAAAATTAATGCTATCTTTAGGAGCATCAGCTTACTATATACTGGCCAACGACAGGGTGAAGAAGGAGCTCACATTAAACGCATAGCTCCAAAGCACTCAGCAAAGGAAACAAGAGCTGCCACATAATCAATATCAAACCCTGCTGCAACAGCACGTGCAAATGCCATTCCTTGTTCATTTTGAAGAGCTGTTTTACGGGTCTCGAGGACTTTCATAAGCTGGACTCTGGTAACATTTCAACACCGTAACAATGTAAATAAATTACAAATATCCTTTTATATCATTAATACTCTCAACTTATATCGTTTGCTCAGTAATGAATCACTAATAATAAATATCCAAAGTCAGATTTAAATTATTCTTTGCAAAGCCATACTGCCATTCTCCATTAAAAATCCTGAGGAGCAATACTGAATGTTCGGAGGAAGATGCTTTTTTCCATTTACCTTATTGTTTTATTTTTATTTTAGCTAGCAATTACAACCCTGTATCCATGTACCGCCTTCTATGGTTAATGGAGTATGTCTCACATTAGTCAGAACTATCATTTCAACCCTAAAGATGATTCTATAGTAAACACATCAAGTGATATTGGAAATCTGGTTCTGTAGTGAATCACTTCTACTGTTATAGTCTGTTAGTGGCCATGAACTCTTCCACGGAAACATAAAAGGTAGATTTACCAGTAGTATGAGAAATGCAACAGGCTTGGACAGCCCAAAAATTGAGGAAAAAATTACAGCTAAAATTAGAATCCATTTGCACAGTAATTTATTACACTCTAGCACCTAACGGCAGATAAGTAGCAATTTTTCACGAGATGAACCAGGACAGACCCGCAACAACCCCCCGCGAAAATTGAATAATTTCTGATTACATAGATATAGCAGGACAATAGTGATGGCAATGCCTTACATACTTTGAATTCCCTCCCTCTGCGCATGGCCCATTGGCTTCAGGTTGGAGTTCCCCAGGCTGCCAGAAAAATAGCATAGTAAGAAAACATGTAATACAATGTATAATAAGAAGGGAAAGTTGAGTGCCTAGTCACCGTGTAGAGGACGATAGCTTTCTCATCATTAGCATTCGGCACAGATTTGCCACCTGTCCATAATTTCAGGGTGATCAGTGCAGTACTACTATAAAACATCACTGACAGAGTATTTTATGCAATCATAAAATCACAGCCAAACTGAAACAATTATATGTTCATGGCGAAAAAGCAGAGATAAAGATACATCCAAATGAAGAATAATGTATATAGCAGATATAAGAATGGGAAATTGGGAGGTATTAATATAGAGCCTTAATATCCATCCTCACAGTTCCTCTTTCAACTCTAATTGTATAATAAGGCAAAGGAAAAGTATACACGGGCAGCATGACATATTACCATTGTTGTTTAGATATATCTTCATAACTTATTAGAGAGAGTAAAATATACAAGCAGCAACTATTAGAATATTGAACATATATTCTGCTTTCAGATACCTTCATAGCCTCCCAGGGACTTCCGCTGATGGTTTTCCACCTGTCAGTACAATTAAATAATAAGAACAAAAAGACAGAGATTTTAAAGCATGTAAAAGAGTTACTTCATTGGTTAGTGGTTTACGTTGCTTTGTCCAATATCATTGCTGTTCTGCAAAGCAATTGCCTCCCCAATCTGCATGATCTCAGTTTCTATTGTGTAGACACGTTCCAAGATCTCAGGCGTGCTCACAAAGCGAACAAACCTGTTCAAAGCAGCAAACATACAATTGTCTCTTTTAGCAGGAACGTGAAACTGAAGGTCGTAAATTTTTTTGCAAGTATACCTACTTGAACAGGATGAAAGGAAACTTTCACCCCCGACTTTGAAAGGGGGAGTACATACATAATATTTGACTGTGTCTACTGTCTAGATAGAATTTAAAGAGCAACAATACGATTGGTTTCTTAACATTCAAACTATTGGACTAGCAATAAACATTCCATCTCTCATGTCTCAATGATGAATCCATATGTACAAAACACATGTTTAGAATAATTCCTTTTAATTGTTAGTAATTTAGTATAACACATGAGGTGGTCTTTTGGACAAGATAGCTTTTTCTCTGTCAGAAGTTGAGCACTCATGTCTCTTGGTTCAGACATGTGTAAGACATCCCCAAATGGGAAAAGTATAACAGTTCGACAAACAGACGTCGTATTGACGCAGAAATATATATAAAAGCTCTCAGCTTTATGATGGACCTTCAAATAGATTTCATCTTAAGTTAATAAGGCCAAGGAATATATCAGTGCCAGGTTCTACCATTTAATGGTTCAGGGTTCATATTTCAGCTGACTTCACCATAAAAGCATTTAGTACAATCACTGTTATCAATAATAATTAACACTTAACAGTTAACATTATGCAATTTCATTATGAAATCAATTTTTAGATTTGGATTAGAACAAAAATTACTAAATTGTACTCCCTCCGGTTTGAAATATAAGAAGTTTTAGGCTTTTAGCCCTTTTTATTTGTTTTTTTTTAAGACGTTTTCAGTTACCAAGAGTGTTTTCTCTCTCCCTTCCATTAATTTATTTACTTTTCAACTCATTATTAATGATGTGCTCGTTTTTCAATTAGTTAGTTGAGTTACTTTCATTAACTTGGATAATATATTACCCTATGACATTATCATGAATTGCAAAAAAAAAACTCAAAAGGCAACAATATAATTGACCAAATAAATTTCTTGCATTAAAGTTTAGAGTGAACAAGAATAATGAGTTGTTAAAGTTTGTGTTAATTAATGTTTCTTAATCGTAGTGCAAAATGCAAAAACTTCTTATATTTGAAACCGGAAGGAGTATGTGATTAGGATCCAGTAATCTGACGTCAACAATATAACCAGACATGTGCAAGAGGTAGATTTTATATGCTAGATTGCAGCCAAACCTTTGCAGAGTGGCCTTCGTGAACCAGGATGCATCACTTCCGGTTTCTGGTTCAAGCAAAATAGAATAACCACCTTTGTCAATTTGATCTTGGGCAGTCTTTAGGTGTGCAAGAAACGGATTTAGCAATCCTGAAGCAATTTTCTCTTTCTTGTCATTTGCTATGATAATTAAATCACACCTGATAATTAGAATGTCATCAGACTAGCAGCAGGAAAACGAACATTGTGTAACAAAACTCAAATGGCAAAGCGAAACAGTAGTATGTCGACTATTCTGATGACTGGGGAGAACATCTAAAGGCTACCATGCTATCCGAACAATTTTAAGTGCAGGTAAAGGAGTTGCATCTCAAACAATGGGGCTAAAATCATACTTCTCAAACATCTCTGCCTTACTATAATACTAAATAAGATGAAGTATTGAAATCTTTTAAAACCATTCAAGAAGAGGAAAACAGAAGCAAGCATCGTTAGATCTCCGGAAAACCAACCTCATAATCATCAAACAACCAACACAACAAATCAACTTTCAATTGAATTTGAGTTTCCATGTCCTTTTTATATATAGTTCATCTACAATTCTCATGCATTCATGTTGCAATACTTCAACCCTCCTAGATAATCAATGTTATGCTTGGACAAAATGAACGGATAGCATTTTCCACAAAATGCCTCATTATACTTCCTTGAATGATGTAGGCACAACCGATTGAACAATAAATAAAAAGGCACGTGAAAAATTGAAATCAGTCATTCAAAAACGATCTTTAAATAGAGTTCTATATGGGGAAAGTCCATGGATGCTACAATTCTCAAACAATAACAGATAGAAACAGTAGCCACTATAGCATATCTGAAAAATAAACTGCCGAACATTCCATCAGCCCATTTATATCACTACAACCTAAAACACCAACACACACACACAGACTCTCTCTCTCTCTCTCTCTCTCTCTCTCTCTCTCTCTCTCTCTCTCTCTCTCTCTCTCTCTCACACACACACACACACACACAGTCACTCACTCAGACGCACGCACAAATCGACACAAGGCATACCTCGTCCGAGTTGGAGTGAGCTGAAAAACAGCCGAGCTGAGACGAGTACTCTGTTTCATACCTTCGAGCGGCTTCCCAAACTACTGCTTCAGATCTCGCCGCACAATTAATGCCTGCAAACAATCAATTCAAAACGGAACACATAATTTTATAAACAACATTCGTTCTCTCTCTCCAAACATAAGAAAGAAAATTCAAGGAAATAAACAAAGTAGCTCATAGAAAGGAGATTTTCGTAGTGAGAACTCACAGCTTTCTCCACCTGCATTCACAAGTGGACGCACACTAGTGCACTTGCCATTCTGTGTAAATCGAATGAGAGAGAGAGAATGGAAAAGACTAAGAGCGGCGTTAGAGACAACAATGTGTGTGTATATAGAAAGTGTGTCAGAATTACTTTGGATGCTGCAAAATCAAATTAAAATGTTGAAATGATATCCAGCTTTCAGATTTCCATGTTGGAAATAATTAGGAAGGTCATAAAGGAGGATTTGAGGGTAATATAGGAATTTGCCAGTTCAAATATTTCGCCGAGTTTATTAAATAGTCATTTAATTTATTGGATCTTTTAACCTAAATCCGTCTTTTCATTCAAAAATTACTTAAAATTGAGATTCAAAACTTGTAAAGATAAATTATTGAAAGAAAATCATTCTAGTTATTGTAATGAACTTGAAGATTTCATAATTTAATGTGATAATCTAATTGATGATATATGTTTGGTAGGATTGAACCACTTAAGATATAAAAATCATATCTAATATCGAGTTTGGGCTAGTTCAGTTCAATGACTTCAATCCCCTTATCATTTTTATATTAAAACTAATATTACTGATAGGGTGATTTTAAAGATAGCCCACAAATTTCTCACTACAACCTTTTAATTAAATAAATAATAAATTAAATAATAAAAATACTACCCTTATAATTCCCAACCTAAATTTCTAACTGAAAAAAATATTTTTGTTTTATAACCCAAACTTAATATATTCTAATAAAAAAATCGATAACCCCCAACAATATTTAATTGGATCATCAAATCCTAAAACCTAGAGGAATCACCATAGCTTAAAACTCTTATCCTCAAGATAATATGCAATAATATTAACCTAAAGTTTGGATCTTCTGCTACTCTCTCTTGCCCGTGGACAGATCAATCCCAAAGAAAGCACCACATAAAATCAACTTCACAGTAAGCAAATATATACACGAAAATCATCGGCAAGAAGTTCTTAGAAGTGACGCATTTACATATTCACAGGAGAAATAACCAATATGGCTTTTTGGGTAATTCACATATGGAACTTCTAGGCTTAAGCCGCTTAACCAAATAAAACTGGAATTTTTTCTGTATTTTCTTTTTGTTCTTTCTTTCACTCACTCTCTGTGTTTAGGATTATTTTAAGTGTTTCTTATGTTTAGTAGTACAAATTAGGAAGTTTGTATGTTAATTTAAACATGATTTAACTATTAATCATAATTAGGCTTGGTTTCCGATGAATCATCATTAGCAAATTTTCTGCAGCATCACGAATACTTTGTCTTTCTGGTTTCAGATTTTGCATATTTTCTTTATGGATTTATGAATGAAGAGGTGAAACGATCTGGGGCTATGGCGTATTTTTATAAAAATTTCATTTATAAGAGTATTATTGTACTTTTATTATTTAATTTATTATTACTTTAATTAAGAGGCTATAGTGAGAGATTTGGGGGCTATATTTAAAATTAACCTTACAGGTATGTTAAACTCTCTGCTAAAAAATATGGGTTAAACTGATATTTTTGATGGTAGAGTCGGTCCAATTTTTCATTTTGATTCTTAGAATCAAAAGATCATATTGTCATGTATCTGATATTGTTAACTCATATTCACACAAGAGGAAAAAGTTCTCTCTTTTATTTTTTTACGGAAAGAATAAGATTAGTTAACTCGAGTATTTTAAACGAACGTCTCAATTAAACGTATCTTAGACTTAAACAAAATAAAAATTAGAATGAAATTGTTTACTTACTAAGAATATACACTATATCTCAATATATTAAGACGAATAAAACAAATTGAAGCAGTCGAAATAAATGGGAGGATCCATATTTTCAAAGAATGCAACTATTCACATTTTGATTTATGGTTAGTCCACAACAAATAATATTAATGACAATATAAAAATGTAAGGTCATAAAAATATTGAGTCTAAAATAGCACTCGCACATTAAGGGATACGCAGCGCGAGGCCAACAAAACATAACTATTACATGAGGAAAATACCCTAAGAAAAACGTTCGAAAAAAATGATGAGGAAAATGGGGTACGAGGCAAATGTACGAAAAAGTCCCTCAATTAGTGGTGGGGGTGGGTTTGGTGGTGCTAATTTGCGCAGAAAGTAAAGGATGCTCCCAAGGAATGTTCTTCGTTGGTAGTATCATATTCATATAGTTGTAATAATATAGTAGTACTATGATAATTGTTTTTTTTTTTTTTTTTTTTTTTTTTGGAGATCAGTACTATGATAATAGTTGGTGACATGTGGAAATGTACGTGAGTTTCGAAGTTTTTATTTCATATAATCATCATAGTATTTAGGACTAGTTGATAGAAAAAATAGGGGCTATAAATATAATTATCCTATGTGGTTTATAAATTTTATATTAAGTGATAATTACAAAGTATATTACCGTTTGTATAAAATTATATTTCCTCTGTCCTATTTATAATGGTCAGTTTAGTTTCACTTTTCGGGATGTTCCACATCAGTCGGTCAGTTTTCTTTTTAGGTCAAACAATTTTTCCTTATACTATTACACCATTACACTATTACACTCTCATTCAAAAAAACAAAACAACTTTATTACACTATTACAACAATAAAACATTCAATAAAAATTCCATCAAACACATCTTTTATCTCTAATTTTCTTTTTCTTAATATCCGTACGGAAAAGAAAGTGACCATTATAAATAAGATGGAGGGAGCAATAGTAAATTCACTTCTAGTAGTTTATTTAATGTAGTTTTAGGCAATACCAATTAGGGCAACGAGTTGACGATGATAATCTAGTTATATACGCAAGAGGATTAGAGGACTAGCGGAGTATAACTTTTAATCGTTTATTAGACTGTCTGCAGTGGTAGTGTCTCTAAGGATTTTTTGGAGATAAAGACATTGAGCTGCAGTGATGTTGTCTCTAAGGGGTGTCTCTAAAGATTTTCTGAATTTGTATTTTGTATTAATTTTAATAAGAAAATTTGAAAATTTGAAAATTTCATTAATTTAAATTGAAATACATTACTACAAATAAAAAAAATACATTACTACAAATAAAAAAAATACATTACTAGAAATTAAAAAAAAAAAAAAAACAATACTACAACTTAAAAACATAGCCGTTGGAAAAAAAAAACTAAGCCTATCCGCGGCGACGCTTGACGTCGTCAAGCAACTTCTGGTGGAACTGCAGCTGCTCCGGCGTGTAGTTTGACGTATCCGTGTTGATGATCTTCAAATCGGTGGCGTCTTGTTTCGCCCGAGCACGCTCCCTCATTGCCTCCACGAGGTTGTTCTTCACCGCGATGATGTTACTTAGCCTTTCATTTGTTGAGTCGACCATCCCAACGAACTCCGCCTTCTCGCTCACCTTCTTCTTTCCCTTTCATCTAGCCGCCCTCGCCGCAACCTTTGCCGTGTCTCGTCCTTGTGGGCGAGGGGGAGCTGTGCTTTCCTCTTCCGTTGACTCGCTCGATCCGTGCAGCATTCCAGATGAGGTGTAGGCACCTTCTGCCGTATTCTTCGTCCGCTTCATGGACGGAACGTCGAGAAATTCTTGGTGGAGGAATTTGGGGTAGTCCGCCAAAATTTTTCAGGCACCAAAATGCTTGAAGGTGTTTCCTTCATGGGCGCTGTATAACGCCTGGGCTTGGTCCCTGACCATATCGTCGGAGGCGCCGTTGGGTCTTTTCTTCTCCGCCTTGTCGAAGGCTATCATCCACTCCTTCACCCATTGGGAGATCCGGCCGAAGAAGCTCTTCACTGTCTTTGTGTTGAGGTCGTCGTTGAACATGGCATTGTACCTCTCCGCCACACGCCCCCAGTACTTGTCGTCACTTTGATCTCGTCCGAGGATGGAGTTGCACGTCTCCTCTTTCCAGATTTGGGCGACGGCGGTGCCTTATTCCATCGTGTAACTGTGCCTCTTTGGTTTGGGGGTGTCTGCCGTTGGAGGAGGGACATTTGCGACGGTGAGATCGGCCCGTTCCTTGCCTTTGCCTCGTACCTTCCCCTTGCCTTTGGCTGGTGCCGGCTCGGACGACGAACTGTCTTCGTCGCCCAACACAGTGTGGAAGGACTCGCCGACGGACGAGTTTAGATTGATAGAATCAAGCTCCGCCCCAATATATCCTCCGTATTGCGCATCGTCCGTCATTTTAGGGGGACACGACGACGACGACGACCATGGATTGTTAGGATCCATTTGCGAGATGATAATGTGAAATTGATGCAAAAATAAGATGGAATTGTAGGAGAAAAATGGAGATTTGAGGTGTGAATTTGGTGTGAATGTGATGTGATGAAATGTGGTATTTATAGGAAAAAATGTGAGATTAAAAAAAAAAAAAAAATCGGCACAAAACTAGCCGTTTTGCACCGTTTAAACAATTGACCGTTGTCTGATTTTTTTTTTTTATGTATGGCGCATGCAATGCACGCGCCGATTTAAAAAAAAAAAAAATTGAAGCGCGTGTAAAACACGCGCCTGCTCGAGACGTCTTCTCGGCTCGAGACAGGCTCGAGACAACCATTACTGCATCGGCTCATCTCGTCTCCTGGGCTATCTCGAGACAGCCCAAGAGATGACCGCTGCGGGCAGTCTTAGTACTACCCATTTTCAACATATACTGATATAAGGAAAAGTTGAAGTATAATGCTAAAAAGAAAAGTTGAAGTATAAAATTTGATTTCACGATGCAAATTTCAAGAAATATATTATTACAAAAAATAAAGCGCACTTCAATTGGGATGACGTATCTCCCAACCTTAAATTAAGAGGATTGAGTAAATTTGTCATGTGTTTTAAAACTAAAAAGAAAAAAGAAATACGATTATAGTACTGTATTACACGGAAAAGCCTGGAAAATATTTGTACCGAAATGTGACTTTTCTTTAAATGGGCCGAATAATTAAAACTAGCAGTAATCTTCCTACTTCATTCATTTATGGCCATTAATAAAGCCCACATAATTAGTATAGGAAATTAAATAAATACGTACATGTAGATGCTAGAAGTTGGTGCTCAATTAGCTGTTCCCTTTTGTTAGGTACACGAATAATATTCCTCCATACTGGTGTATTGGACGACAATAGTATTATGTAACATTGTATTTTCGTACATTATAAAATAAAATATTTTTTCTTTTCCGAAATAAATAGCTTGTTTCTTTTGGGCACGAGTATTAAGGTAAGGTGTAAAAACAGTTAAAACAATATAACTCGCAATTTTTGAAGAGATAAATGTTTTTTTATTTGTAAACGAGTCACTTGTTCCGAGACAAAAAAAGAGTATAATATATCATCACAACACAAATTTTATAAGTTCAGATTACTTAACAATAGTATGATATAAATTATTAAAATACAATTTCAGAATAATAACTGATTTTGTTGAATTCCCTATATTTGAGGGTAATAATATAGGTTGAATTTTGAAACCAATGTTGTTTGAAATTAGGGTGTCCACTCGGGACCATGCTCATCATGATTCATGACCCATTCATTAGGATACACGAGCAAAAAGCATTGGATGCCCAATTTGAAGAACGCTAGTAACTTATTTTATTTTCCAATACCTCATTAAAATTTATCTATTTTAACAATCCAGTTTCCAGGGGCGGACACTAAATATATTTATGATACATTGTGTTTTTTCCAAATTTCAAATTTATAAGAAGGTATGTTTTCAAGTAACAGTGGCTTTTACGCAGTTATTCTCGTAAAAATTGGACAATTTGACGATTTTATAAGAATTATGCTCGGTAGGAATTGAATCCCCCTATTATTTACCTCTTCGTCCGTCTGCTACCGATGTATCATTTCAGGTTATACGTATTCTAACTTCTAACGTGTCTTCTAACTTCTACCGCAGTAATATTTTATTATGACATTTATAAAGAGTTAAATTCGACTATTTTTAAATCTACCTCGATAATATGTATCACATTTTATAAAGATTCAAATTTAGTAATTTACAACTTTTTCCTCCGACGAATGGTCCCTATGCAACTACCAAAGTTTATAAATATTAATTTGTATTTTATTTAGATTTGAAACTACTTATACATGAAGAAATTCACAAATCAATTTAGATTTATTAAGTAATTTCATTGTTTCGGGTTGCACTTTCGTACATGATTGAATAAATTTTACTTCAAATAAATTATTACTTAGTTGTGAGAGCCTAAATATACTGATTTTCTCTTTAGACACAATTGGAGCAACCATTTATAGTTGAAGTTTTTGCTCTATATTCAATGTAATGTACGTTTATAGGCTATATTCAGTGTGCCTACTTTTATCACTTATTTTATAGCCACTGTCTGCTAATCATAATATGTTGTCGCACCACAATTAACACCATATGATGACAAAGTATTTTCTAAATATATAAATATATATTTAATATATATGAATATATTAATACGTGATACAATTACATTACGCACACACAAAATATTGATTCACAATAAGACAATATCTGGTCAGCATCCAATCATTTCACTTTTACTTTGGTTCATGCTAAATCATTCATCAACTTTGAAGACCACTTGATATTTTATGCTACACTTATGTACCACTTTCAATTTTTACAAATTTAATTTCTAGTGTTTTTGTTTACTTTTAAAATTTTTAATTACAGGTTACCACACACAATTAGGATATATAATCAATTTTGCATTTAAATTAAATTTATGATTGACTATTAGGATTGGTTATCCATCCCATAAATTTATACTATGATTTATTATAAACACAAAAATTGTTATAAAAGTTATAAAATTGATTTGTGAATTTAATTCAAATGCAAAATCAGACGAAACTAAATTTGGAAATTGTAAGATATTTTTTTTTTCTAATATACAAGATGCGACAACTTGAGGAATTTGAAAATTTACAAGCCATGAATCCTAAAATTAATATTGGGGCACCAAAAATATTGAGACACTAAATCCCAATTGATTATACAAACTTAATAATTCAAAGCACAATAGTCAATGTTCAGATATTCGATTGAAAAATCCTGATTTCTTCAATATGATAGGAAATCGTGAGGAAACAAATTGTTGGATATTGAAAAAATATGGTACAACATTGGTCTAGGTATAGAGTTATAAATAAGTCAGGTTCGAGCATTTTGAGTTAAATATAGGTAGGCTCGAGCCAAGCCCGAGCCCGAGCCCGAAATACAATCAGATGAAGCTCAAGTCAATGAAATTTTTAAACGAACCAAACTTGAACCGATTAGTATTCGAATCGGCTCGGTTAGTATATATAACAGCCTCATTTTTACATCATATAATTAAATGCGTATAGATTATTACAGATCAAAAGGTGATATCAGTATTAAAATGTTGAACATAAATGTACATCCAAAATCAGGTCTGATATTGATGATTTTTTTCCGGCAATGAACTCATTGTTTTGGTGGACTTGAAAAGTTTTCCGTATAATTAAAATGGAAAGATTTATTAAATGATTGAACCTTTCTATGACGATAAGGATACATAGTGGGTCCCTTACTCTGGAAACCCTCTTGATTTTGGATTACTCTCTTTATTATAGTGAGACTCCATGACCTTTTTTTCATACTCTATCAGTTACACTCGTAGACTGTCCGTAGTGGTTGTCTTCACGGGTGTTTTGAAATACCCAATTCATGGAAACAGCTTAATGCAATATTCACTGTCTCGAGACTGTCTAGTTTTAACGAGACAATCTCGAGACAATAATATATTGACAAAATTAATAAACTAATTAGATGAAAACACCCTATAGAGACAGTCCTATATGGTGCATTTCATCTTTTTCACACGTTTATTACAGTTGTTAAACTTTTTCGGGGCGGATGGATAATCTTTCTGGACAGCCCATTTTCCATCATTTTATCTCTAATTGTAAAAATATTAATATGAGCGGATGGGTGTGATAATATTTTCCGTAAAACAAAAGACATAAAAATGGGTAGAGAGTGGGGGACCATGTGATAAAATTTTCTTTTCTAATCTAGTAAACATGTGATAGAAAGTATGGAAATGATAATATTTTTTCATCCTTTTTATCCATCCTTCCAATGAAAACTTTACAACCAAAGTAAATGCACACTAAAGAGAGAACAAAAGTTGGTAATTCCCACTACATGTAAAGGGTTTATTCTTTCCATATTATGTACTCCCTCCGACCTGTTGAAATTGTCATGTTATTATTCAATACAAAGATTACGAAGAAGAGTAAAAAGATAAAAATGTATATGTGTCATCACTTTTGAATAAATTTTGAAAGGTTAAATTTTCCTTATTTGGAAAATGATAATATAAGTGAGACACTTAAGTAAGAAAAAGATGCCAATATGAGCCACTTAGAAGAAATATAAGACATTCATTTAAAGTAAGTGATATACGTTAAGTGAACGGAGGGAGTAATTATTATGGCGTTTTCTTTATACTATTTATTACTCAATTTTTAATGCATACGGTTGTTTTATAGGGCCTTTAATTTTTTTACTTGTATACTATCTTGTATCGGAGACAGAGACACTAATTTTTTTTGAAATCATTATCAGTAATGTTCTTAAATTTAACATTTGGAAATAAGTTTTATTAAAATATGACACTATTGATATGGAGTATTACATTTAAATATACGACGTCAATTTTTAGGCGGTCAAATGAAATTAGGTAGATATGATTTCCTCTGCTGGTTTTCTTTGTTTGTTTCTTCAAATAGACAAATCTAGTTTTTGGTTTTTTTGTAATCATTTCCTTTTTCTCGCCGTGGCTGTGATGAATTTCGTGATGTCTATTCAATTGAATTTTCCATTCACCATATCAAAGCATGGCTTAACAATTTCTTCTGCACCTTTTTGTTCCTTCCACCGGAAAGCATACTGGCAATCATCAATAAATCTTGATATTTCGTGCTAGTTTAATTGATTTTTTTTTTTCAGAAGAAAGTTCAAGGATATAGCGACACCATCGTGAAATGGAATAAGAAGCACCTTATTTATAAAACATAGCCTTTTGTTCCTTGTTACGTGGTTGTGCGTTTGCCTAGCAATAGTGAGGTTAATATCTAAAATCAAAAGGTCTCAAATTCAAGTCTATCGTAGTACAATGTTTAAATTTAACATTATAAATTACAATCACAAAAAAACTACAGTAATATTTACGCCCCAAAATGGCATGTATTGCAAAAATGTTCCGACCTTCAAAACATGCAAAAAGAAAGGGAGAAGAAAAAACCTTATAACATTGTTTAAGAAATATTACTAGAACGAAAAAAATTCGGCTTTAGATTTTGGACTTTGCATGCGAGAAATTGATTGCTGAAATTTTTATCCAACAACATTTAGTTTACACATCTGCATATTTTGTAGGCGATTGTGTTTTTGCAAAACATGCCAAAGTTCAATTATAAATTAATAATAACACCTAATAATAATAATAATACTAAAGCATCTTACACTGGGATGATGATGTATCAAAATAAAAGGAGAAAGCTGATTCTTTTTTATTTTTTTTAATTCATGGGAATTTGCAGCCGCTACCTTTGGTGCGCACTGGGTTACCCATGTACAAAACTGATTCTTTATTTTATTTAAAGAGAGTATCACCCTTCTCTACTTTTCAAATGCCTCCAAATTCAAAACTGAAATATGATATGAATTTCCTATAATCAAATTCAAAATCCCATCTTATTCTTAAGGAACTGAAATTCCAATTCTTACAAACACCATAATGGTACAGTTAAGCAAAGGCTCCACCTTTTCATTATTGCATTAGGTGGACATAAATAACAGATTGCCTTCTACCCTGCCAGTTATGCATATTAATTCCACCTCAACAAAAACATTAATAGAATACCTGCAGCTTGTTACCACTCTATGTTGTGGGACTCAGCCCAACCAACTCCCTTTGTCATCTATACACCGTTCACCTCAATCTGTAAACAGTATCATTATTAAATGAGAAATCGAACAATTATGTTGCCACAAAATAAGACATACTACTTCTCCCTCTATGCTGCTTCATGATATAAATTATAAAGTCTGCTGCAATGCTAGACATTAGCACATTAGTTCCCAGATACAGCAACATGCGATCCTTCAAAATTAGAATGTCTATTCTATGTGAAACTATACTATGATGATCTCATTTAGAATTGCTCAGCTCTTACAAACCTTTGGTAACTGTTACACAAATAAATTACACCAGTTGGTAGGTTTGATTGATCAGATAGTCAGTATTAGAAAAATACTCAACTAGCTATTAACTGGCCAAAATGCTGAAAAGCAGGGTTCCCATTTTCCTAGTGGAATAACTTGACTCGTCAAAAATTAGGTCCTGCTACCCAACCTTTAAAACTTTTACAAATTTGAAACCCACTGCTGTTCCAGCAATTTACTCCTACATGGCTTGCCAGATTCCACATATAGACTAACTCAGCAAATTAAATTATCAAAATAAAAACAATTTACATTAACAAACTTAGCCCAACATGAATCTTGAAAATCATAATCAATTTATGAATGAAAACTGTAACATTTATAAAAAGAAAATAATACAACTTATTTAGTAACAAAAGAAAATAGATAATATATTTTGGTATGATCTGTATACTACAGCAATAACAACGTTAGAAAGTAAAAAATAAAAATAAAAAAATAAAAAAATAAATTTGGAGGGATAGTAAAAGGTGAAAGAAGTTGAAAACTTGAAATTGTCTTAGAAGATGTTAAAAATCAAAATTGTGGAGCTTGTGCTTAAATAAAAGCATGTATATTTTCAATAGTAAATAACTTTTTTACTCATAGGATCGGAAATGTCAAAAGAGGTGGCCATGATGCAAGTTTTGAAATGTCGGGTTATTCTGAAGAAAGCGCGAAACATTGAATTTTTTCAAGCATTTTGATCTTTCCAATTATCCATGAAAACTTCATAATGCCTTAGCAATGCATAGGAAGAGAAGGAATATATCATCATTCCAATGAACCTGTTGAACAATTTTCACCCTTCTCATCTTTGCATGGGGAGCCTAAAAAAAGCCTGAAGGAAGAAAATGAGATGTAAACTTTGCACGGTGCAATCAAGGCATATATATGATAGAGCAAAAACCTATGTAGCACCTGCTGCTATAACAGGTTCTAAACCTACAAAATCAATAGATCAATAGCAAAATTTAAAATAAATTACCTTATGTCGGTGGCCCAGGCTGCTGGCCTCATTTTTCTAGCAGCTCTTTCATAATGAAGAAATACATGTATCGAAAGGAGTGAAACTGGTAAGTGAGTTAATCGGAATTCGATTCCTACACATGTTGATGTCCCATAATAAACAGGAGAGTCAAAACACAAAATAAATGAATAAAATGAAATAAATATCAAACACACCACAACTTGACTTGTGATGTTTATTTCACATCCATGCCATATTATTTGATGAAGATCATTCCGTTCAATCATAATCAAGTTATAGGGGGAACCCTTTTCCTCTATCAAAGACAGTTCAATTTGACCTTAGCCGATCTAAGGTTTACCGCCTCTCTAGCCCCATTTTGGTCTATTGGAGAGCTCGACCACGCTATGGTATTAGGAGAGAAGGAGAGAAAGAATGCATGCATGGAGATTCTGTACCACAGAGGTTCGAGAATCAGTGGGCTGACATAGTGCAAAGATAATATGGAAATGAAGAATGAAGGAGATAATGGTAGAAGAAGCAAAGTTGGTAATACCTCCCAATTCAAGGAGTCTTTAAAAAATCAGACTAGATAATCAGTTGTGCACTCTATAATATGGTTATTTTTGTAGTAATGCGAACAAATATGGAAAGTATGTAATGTGTGTTGTTTGTATGTAAAAAATTTGAAGAATAATGATAATCTCAAACTAGTATATACTAGTACTTTAATTTTGAGCTTGGTTTCTATCTAAAAGTGGACTTATCATCACTGTTTTTAGATAAAAGTTGAACGAGTTAGGGCAGCGAGCAAGCAGAGGAGGATTTGAGTGGAAATTTGGGCAGGTTTGTTAGAGTAGGGAAGTAGCGGATTTTGGAAAGAGAAGGAAACTAAATTTGAGGTTAAATCCTACATGGGAAAGAAATCCAGCCATAACAAAATTGCGGGAGGCAGATTTTACGAGCTGGATACATTTTATGTAAATATTTTGTGTTAGTTAAATATATGATTACAGTTCCATTGATGTAAAATAGTGTTAAAAGAAATCCTTAATTGTTTGTGGGTTCTATATAGTGTGGTAAGACTGGCATTCATATATAGTATACAATACATAACGGTTTGGTATGGGCATAAAGGTCCTTATCTTCTAATTGTTAATGTTTCTTCTGAATAGAAATCTATTAAGGTTGTGTTTA
Source organism: Schizonepeta tenuifolia (assembly GCA_029490685.1). NCBI lineage: Eukaryota > Viridiplantae > Streptophyta > Magnoliopsida > Lamiales > Lamiaceae > Schizonepeta > Schizonepeta tenuifolia. Next base: position 141,579,396 of record CM055955.1, on the reverse strand, counting down.
CTTTGGTTATAAATTTATCAAGGGAAAACGTATGTGACTTGTGTAGAATCACATTTGATTCAGCCTTTCTCTCTAAAGATAACTGTTTTAAGTGAAGCAATTTACTTTCTAGTTCATTTTCTTTACCACCCCACCCCCAAACCCTAAAAAACAAAACAAAAAAAAGGAAAAAAAGATAAGCCTCTTAGCTCAAGGAAGAAAAGTTACACTGATCCTCATTAAATCAACCTACTCATTGCTAACTTGTCTACATAAAGGCATAAGAAATTTGTGTTTTTGGGTATAAACGACAACACGTCAAATAACCTAAAAATGAACCAGGTCAGTCAGAGTATGATCCTCATTATGATTCTTCTCATGAATTAATAAGCATTTAATTCAAGGGTCTATGATTTACTAATGCAGGAGAAAAAGAAAAGCAATACCAGCAAAAAAAAAAAAAAGCTCACATAAGTATTCTAACATAAACATAAACTTCACCTTTCTATTCTTCTTTATTAAAAACATTGAATAGATATCTTGCTTTTCCTAATTCAGCTTCATTGCGCATTAACTTAAAGGAAAAACATTCATTCATTCATTAAAGGCATAACATGATACAATGAAACACCCACAACAAGACTACCAACGGAATAACAAAAGTAAATAGCAAGACCACACATGCATATGGAGCAACAATAACATCAAGGAAATTAACGAGTCTCTTAGAGCTTCAATGTCAAGTCTATCTTAGCTGTGCTCTTCTTCTCATCCTCTTCATCATCACTTAAGACAATTATCTCTTGATTCTTATGACCCGGAAAGTGCGCTGGCCTCCCATTCTGCGCCCGCAAATGTGGCGCTGGTGCTGGGCCATAAACAGAGTTTCTCGCACCCAATTGGGAATACATTAATGGGCAGGAGGATGATGGAGTATCTCCATATTGACCCACAAGTGGTTGTGACACATCCAACACTGGGATATAAAGAAGATTAGGATCCCTTGGGGTACGATTTGGAGCAGCTGCTGAAGGAACGGGAAGAGGACGAGACTTTAAGCAGTCATTCATCCTTGAAAACACTCTAGCCATATTAGAGTAAGAACATGGTGAACAGCTTGCAGATGAATGCTGGCCACTTCGCAGAGATGCTAGATCTCTGCCACGTAGCCTAAATCCATCTTCCACATGACACTCAAAGTGGAGCACAAGGCTAACATTATCAAAGAACACCCTATTACACACCCGGCATGCAATTGGCATTGAGCGCGAACCAGATGGCCTCCCATTTCCAAATTCTTCTGAATTTCGATAATCAGATCTTAGCTTACTCAGAGACATGCTGTGTGTGTATAGGGAAAAAAAAAATAGAAGGAAAGCGAAAATTCTACAAATCTTTACTGAAAAAGAAATGTAAAGACATGATTCAGGGCAAACAGAAGATAGAACAAAGACTACAAGGAAAAGGAGGCCTTTGGGTAGAAAGGAGGAAGACAATACGATAGGTCTTCTAGGAAACACCAAATTTATAGACGAAAATCAGGATGCCTTTCGAGTGCATATCTGTATTTACAGGAAATAAATGCTTAATTTTGCTGTCGCTATTGCAAAATCCAATGTTGAACGAAGGCGCTGAATGGATTAGTTAGCATCGATTGTATTTATCTCACCTAACAGCGAATCTTTTTAAAATTTAAAAAAAAAAACTGGTTATTATTGGAAATTGTGAATACTGCGAAATTACTTATGAGTTCACGCTGCCTATATGCTATTTCAAGCTAAAATGATTCATTCAATTTTCTAGAAGGATCTGAAGATTTTCCGAATTATTATTAGGGCCTGCTTGCAATGCCATGGTATGAGGGTGATATAACTATGATAACCTCATATCTTCTTTGTTTAAAATCAAAGCTCTTGAAAAAGGAATGGCACGATACCTATTGCGCACCTATGCTAAATTACATATCATACCTTAGTAAAAATATAGTTAATAAAGATAGAAATCTATTACTAGATTAAACTACCCTTCATCATTTTATTAAAACCGTAATAAATAAATCATCTTGCAAATTAAAAGGACAATTTTGGGAAGTGAAATTTCATAGACAATATTAACACACACAACCAATCAGAGTAGGTTACACATCTATACTAGTTAGAGAAATCAAAATTAAATATAATAGTTATACCATTTTGACGTAAATACATTTATCTTAGTCAAGTATTATATCATTAAACTTAACAAACAAGCTCTTAATCAATTGTAACTCTGGAAAGGCAAGAATGATTATGGAGATAACACATAATTACTAGGAAATCAAGAAGAAAGGATCAAATTTATAGAGTTTTATCTCTAGCAAGGAGCCACCTTATTATATTTCATAATTACAAACACCTGACAGTGAAATCGAAAATCTGCCTATAGATCTCTAGAATTATATTACGGACTTTAATATATTGTGCTTCAAATCTACAACATCAAGCAACATCACAACGCCAATAATCATAAATAAAGAAAAGAAAAAAGCATTTAATGCTATTGAAGATATTCAAAAACAAATGATACTCCTCTAAAAGCTAAACTTTTTCTTGAGATGGTCGTTCAACATAATAGCCGAGGTAAGACAAACAAAAGTTCCTTGTTCACATCTAATCACATCTCATCACATCTCATGCGCAAGACTTCGATATAAATTATAATAAAGTACCTTTCTTGCTGGCTAGAACTTTTAATGGGGTCTCAAAAACTAAGTAATTTTTGTTGGGCCCTTATTGTCATGTGCACTCAGAAGGAGGAAGGGAGGGGTTATGTTAAAGATATTAAATAATCAATGATACTCCCCTAAGCTTCTATATAAGGCAGTTTTTCAACAAATGCAACAACAATACCAACCACAAGCGAACACTTAAAAGTTTAGATTCATATATAGGAACACAAATCATAATAGTACTGGTATAATTTATAACATATGCATTTTTGCATGTATGAACGTAAGGTCACTCCTAAAGCAACATATAGGTTGTAATCGCAATTTGCTACCCTATCACCAAACTAAAACCTTGGCTTCTCTTATTAAAGAGATAAACAAATACAACATGCACTCAACTTCTGAGAAAAAGGCATAGAGCTGATATTACATAAAAAATGGTTGATGTTAGCACAATTGTAAACCACCACTATTTCCTAAGTACCAAAATGTTAGTGCAGTAGCATAGAACATATCTAAGAGATTTAAATGTTTAATCAAACAGTTAAGGCTCCTCTATTAAGTTTTTGGCATCTAAAATCTTCAGTGCTGCAGTTACTGGCCATCAACTAAATTTAATCTAGACTATATGTAATACCCCATCTTTTAAATACGGCATTAATTAGTTTTATTCAAATAATTAGAACTATTCTATTCTTAACATAATAAAGTCAAATACTAAAAATTTATTCGAGTCGGCCTAGTTAATTATATTCTCAAAACTTATTAAGCAAGGATTAATGGTTTGAGTAAGTTAATCTTGGTTGGGCAACATTAATTCAATTGTTTTGCTTGGGTCGAATCAGTAGTATTTTTTTTTAATAAGTTGGTCCAGTTCAAATTTTTTAAATAAACCCAACTAACATAATATATTATTAACTTTCCTGTGTAAAAGAAGAGGCCACATAGTGAAATCTTTTCATACCTGGCAGCCAATTTGTGTGTTAAAAAGAAGATGCACGTTGTTCTTAACCGAATCATCATAGTAAATTGTGTTAAAAAGAAGACGCACGTCGATCTCAACCAAATCATCATAGAAATAAAAACCAATGCATATTTCAGCCATAACACAAACTCACTCTCACCAATTCTTCGCATCCTCAAACACAATAAAGCTTAGAAACAATTCAAAAGAAACTTTAAACCACGACGAAACTCTGCTAATCCAAGTGGCGGCCATAATTTCTTAGCTACAGAAATACAGAGTAAGTTTCTCCACCAAACTCCTTCATACACCTGAAAAATATCATAATCTAATCAACTCTTTCTAATCAAAGCAAATTATCAAAGTAGAGAAGGAGCTCTGCTAGGAAAGCTATGGCAGCTTAAGGATTTCAGAATCAACATTGTGCAGCACAATCCTGAACCCCAACCCATCTCACTAAACTAAGGTAATTCCAAACTCTTTGTATCATTGAATACCATTTCTTTCGTAAATCATCAACCCAAACATAGGAACTTCCAGCATAGAATTGTATCTTGAGACTTGGTGTTAATATCTCATAATCTACAACCATCTGGACTTGACAAGACAACATAGGAATTAAGAAAATCTTAGAACCTACCTCTGCCTTGTGTCGTCTTTCAAAAAAATCGAAATTGTTGAGTCTTAATTCTTGTCGAGTAGCGAACCGGGCACTTTCTCTGCCGTCATCTATCTTGAATAGGCTGGAGGCGCAGCAACGACGCAGCGCTGTTGCGGCTGACCATGGTGGCAGCATTAACAGCTGCCGACGTGGCGGAGGAACAACCGCATGTTGGCCGGAAAATTAGAATGAAAAGGGTGAGGGAGAAAAGATAAGGAATTTAACAACTAAAAGTCTAATAAAAGAAAAATTAAGGAAAAAAATATACAGTATAATAATAATAAAGAAATACTTACACTGGTTGAAGACGAGTTCGACGATGAAACCAACGACGGCGTGTGTGGGCTGTTGGCAGTCCGGTCGACGGCGACATCGTTGAGGCTGCGAGTTGTAGCAGCGAGCAGCTACTACGTAGTGAGTGAGAACAAAATATCAGATTTCAAATTGGGAATCTAGGGCTTAGAAATTTGGAGATTTTAGTGATAAATTGAGTCGATGATGGTGCTATCGGGGAATGGATCTCGCCTGAAAATGAGAGGAATATGGCGTGCTGATGAGTTGAGGGAGAAAAGCGAGCGAGAGAGAGAGAGTTGCAGGCCAAAGGAAATTGGTAGATTAGTAAAGAAAAGGAATGCGTCATAAAATAAAGTTGACAAAAACTCCTTAGAGATTCTCAACCGTGCATCACCCGTGACCCGACCCGACCCGACCTGAGCGACCCGATTAATTCGGATTTGACTGCTTTTTCTTTGGTCTAGACGCGAGCGAGGAGAGTCGAAGGCTTTGGAGCGAGTCGAAAAAATCTAAATTATTGCTCACTGATTATCCTTATTTTAGTAATCGGAGCCAAAGGCTCTTTCGGGAAAAAAAATCTGGAAAAAAAAGAGGGGCGCGTGTGGTCCATGCGGGCGGGTCGGGTCGGGGCGGTACCTATTTCCATAGTGCAAATGCATGCACCAAAGTGTTACTCAATAAAGTTTGAGTATAAAAACTTTTCATTTATTTTGGTTGTGGTTTAGGCTGGATCAAGTTAATAAAGATTAATGAATTGGGCTGAAAACATTTTCGAAAATTAAAATACAGTGATGAAGAAATTTCGAGCGTGCCTACCACCCTGCACTAAAATAGACATAACTTCCTGCTCGTATAATATTTTCAAGATGCGTAAATTGGAAAGTAGACGTCCCTATCTTTCTAACGACATATTGCACGACTCCTAATTCGTCCTGAGTTGTTCTTGAATTGCTCCTGAACCCACATCAAGTGTACAAATTTTGTACTTAACGGATTTCTCGCTAGTTTTGGAACGTGTGTGATGTGTCTAGTAAATGTAAGATAATCTAATAATGTTTAACGTCGTGGATTAACGAGATAGGATTGTTAGATGAAATCTCTAAACCTTTTAACGCATGACTTAGGCAAACCTAAAGCCATAAAGTCTAAAATTGTTATCGAGTTCGTTATCCGTTTTTAAGTTTGACTCGATTGTTTATTGAGCTTTATTATTTACCTTGAAAGGTGAAGGCAAGGGTTTGGGGATGCAAAGGAAAAGCAGTATGGGTTGATCTGTAAGTTTACCAAGTGGGCTTTCTATCTAAAAGCAAAGATGTTTCTATTATGCAAATAACTTGAGCTTTGCTCTATTTTTGAAATACTTTGAAAGTATGTTTTGAAATGATTATCATGCATGAATGTTTTTATGGATATCTCTTGAGCCTATATGTGTTGGTTGAATCGATCAGATTCTGAGTTAGCCAAAAGGGTGCTTTTCAGAATTAGTGTACACGGTAATTGAGGTTGTGAGCTCCAAAGGTGGTCCGACCTCGGTGAGCAACGTTCGCGGAAGGTGGCCACCTTTCTCGGCGTTGGATAGATATGGCCAATGATGATGTGATGATGAAATGAGTACTCAGATATGAAAATGTTTTAGTAACCATGGGTTCATTTCAGAAAAACCCATGTATGTTACTATTGCAAATACATGATAATCTTATATATGTGTATATATTTTTTGCATGTGTTCACTGAGTACGTTGTACTCAACCCTACATGTTATTTGTAAAATGTGCGGGTTGAGTATCGATGTTCTAACGGCGGGTGTTTGAACTTTGAGCAAGAGCTTCTGTCGAGCGAGTTTACGGTAAGCCCCGGCTTCACATCTTCATATGTAGAGTCAATCTACGTCTTTTCCGCTGCAAACACTTTAACATTCTATTGCCTTGTTGATTATAAGTTATTCGAATATATGAATCCCTTCAACTTAGTTTGTTCTGATCGAACAATCATTTGTGATTATTCCTCTTATAATATTAAAGTATTCTACAACTTTTATTCATGGATAATCATGTCTTCTCCTTGTCATCACCGTTAATCCCCTTTCTTTCCCGCTTCTTATCTCCCACTCTCAGTCACGCCCAGGTTAAGCCGTCCTTGGGGATTTGGGTTGTGACACTATAAGCTCGTAATATATATTATGGTGTATTGTAAACAATAACAAAAGCAATCACATGGGCAAGTCTTGCGTAGATTAGAGATCTTTATACGCTAAATTAAAAGATCTCACACCTTCCTAACTCTCACCTAAATGTTTTGCTCTGAAATGAGCTCCAATAGAGTACATGCCGGTCTCCACCACAAGTGATATCATTGCATCCTAAATTTGCTTGTATTCATCAAATATATCGAAAAAAATAAAATTAGCATAATGAGCTGCTGAATGTACCTTAGTGTGGATTATTGCGCGCCATCACACCTTCAACTTCACCAAAAACATCACTGACATGAATTGTACCGAGAATTATTGATCTCAACCGAGACTTATTAATCTCAATAGTTTAGGATTAGGGTTCTAAAAATAGTGTAAAAGACTAAAAGTTGGCTATTTGGATTTTCAGAATGCATTAAAAAGAAACAATAATTCTATTAGGACATACTATGTCTGGACATACGTGCTTGAAATAGAAAAAAAATTATCTGATCGCCTTCAAAATTTCTTTCCTACTCAGACCCTATTCCAAAATATCAATCTTACGCACACCCGCTCCCAAATTTTACTCTTATCCACACCCAACTCTTAAACTTGTAAATTTAAATTGGGATAAAACTTTATAATTAAAATTTAAAAAGCATATGTTTATGAATAACCAAACTGTCGAAACTATGAAATTAAATTATTTGTTAAAAAATTCAGTTAAATTCTTATTTTTACCGTCGTATGTCTGGACATAGCGTGTTCAAATAGCACTACCCAATTCAGAGGAAAATTGCAGCACCCATTCTGTCTTGATGTATATAAGTATATGTTAGTTAATAGGAGTGTTACGTATCTGTCGATTTTTTTATTTTTTATTTTTTTTAATTTCAAACAATGAGATAGATTATTAGCTAAAAATGGAAAGAAGATATATGCAAATTACCCTAATTTTTATCTTTTTTTTAAATTAAATTATGTCCCTAATTAAACATAAAAACTCAATGTACGGCCAATTGTACGATTGTCACAACCCCAAATCCCGAGGGACGACCAAGCCGGGGTGCAACTAGGGGTTGGACTAAAGAGACGGGGAAGAAAGGGGAATTACTGAATAAATGAATAAATTAACATCTATAATCAAGATAATATACTATGAACTGATTCTTATTAGACAAAAGAGAGTCAATCTCGAAAGATCGCTCGACAAAGTTGTGATCAGAGAAGACTAGGTTTAAAGTATGAAAAACTTAAATCGAAAAGATTACACAATAAAAAGTGTAATAGTTTGCAGCGGAAAGACGTAGAATGATATCACATATCAAATGTGAAATCGAGGCTCAACTAAACTTTACTTCTTTAAGTACGACCTTTACTCAACCTCCTCCGCCTTCGTCACTCAACCTGCACATTAAAAAACAAACATGCAGGGCTAAGTACATAAAGCACTTAGTGGGCACATTGCCGAAAACATATCATACTCAGTATAGATTAGTCATGCATCTTTTCACAAACACTCGTAAGGCTTATACTGCTGTTCACTTAATTCTGGATGACACACTGAAGGTTAACTCAGAATCCGATCGTCTGGTTAGCACTCTGTGGGCTAACTCAGAATCTGTCCCTCTGGATAGCACTCTGTGGGCTATCTCATAATATGATCGTTTAGTTGGAATCTATGGATAGCACTCTGTGGGCTAACTCAGAATCCAAACTCTGGATAGCACTCTGTGGGCTAACTCAGAGAGGCACAAGAGAATTCACATATAACAATTCATCATGCACTGATAGTTACTTTAATACATCCTTATTAAAGCAACAAGTAAACACTTTCGAGCAACGCTCATTTTATTTTGATAGAAAAGCCCACCTCAATCGTTTACAGAACAAACTTTAACCTTCTGTCTTCCGTCCTGTCTTCTAATCTCGACGACCTCCTTCTAACGTAAGATAACAAATTTTAACAAGCGGTCGAGACAATAAAGGAAAAAAGAAATCGAATTCGTTTTAGATTTTTTAGGCCTTTGCACTTTACTACTTTCTTTTGATTAACGAATAAACGAAACTCGATCAATTCTCATTTATAAACTGACTTGGCTCATTACTCTACACTTAGGTCAGTAGATAAAAGGAAGTCGATAACTCATAACGACTTAGAAGTTCACAAGGAACGAAGTTAAAAGGATTTAACTTAAGAAATCAAGTTTTGGAAATTTCTGCACAGGTCAGTAAGTTCATACAGAACAGGCAACTTTGAAACAGGGGATGTATCTTATACCAAAAGAAAGCCACGGATGTCTAGTTTACTCTCCAATTTACAGATCTCGATTTCGTTAAGCGAGCTAGAAGTTATGACAGTTTCCGTGAAACGTTGCAAAACAGTCGCGCGAAACCCTAATGCTCGACAAATCTCGACGCACGATTCCCTAGGTTCGATCAATACTATTCCACTTTTATTTTCACGAAATTTCCATCTCAATACAGTCTACATGCATGTCCCTTAATCGGGTACACATTCACGTCTTTTGATTAAACAAGCGACGAGCATTTCCTCGTCATTTTCAACTAACCAATTACTAAACCAAATCAAATTTCAAATTCTATTTCATTCATCAATTTCTCGTTTATTAACTAAAACTTAAAACATCTCGTTTCTCGGATGAAAATATCGTCAACTACAATATCGTTTCTTTATCAATAACAATCATCAATATCAAATTGGTTTTCCTTATTCGACTTTTCTCTCAGCTTTTAAACTCGATTCTCCGTCTCTTAACGAAATTCATATCTTCTTAGATTTTGTTCAAATTCTACGGTTATGATCATCAACTAACAAGATTATCATAGGTTCGAATCACAAACTTAAATCATTACTTATGCTCGACTTATCGAAGATTGCTCGTCTCTTAACAAAAATCCTACGTTCTCCGTTTTCGTTCAAATTTTACAACATCGATCATTATCTATCAAGCATCACTAATATGTAAACCATATTCTAAAAACATTATCGAGCTTCAATTTATCGACGGACTTTCGTCTCTTACGATTTTCATTTTATTTTTAGAAAAAATCCAAATAATTATATCATCATCTTCAAACATCCTACATACCATTTCTATTAACAAATCATGCAAATCATAACATTTTCTTCATCAAATCATCCATTCTTCATCTCTTACATTTCTACTTTTATTTTTAGAAAATTCTAATTTAATTCATGCATCAATCTAACATCACATAGAACACTGATCCATCAATTAAACATCAAGAAAATCGAGCTACGAAAAACCCCTAAATCCATCAAAAATTTCGGTAATAGCATACATTCAAGAGGGGTGATTTCTTTATGATTTCATTCCATAGAATCATTCCTAAGCATATTATATCATGTAATAAACATAGGTTCATCATGCTTCTTCAACTCCTATGTTTCGAAAAAAAACAAAAAGATGGGAAATGATTTTTGTTCGGTTCATAACGTAGACGAAGTTCCTACCTTGTTGATTATGAACTCGGAAATGAAATCGATCGGTAGACGGATGACTTGTGAAGCTTTGAAAGCTTGAAGGAGATAACTTCAATGGAGGATTTGAAGGAGAGAAATGAGAGAGAATAGAGGGGGGGGGGGGGGGGGGTGGGCGGTAATGTGTGTTGAGGGAGGGAGGTGATGACAAGGTTAATACTATAGTATAAAGTAAGAAAATATCCTACAAAGGATGATGACTCGTTAAGGGTACGTTTGGTTGCGTTTTATTTGTCGGAAATATCTCGTTTCCGGGTCTTAAACGACGATATAAAAGTCGAGAAATATTTTCTTGGGTGGTTACGTATTCGACGAAATCTAATTCATCCGTTAGATTAGAAATAAATCACATACTCGAAAAACCTATTTCGTTTTTCAAAATCCGATAAAAATTCGGGACATCACAGTCCAAATTTTATCCGGAAAAAATAATAAAAATGGATTTTTACTAACTTACTCGTCTCGCAAAAAGAGTGAATGTAAAATCAGACGGTTTCTCGATTTGAGTTTTTGGGCGAAGATTTTATCGGATGCAAACCGACTTGTGGAATTTATTTTCAGAAACAGATTTCACCGTTAGTCTTAGAATTGAAAATCCTTAACTTAGGCGTGCAAAGCCTTAATTAATTAGAATTTTTTTATTTTCTGACGGAACAGAAATGCTTGGTATTACAACGATACATTTGACCGCACATTTCCAACATGCGAGAGGCGTGTACAATGCACACAACTTTTCGAGCACGTTTGGTGGTCGTGTGGCATGCACACGCTCATCTTTTTTATTCTTTTAAGTTTTTTCTTAATTCGCTCCAATTAAAATTTAGTAATCTCTAATTATAATTTATCAAATATTAATTAATTTAGGATTTGTTAAAACTCTTCAAAAAAATTGTTTAAAGAAAGCAACTATAGATAAGTGTGCCTACTAATTCAATTGCAATGCATACAAAATTATACTCCCTCCGTCCCATGAAATACGGCCTAGTTCGTAAGGGCACGAATACTAAGAAGAAAGGGTATTGAGTACAAAAAGAGTGTTTAGTGTAGAAAATATACAATAGTTAATGTTGTTAATAAAGTTATTTTTACTATTCCATAAAGTAAGCATAGCGCCTACCATTCCAAACCAACTCCATTTTTTAATCACTGTTTACACTGTTCATCTTTGAAAACACTGTTTACAGAACACAGAAATGCAGCTTCATTAAAAGTGGCGGTGAGCAAGTGAAATTTTACACCAACATTCAAAGTTTCCCACAAATTCAAATTTTCCTCTAAACTAAACTACTGGATGTCTATAAAACACAACATACAGAATGAAAATTTCCATTTACAATCTGCTTCATCAAAATGGTTCCACCAAAAAATAGATCTCTCCACAGCAACTAGAAATTCCATAGTACAGTTTCTTCTTGAAGGCAGCACAAACGGCAAGTCAGGATATGACAAAATAGAGGGGTGCGAAAAATCTGCCGATATGGACCCGTTCTTGTTACCCTATACCTATCTTGCACCTCCATCGCACCGATCCACAAATTGGCAGTCTCAATTTGTTCTTCGGTGTCGGGAACCACCATCCTGCTCAGATCGATCGGAATCATTATCGGAATCGGCTCATAGAGTGGAGAAAGTGGTGGAGTTTCTGGAATCACCGTATTGGTGAGGGATTCAAAATTATCCCGATCGAAATTTGGAGGTGTTTCAGTATTAGGCGTGTTCATCATGGCGAAGATGGAGGAGGAATTTTGGGCGATAGAGAGGGACGAGTACAGAGAGAAATTACAGTGAATGAGCGGCGGAGTGGGAGTGAGAGAGATAGTGAATAGTGTGTTTGAGAGTGGGGTTAGTAGAGTTTAATTTACGTGGTGGGCCCAGACCGATTTTTAGAGGATTAGAGAGTGGCCCATGGTAATTAGGGCTTGTTAAACAACCATATAAATTATAGTATTTGTTTCCTCAAAAGGAAAAAGGCCAAATAACATGGGGCGTCCCAAAAAGAAAAACAAGCCGTATTCTTTGGGACGGAGGAAGTACTATATATTGAATTAAACATTTATATTAAATCAATATGTATATTTTTTTTTTGAAAAGGTAGATGTATTCATAATTACGAATTATTCGAAATAACCATGTCCCTCAGCCAAGATGAGAAATCTTTAGTCCAAACAGACGGACTCGAAATATTCGCAGAATTACTAAAAAATGAGCAGCTTTAAACGCAGTTCTATAAGCATAAAACGCACCTAATACTAGAACCATCTCTCGTTGCTTCCATAATATCATACATGTCTCAAAGCTTCCCGTGGATTGAAGACAAATTGATCTTTTACATGTCCATCCATTTGGATCTTCTATTATCAATGTGTAAGAATTTGTATTGTTTGTGTTGAATTAATGTGTGTGAACATTAAGAATCTTCTAATAGCCACTCACAAAATTGCAAAACCCTGAACATGTCACATCAAAACCTACATAATTTCTCCTAAAGGAAAGCAAAAACTATCACATGAATTCAAAAATTTCCGACCCAAGACCAACTGAAACAAGCAAGGTTTTACACGAAGAATATAGCATGGTAGCATTCTTGATACAACAGTTAATTATTCGAATTACAGTAAAATCACAAACATCAAAGGGTTCCACTTAGCAATCAATACATTCGTCTTCGTGGGGTTTATACGTACGAGATGTATTGAGGCAAGAATAAGAGACAAGAAATCAAGAACAAAGATTTAGGTTTCGCCGTCCGAAACCGACCCGAACGTAACTTTTTAACTTCGTTTCCACCAAGAAAGGTGATGAGAATCATGATGCCATAATATACGCATGGTAGCTTAGCCCCTTACTTCTTTTTCCCACTGCCAATTGTTAACAGCTCAAAGCTACGGAGCGCCTCATCTCGGACACCTCGTGTCGCAGCACGGGTGAAAGAAGAGGATTTGGACTCAAACCCAGGTTGTAATCTTTGAGTGGTTGATATCCGGCCGCTGCCTGAGCCGAGCCGGCTATGACGATTGTCATTGGGTTCACCGGAGGAGCTCGGTCTGCTACTGGATACCACCGCCCTCTTTGAGCTACTGCCCGTCCGAGAAAGCCGGCCTCTTTCAGAATCGATTTTCTGGAAAAATCAAGATACAAGGTTTCATTTCTGAAGACTTTAATCCTCAAATAAAGCATAACTAAGAAAAAAAAAGACTTCAATCAATTTCTGCGCACCACATCTTTAGAAGATGGTACTTCGTCAGAAGATCTGTTTCTCGACGGATCTCCATGCAAACCTGCACTAGAACCATTCCTTCTGCCAAATGCACCGGATAAACTGGCCCGAATCTCGTGCTTCACTACATGATACATGTATGAGACATTCATTAGCTGGTGACAGGGACATGATAATTTGCTAATGAAATTCGAATACATAAGGAGAATTCAAACACATATTCCAAGTTCTTTTTCAGGGGAGTCATGCATGGACAGTCTCATGGTGAGGTGGATCAAAGATCCACATCCAAAGCTTACAAATGTGCTGGTATTAGATATGGCTTTGGATCTGAGTCTTTGTCCAGTCTCACCGTAAGACAGCCTCACACTAGCTTTCGTGTTCTTTTTACCCCTAGCAGCTAACCTAAACCTAAAGACATGGGGATCCCGGGAGGAGCTGGATAGAAGGGAAAAAAATTAAAAATATATCGTTTCATGTTGCTAGTTATCAAACTATCCACCCAAGGAAAATTCTTAAATATACTCATGTTGTTACTTTCTTGCAAATGCAATCATAACCATTAGTCATTACCTGGAGTCTTCTCAACTCTTTCTGTCGACTGTCCTAGATTTAAAGGGACTTTTCCCGTTGGCTGCTGATAAAGATAACATATATTAAGAAATAAAAGGAATATGACTCATATCTTATACTAGAATAATGTAATAAAGACCAAGTGAAAACTAACCCTTGTTTTAGAACTGGAGCCAACTTGAGGATACTTCAGTATCGTCCAATCAAACACATAATCAAATTGATAACCTGCGATATTGATAGGTAATATATAGTAAACTGTAAGGGCAGGTACAAAATAAATCTCTGATAATAAAATAAATGACAATGAAAAGTTGACAATAACATGATACAAAAGCAATTGTAAATCCCCCTATACAAATGTACCTTCTCGAATAAAGAGGTCTCGAAAAAGTCTTTTCAAGTAAGAATAATCAGGCTTGTCTTCAAATCGCAATGAACGACAATAATGGAAATATGAAATGAACTCTGATGGATGAGATTTACAAAGCACCTGTCCACAAATGTAAATAATTTCATGTCATCCACCATGTTAAACCTGTAATGATGCAACCAGAGGAGTAAAGCACCACGATTTTCATGTGGCCCATGATCATCATAGTGTAAAGACGATAGCACAAGATAAATGTCATATAGAGCAAGTTACAGTACTTCTACTGGAGTGAGCATCTTTTTCTCACTGATTCTGTCATACTTCTGCTTTTTTGTGCCAGCTTTTAGTCCCTGCCACGGAAGGCTGAAACGGAAGAACATTTAGGAAATAAATTAAGCCCAAGGGAGTTTGAAGAACTAGAAAGCTTTCTATGAATAACAAAGAAGATATAGATAAAACTTTAAACTCAACCTTCCTCTCAGAAAATACATAAGAACATAGCCAAGAGATTCTAAATCATCCCTTCTGCTTTGTTCTGCAATAAAAGAGAAGAGAACAGATATAATTTAACCAAACCAAAAACGTGTTGACAAGAATTCTTTCTGTTCTTTGAAGATTGAACAATCAGAAAGCAAGGATATCCTCAGTCTACTAGTAACAAGCACAAGGGTCACTCACCAACTCCAAGATGGGTGTTAACACTAGCATAACGAGCTGTGCCAGTGAGATTCTTGTTTTCCCTGTGAGTAAAAAAAATGAGTTGACATATTCTAGGGGGAAAAAATATGTACACATAATTTGTACATTTTAAGACATGTGAAACAAAGTTGATAGATATGCACTTTACAACATTTAACATTAACATTATATGTGGAAAATTGTTGTTTCAGTTATATAGTATGCACCGAACTCTTGAGTCATCCAGAGGTAAAATAAATAGTACCTTAGATAAGATTTCAAGTTACAAATAAATCAAATAAAAAACGTTGAACTATTAGTATGCACCAACAAAACTCTTGAGTCATCCAGTGATGAATTAAATGGTACCAGAGATAAGATTTCAAGTTACAAATCAATCAAATCAAAAACATTGAACTGTTATCTCTAATGTTTGGGCACCATGCAGCACATAACAAATTAAGTTAAACACAGTAGCAGTAGCAGTTCAACAAGTAATACATTGTTACCCATAAGGGCCATAACATACTAAATAAGGATTGGTAGAAAGATGAACTTGGTTAAATAAATATCAAATACAGCATTTATAGCCCCAAGGAACATTTAACTCTTTTAAAAAAACTGGCAATTATATATGTCTAATAGTTACTTTAAATTATTCATGATTGTTTTGGGGGCAGGTGGTGTGCAGGGGATGAAAGAGGTTAGTTGGCAAGAAAAACAGTTTTGTTGACTTAGTAGTAATACCTGTAAGGTATATGCTTGTGAGTTTGTAGATCTCGGTATTTCTTAGCAAGTCCATAGTCAATGATGTACACCTGTTACAAAGATAAACAAAGTTGAGCGCTGCGTTAGGTAGAGGCCTGAAAGGTAAAAACATAATTCAACTTTTTCTATCATCAACTTTGAATGCAAATCGCTAAAGAAAACTGAGCATCCTTTTGCTTGGCAACAGAACACTTAGTTCATGTCAGAAACTATGTTACCCATAATGTGCTCTGATTTGCACTAACAACTCCTTGCCAATTATCGGGGCCATAAGTGTTCAAATATGGGTTTCAACCAAAGTATGAATTAGAGTGTCAAATTTGTAAAACATGGAGCATTACAGATTCTGTACAAAGGTTCCACATGCCAGTTATCAGGTATCAGAGAGAAACACTAAACATAAATTGGAGAGTCCATTTAGGAAGTTGCAAGGGATAATGGCATAGAATTGGAAAGAGACTGCAATTTTGCATCGAATTTTAACCTCTAACAAACAATTTATTACACCTTTCCGGCAAGTGAATATAAGATCCTGGTGTAATGTGAAGCAGCACAAGAAAAAGGGAAGGAAATGTCGGATAAGAAACTCAGCTTAGTAAACCGTTGTTCCCAACATCAGTCATATTAATCTTATCCACTAAGCAAAAGCTATTTTTCAATAAATCATGACAGGGCATGATGCCATGATGTCATATGAAACCCCGATCAGCGGAGCCTCACTGCATTCTAGATTCAATCAAGTCTTCATTTACGTCCCAATATTATTTCTCCCATTCCAATTTCGCCACCATAACTACAACACCACTTATAAAGACAGGCCTCAAGCATCAACTTATCACAAGCTAGCATTGTCATGGAAATCAAATAACTATGTAGAAGTCTCTTTCCATTTCTCAGTATATTGATATTCCATACACCCCACATAGAAGGATAACAAACATCATAAAATCCCAGTTAAAAGTACCCTAATTGTCAAATTTTGATTGTTTTCTCACGGTACTACACACTTGCAACCATGAAACCAGCAACATTTGTTTCAGCCAGTGTCAGTTTACCACTGAAATTGTTGTTATAAACATCAACCAATAAACTCTCTTTTTAAGGCATTAGGCGATCATTGGCTCTGAATATTTTCAAACTCTCAAACACTCTAATCTTTTCAATCAATCAGCAAATATATATATATATATATATATATATATATATATATATATATATATCATAGTTATTAATCGCGCATCGCGCACCATCGCGCAAACCTGTCCTAGAGCTATCGCGCATCGCGAATAGCGCGCTATTTGAATAAATCGCACAGAAGCATATAAAACCATATATATTATAATTATAAGAGAAATATGCATAATAAATCTAGGTAATAAAAAAGATGAAGTCTAAAAATACTATACTGTGAAGAACCGAAGAAGATCCGTGAAGAATCTGCCGTGGTCGTGAGTCTCTTGCGTTTCTCACGCATGCAGACCGTCATTTTTAAATACTATACTTATATAAATCTAAAGCCTAAACCTAATTAAACCCTAATTAATTATAATATGAAGCCCAAGCCTGTTAGCCCATGAAGATATACCTAACGCGCGCTATAGCGCGCTATACACATGCTGGAAATCGCGCAAATAGCGCCAAATAGCGCCCTAATAGCGCGCTATCGGAATGTGTACAGAGAATAGCGGTGCGGCTCGATTTCCTTGCGTGCCGGGTCGCGATGCGCGATAGCGCACATAGCGCGCGCTATTAATAACTAGGATATATATATATATATATATATATTACCACACAAATGAATACAGCAGTCTCTGCAAAGTTCAACAAACATATAAGAGACCAATTAGGTGTCCATAATAAGACATCCCAGATCATCCATTATGGCCTTGATCTAAACCATTTATCAGCAAATTAAATAGTGCCTCCAAAATGTACAGCCTTTTGGATATTCATCACCTATGTAGAGATACAATCTGAACCTCTTGCACTCGATAAAACTAAATACAAAATAAATCATTTTACGAATCATAGTGTCACCATAAAGTAGAGAATACATTTGGATAACAAATCAGATTCTGTCATGTTTCAACAATAAGATAACTAATGAATAACATGCCCTCCAACAGGTATTTCATTTCCATATTTAGTGATTCAACAGATGTTGTTAATAGCTTTTACCTGGCAAGTAATACTAAATGCTGAAGAAAATAACATCTTTGATCATAAAAAAGGAAGTAGGCATGGACTATCCAGACAGAAAGGTTATGACCTGGAAACAAAAGCAAAGTTACCTGGTTGGCTTTGCGTCCCAATCCCATTAAGAAGTTATCAGGCTTTATATCACGATGAAGAAACCCTCTAGAGTGCATGTACTCAACTCTATTTATCTACATATCACAAACGGCAAACAGAAAATAAGAAAACAAACGAACAATGTAGTTAATATTAAGTATGAAGGGCTACTTACTAATTGATCTGCTAGCATAAGAACTGTTTTCAATGATAACTTCCTGTTGCAGTAGTTAAACAAATCCTCCAAGCTCGGACCAAGAAGGTCGATAGCCATGGCATTGTACTCTCCTTCAACTCCAAACCATTTAAGGTGGGGAATCCCAGCTTCAGAAGATAAACAAGAACATTAACTTTTTTCAAGTCTAGACAAAACCAGAAAATAAGCTCAGATTTCACGAATGCAGATACTCACTCCCCCCTTGAAGAAGCATGTACAACTTTGATTCATAGTGAAGCTGCGGGTGCTTAGTCTTAATAGATTCCTGAAGAGGAGAGAAACATGATCCTTTAAGAGATCAGAATACTGCACATTAAATAGAACTCCAACAAGGCAATTTGATTTGCACCGTGACTAATAAGATACTCTACTCAAAACTAAACATCTTAACCATTATACAATCTAAAACAACAGACAAATACGTAGATCGGCCAGTCAATCGACAGCACAAATTAGTCACTCTTCATCTTTACAAACTCAGCCCAGAAGAAATTAAAAGTTTGACTGAAAATTCCTACTCACCAGCTTCACAGCAACTTCTTCTCCAGTTTGTATATTTACTCCTGAACGAATGAAAACAAGAACAGTGCATAATTTTTTATACAGCTCTACTCCATAAAATAAAACAACAGAAATTTATCAAGTATCAAGTAACAATCCTAAGAAAGAATACCCAAGTAAAGCTCTCCAAAAGATCCGCTGCCAATCTTTCTTCCAAGCTTAAACTTCCCTCCGATGACATGATCCATACTTGGTTTTCAGAAATTAATCCGAAACCCTCCCAGAAAAATAATATAAAAAAAGAATCTCTTCTTATTTCACGATGCACAGCTGAATGTATCGAGATATTCGGATAAATCTCAAATAAACAATCAAAATCAAAATTTTCTGCAGACAATTTCTTCAGATCCTATTAAAGTAATCGATACAAAAAAGCACCCAGAAACAATACCCTAATAGAAAATACAGAAGCTCGTTCGAATTCGATATATATCACAGAAACCCAAAAATATATACACCGTATATAAAAAAAAAAATCAAATCTTCCTTGCTTGAAAGTCAGAAAAATACAAGGACTAAATTAGGAACTAAGATATGGCTGCAAAAAGGGAAACTACACGAATTTGGACACGCAAAGTCAACATCTGGGAGTTGGAAACCAAAAACCCCAGAATTCCTTCTTTCTTATCCGGAATTAAAAATCAATTGAGGAATGTTTTGCAGAAGTGGCGAAGTAAATCAACATAAATATAGCTGAATGCCGGATGTAGAAGGAGAGAAACTAAGAGAGAGAGGAAGAAGAATCTGAAGAAGACAAAAGTAGCGGTGAAATTTTGAGTTTTATAAATTCTGAGAAAGGATCCGTGTGAGAAGACGAAGAGAGACAAAGAATTGATGAGCAAATTCAGACTGCTCTGATTGATAACATTAGTGGATATATCATATCATCAATGTCAGTTGAAGATATATATACTGTGTGTCTCTGTGTGTGTGTGTGCGCGCATTGCAATTTTCTTTTCTCTTTTCCCTTTTTTCCGACTTTAATTTTTGTTTTGCTCTTTAAGAAAAATGAAATTTGAAACCTATTTTTCTTTGGAAGAAATTTAGAAACCTAATTTGAAATGTTAATTTTCCCTATAGTTAACAAGTAAGTATTGCATTAATAATTACACCCTTTTGGCTTATTAGGGTTAGCACACACTTCTCTTCCTATTTCAATTTGATTTTGTCTTAATCAAAATGGGCTTGTAACTTGTACTCACTATCTTTTTTTATATTTAAGCATGAAAAGAAAACTTGGAAAATATCTTGTAAGTTAAAACAAATAAAACTTGTAAGTTGGTTTTTCTAAAGGTTTATTACTTATTACTCACTTCTTTAAATAAGTATTACTTTAAATTAATTCAAAGGTAAAAAACAAATTACCACATTTAAGATCGTATATTTAATAAATCTTCTTATATTTTATTCAGAAATTATTAAAATCGCGTCCAATGCGAACTATTCCATATCATCTAAACAAGGTCTGATATATTTCATTAAGATGTTTTATATGTATAAAATATTACTAATATTTTGTTTGGTATAATTTATTAAATTCTATGTAGCAAATATGCAAATTTAGTTACACCACCTATGAAGTGGTATACTTGACAACAAAATTAGTATTTATACCAAACAAGATATTAGCTAGGGTGGGATAGGTCTTATTCAATCCTACCAAAAGTGGCGGATCTAGGTGGGGGCAAAGAGGGGCTACAACCCCCACCAAATATTTTTTTTACGAAAATATTCTTGTAAAATTTTCAAAAATATCAATATGCTCTAAATTGCAATGAGTTGAAAGGTCATGTCTTGATTTGTCAATGAAAAACGGTCATACTAAAATTGTAATTTGTGAAAAGTTTATGACTTTATAAGCAATTAACCCTATAAATTATGACATCTATTAAAACGTGATTTGTGATTATCCCAACAAATACTCAATGAGAAAGAGCGAGTGAGGATAACTTATGAATGGAATCACATCTAACAAATTCACTTTAAAATATAAGTGAACATACAATTATAAATACTAACTGAAATATAAATTTCTGACAAGTGAGTCTTAACGATATTTTATTCATTTTTTGGAGACGTAAGTCTCACAATTAACACCTGAAAAGTGAAATATTAGAGTAACTAGACCTCTAACTATTAATCGCCCAATAAATATTGCACCTTGATTGCCAGGTTCATCTTATAGCTCGAACACAAGCACTTGTATATTGATTCATTATTTTGTTTCTTTAGTTTATTTAAATACCTTGTTAGTACAAAAATGATTATGTCTATAGTAAATAGTGGCGGAGCCAAGCAGTGGCGGAGCTAGGATTTGAAATGTGACCGGACGAGATTACATTTATATATTTAGTCGTAAATTTGGGTGGGCGAACCTACAATTATACATATAAATGTGGAGAAAAAAATAAAAAAATCGATAAAAATATAGTTAAAAAAGAAAATTGCCCGGACGACCGCCGGGGGTGCCCGGGTGCTAGCTCCGCCTCTGGAGCCAGGCCCCTAACAGAGGGGCAAATTTCTTTGCCCCCACTTTTTTGAATTTTTGGTGGGGCAAAATATAAGTAATTTGATAATTTTTTGCATAATTTATATAATTATTTAACTAATCAAGAGTAGTTGCAGTTTTTTTTTGGGTGTTAAATAGCATAGTGCTTATTCATTCCAATTAAAATGAGATCCTCATAATTCAAAATTTATGGTACGTATAAGAAAAACATATATCATAAATCTTGAACCCTTGCCACATATTTTCTCCTTGTTAGAGTAAAAAATCCAATCTAAGATAATACTTCACCATCTTTATCTTTTATCCTAAAAGTATTTCCCCTAATATTTGATGACCAACACAAGACTCTATCTCGAGGATAAGTTGATTTTGAAGGAATCGAGAATGATATGTATGCAAAACTATAAACATAACAAATGCTACATACATTTTGGTTGAAATATATAATTCCGAATTGCTTGTTTTTTGATTTATTTACATTTTTTTTTATAACGTGGGAACCCGCAGCCGTTACTTTCGGTGCGTACTGGGTAATTATTTTGGAGCATTATATGACTTGTTTTTTAAAAAATACATTCATTTTTTCCCAATTTTTCTTTGTGAATTACACAAACTAACAATATGCTATGTCAAGAAAATATTCAAGTGGTGCGGCTTCAGTTTATAAGCAGTGAAATTTAAGGTTTGAATTACACCGTTCCGCCGCCGCATATAAAAATAAAATAAAAAATAAATCAGATGGTTGTCACGACCTCATCACTTTTACCATCTTACCAAAACCATAAATGCAATATCAAGTTATTAGGATTCATGTCAAAATACAAAGTATTGAGATAAGATTACAATTAACCATTTTTGGTGATGCATTTTATTAGTCACTCATAATAAATCCATAAAATGTAACTCGCGCGATGTACTACCCCACAATCCACATTGCGTATACATCATCACATAGATCATTTTTAGAAGTAATAAACAAATAAAATGCAAACAAAACGAGTACACCGAGTTTTCTCGTGAATTATTAGTTTATCAATCTTTAATTATATTTGTGGACACGTGCAATCTCCAAAAAGGGTCGCAATTTTTAATATGTTGAGATATGCTTATTTCTTTATTTAATTATTTTTCTTTAATATTTACGCGGAAGCCGGAAGCGTAATCCCTCTCTCCCCCCACCGGCCCACCCCATTACCGAGAACACATAAAAAACATGGCCATGTAAAATATAATATTAATATATGTGTATTATCGGTAAATGTATATGTCGTAACAAATATTTCGCTGTCAATTAATAATAAAACAGAAAAAAATAATAAGTCCCTTTGGAAGATACAATCATATACAATGGTAAAAAAAAAAATAGCAAACAACAAATAAGATTGTGACAAGACCATCTTACGACTTAAAATTGAATAAATAAATAAATCAAACAAATAGAAAATGGGTAAATGCTGAGGACCCAAATGTTGTTCATTATATATCGTTTCAAGATAAAGCTTAAAGGCAAAAGAAAAAAAAAAGAAATCATATTAAGTAAAATAAATAAATAGGCCACGCATTTTCTCCCCTGATGACAAGTGATTAAGGCAGTAGCAATGGACTAAATCACTGACATAATTAAACAAAAATAGGCAGTAGCGATTTGACTAAATCACTTTCTATCTCTTCATTAAAATAAGAATCATTTCTTGTCACATGCTGCATTTCCAAAGCTTTTCAAGACAATATTGACCTCCCTCAACTACAAACTTCAAAGCAATTTTCACAGTTCAAACAAGTTCATCTGCTTCAGTCCAGTATAGATGATCTCCCTAACTCAAATTTCTATGGAGAAAGAGCAGCAACAATTAGCATTGTGATTGATCATACTTTACCTCAGCAAAATTTAAGACTTCTCCCCTCTCACCAATAATATCTATCCACAGGAGCATTCTCCATTCTTGAAATCGCGAAATCAGAGATCTCTAACAATGATCTCTCTGGCCAAGATTTTGCTCCTCATCCACGTCGTGCAAGTCTGGCACGAACCCTTCACGTTGCATTCATAATCTCCTGCAGCTAGAGCCTTGTTAATCTCTGGATAATCGTGGTGGTTTTTAATTTCAAACACTTGTACCTTGTTCTTAACTTCAATACCAGCTGCAAGCTGCTTCCTTCTTCATCCCTTTCTTTCTTATGGTCTTTCTCAACTTTGCAGCTTCTTTCCACCTTCCAACCGCAACATAAACATTCGACAGCACAACAAAAGCACTCACTGATTTAGGATCAATTGTTAGAATTTCTTTGGCAACCTTTTCAGCCAGTTCTATATTCTTGTGGACTGAACAAGCAGACAACAAACTGAACCAAATAGCCTCTGTTGGTTTGATATGCATCTTCTGAATAAACTCATAAGCTTCATCCAATCTTCCTGCGCGACCAAGAACATCCGAGACTGCAGCATAGTGCTCTAGTTCCGGTGGAATAGCATAATTCTGAGTCATCCTCTCGAAATACTTCCAGGCTTCGTCCACTAATCCGCCATGACTACAAGCTGTTAGAACAGCAAGGAAAGAAACAGAATTGGGCTTTATCCCTTCTCTCTCCATCTTCTTGAAGAAAGAAATGGCCTCACGGCCATGGCCATGCAATGCATATGCCATGATCATGGCTGTCCATGAAACCATATCTTGAAACTCCATCCTGTCGAAAATCCACTTTGCAGCTTTTATGTCGCCACATTTTGCGTACATGTCCAACAAGGCGCTGGCAACAAAGATACTATCATCAAAGCCTCGCCTAATAATGTAGCCGTGGAGCTGTTTACCTAAACTTAGTGTCGTCAAATGTGCACAGGCTGGCATGATACTTGAAAACGAAGATGCCACAGGCTCAAAACCAGCCTTCAGCATCTCCCTAAAATACCTGAATCCATCCTCAAACCTTCCATTCTGGACACAAACTGCTATCATGGAATTCCATGAAACACTGTCCTTTTGAGGAGATGAATTGAAAATCTTGTATGAATCTTCCAACTGCATACAGTTTGCATACATATCAATCAAACTACTACCAATGAATACATCCTTGTCATAACCATGCCTAATTGCATATCCATGAATCTCTTTTCCCTTCATCACGTCTACGTACTTTGCAAAGATCGGTAGGATAGTAGATAAAGTGTAAGAATTAGGCTTCAAGTCCCCTCTCCCCATATCCTTCATTGTCGACAAAGCTTCCTCATACATCCCATTCTGCACATGCCCTCCGATCACCGTGTTCCAGGAGACAACATCCCTAACTGGCATGAATTCGAAAACTTTGCCCACACTGTACCCCGGAAAAACTCCATTCTTTCTCTTCTTTAATACACTATCAACAACTACAATCTTCCCATCACTGCAGACGACCTTATTTTCCACAGTATCGTTCAAAATCTCTTTCTGATCAACAATCATTAACTGTCTTTCAGAATTGAGGTTTGTTTGACTTGAACCATCAGCATTTTCATCAAACCTCTCCTTAGAATCTTGCATATACCCAACTGAATTTTCAATCTTAACCAAATTTTTGTAAAATTCGAACGACCCTTTTGGTTCAGGACAACCATCAAACACATTCCGTGCGTTCAAGGACTCCAACTTCACATACATATTCATCAAAGCATTACCCGTAAAAAGGTCCGATTCCACTCCGAGCCTGATTACGCAGCCATGCACCGCCGCACCTAACCTCAAATCCCCCAAATGGGCGCACGTTTTCAGCAAAGAAGGGAACACGTTCCTATCCGGGTATTGCCCCGCAGCCATCATTTTCTTGAAAAAAGCTACGGATTCTTTGAGATTTCCATTGGAAGCGCTGCATCTGATGATTGATTTCCACGCCTTGCTCGGCGGCGGATAGCGGAAAGCGTTGAAGAGAGAGAGGCAG
Source organism: Schizonepeta tenuifolia (assembly GCA_029490685.1). NCBI lineage: Eukaryota > Viridiplantae > Streptophyta > Magnoliopsida > Lamiales > Lamiaceae > Schizonepeta > Schizonepeta tenuifolia. Next base: position 141,553,992 of record CM055955.1, on the reverse strand, counting down.
TCTTGGAAGAGGTTGAAGTTGGCGTAAATTGAGAGCATGATAGCAGCGGATTTAGCAAAAGATTTGGCATTCCCTTGAAGTTTGACGACTTGGGCATGGAGTTGTTTGGCCTGAGAGCTTGTTTTGATGACGGAAGGGCTGCCCAAAATGATTCCGACGGCCTCAGCGGCGGTTTTCATGGAAATAATCCAGCGAGTTTTCAAGCTATCATGCGCACTAGCCTCAAGTTTTCACTTTCATATAAAATTAAAAAACACAAACAATGAATTTTATGGAAATTGTGGTTGATGTTAGTTAAAGAACATCAACAACGGTTGAGAGTCTTCACACTTGGGTGTCACCATTCCTTGTGATCCCCATATTGAGACGTTTATATCTCAATGAAAATAATCTTTTAACCGCATCACAATGGTCGTTTCAATGGTGTCGCAATGATGTCTCAATAACCCCATCTCGAGTGGGAGAGACTCATCTCGAACCCTCGTCTCGACAATAGAGTGTCCCCACCTCACCCGTTGCGGATGCTCTAATTGTTTTTATAAAAAAGTTCAAGGTTGGATCACAAAAATGTCCGTAGTTGATGTCTCAACCGAGTGGTGAATGAATGGTGTTTGGCTAATTGCTAGTTAAATTTTATTTTGAAGGATTTAATAATTATGGTTTAATTTAATTAGTGTACTTGTAATTAAAAAGATAAATATCTCTATACTAATTGTGATACTTCCAATTAAAAAATTCCAAATACAGCATGTGGTGATTTTGAGATGTGCTGACATGCAAAAAATAATTTAGTTTTCCCTTCAAAAAATAATTTAGTTTTCCTCTTATTCAAATACACTTGTTTCTGAAAAGTTTCTAACAAGAAAGACTGTAAACATAAGAACATTCATTCACTGTAGTAGCAGCAGCAGGTTACCAGTTGATTTCTACCAAACCTCGCCCTTCTCCCCCCCCCCCCCCCCCCACACACACACACACATATATATATATATATATATATATAGAGAGAGAGAGAGAGAGAGAGAGAGAGAGAGAGAGAGAGAGAGATCATCTCGGTGAATATTAGAATTACTTGAAAAGGTAGCAAAAGTTGATTGCCAAAACCAAATATTGTGCTAAGAAACAGTAAGAACTAAATCATATGCATGATTTGAGCACAAGTAGCAAATCTTGAAGTATATATGATAGAGACAAGAGCAAAAGGCGTAGCCGAGTCTTAGGTAACATTTCAGCAGCCATGCCCATCTCAGGAGACATTTCAATCATCTTCTCTCTCTGGAGGAAGACCACATGGCAAAAGCATTTTCTGCACAAAATTTTGCAATCCACAAATTATTACAAACTTTGATACAAGAAACTTGCCACAAATAATTTCCAAAATACCAAACAAGACATGAAGTACTAGATGTTCTATACGATCCCATAAGCAATCAACCTTAAAGTACTGATTAGTAGTTGTTTGCTGATTACTCTGGAATAAAAGACAATCGAGTGATTTTAATCATTAAGCTTCATCATTTCCTGATTATAACCAAAACTAAGGATGTGCATTTGAAATGTTCGAAATAAGACTCCACCTGAATCTATTCACCCGAACTACAATAGGAGTTATTCAGTTTAGGTTTCACCAATCCAAAATCTGGATAGTTTTCAGTAAAAAAGAAGCAAATTCTCAAAAATATAGCAAGCACCAACCTGTTCATATTTATTAAAGCTAAACAATTCTAAAAACACGAAGTAATAGCATTTTTCAAGATCTCCAAATTACAAATTTATTATGAGACTCTCAAACATATATTGGAGTAAAATTTGGCTACTAGATTTGAGAATTTTACGCCCAATGCTACAAGAACTGAGATGAGATTGTCTTCACCCCCAAGATTTGGAAAGTTTATATGAAGAAAAAGATAAGAGGTAACATTTGTGCCTGTGGTGCACCAGGATTGTGGGTGGATCCAAAACTGATCAGCTCAGAGTCAAAATGATCCCCGAATCATTAATTGTGCATATAATTATTCTTTTTAGCAATTGAGGAGTTATTACTTTTATATTCAGGCTTCGGGCTCCCCCTAGAAAAAATACCAATTCATAATTGAACCAACCAACAACTAATGGCACCATTGACCCTAACCAGAAACCATTTACCTGAACCCATCACCAGAACTAACTTTGGTTTGGTTGGGCAGGTGAATGGCTCAAGCCAAATATGAACTACTCTTAACAATAAACTGCGCCCACACGTGATGGCAAAATAACAAAGACACTCGACCAGAATGATTCAGGAAATCATTTAGTATTTTGAGCATATCTTGTTATAGATACTTATGAGAAACAAAAGAAAAAGTATATAAAAATGATATGAGATACAATGCCAATTTCTCGGAGATGTCATACCGACAATTGAAAGTGCAACTCATAAAAACACCTAATAAGCTAAACCTAATTTTTTTAATTCAAAGAAATGCTGCTAGACCAGCCTAGAAGACTATATATGCCTTTTTGTTAATTTATTATTTAAAGAATGCATAATATGAGCCTATGTCATCCCCACTTACATTTGGCATCCAATTCAAACATAATAAGATACAAGGAGTCAAATAGACAAATTTAGGCTACTACACTAAGGCAACATTTTTTTCCAATTGCTGATAGTGAAACAATGTGTCTATACAAAGACTCCACTGCTAACGAGTAGAAAACATCAATTCCACACCGCCCAAAGTTTTAGACAAATCCTAAACTGAATGCCGTATAAGTAAATTTCATCTCTTCTGTGACATTATTCATTTATTTCTTCTATTCAGGCACAATTAAAAACTAAACCTATGACAATACAAAATGCCCGTCATCTTCATCAGAGACCTTTGATTTTGAATCAACATATATGCACCACCAATACCCTGAAGAAGTTGCGAAGGATAATAATTTCAAACAGAAAACCTAAGTTACCTAACTAGGGCTGAAAGGTTTAAATAATCAAAAGATTGCACCAACCAACTTACACATCATTGAATCATTTCAAAGCCAATTATCATGCTTTACCATCGAATATCCACAAAAGACAACCACTAAACATACCCAATTCCGAGTCCAAACAGAGAAACTTACGGGGAAAAGAGGACTCAACAGACCCACAAAATCCAAATACATTACATTCACAAGAGGACCAATTTACAATTATGACAATCTCCAAAAACCAGAAGCCCACAAAGGATTGAGCATGAAAGGTATACCTGCATGAAATTGTAGCGCTCTCTCCCAATGGATTCGTTTTCTGCGACAGCGAAGTAGGCCAGCATGGGATAGTGCCCGACATACGAGGCGTAGCTATCTCGATGAATATTCACCGCCCATTCACTACAGGAGAAGCAATTTCCCCAGAAGCACAACATTAAAAACCACCAAAAAATTATTTAATTAACCGAAAATAGTCATCAAATTAAGGACTATTTCATCAGTTTGGTTAGGGTGCTTACAATCGAGTCAAGTCAGCGTGGCCAGTACCGACATATTTAGCCTGTAAATGCTCGAGCTGCGAGTTTATATTAAACCTGTCGCTCGCCTGCATCGCTCAGAACAACGAAAATTAGCTTCGACCAGATTTACATTTGAGTAGAAGAAGAATTTCAAAGAAATGATTGAAGATAATAATTGTGGAGAGGAGATGAGATACAACTAGGGTTTAAATTGATTTACCTGCATATTGATTGAGCTGAAGAAGAATGAACCGGTGAAGAAAAAAGCGGTAATGGATTTGATGTATGTATAAATAATATTGTAAGCGTCAACAGTTAATGGGCAGCGAGTCTTAAAAACGCTCTTTATGAACCAAATTTCTCTCCGTTGAATGTGTAATGAGCGTTAACAGTTTACTCGGAAAACGAGACTTGAAAACGCTGTTTGTGAATCCAAATTTTTCTCACTCTTCTCTAGGGGTGGGTCGGTTCGGTATGCCGAATTTTTGTCATCATATCGAAAATATCGGTATGAAAAAATTCATATCGTTATCATACCGAACTTTTCGGTATACCGAATATTCGGTATGACAATTTAATATACAGTTACCATACCGTTTTTCCGATATACCGCATTATGGTTCGGCATACCGAAAATAAAATAAAAATGCATTGATTTTTTATTTCATTTTTATTGTTTATATTTTTGTTCAAGCTTTGTTTTTATTTTTATTGTTTATATTAGGAATTGAACGAGGAATGCTACGCCTCAAAATTTGAAATAGAGTAATATACTTGTTATGGCCTATGATTCACAAATTTTAATAGTAGTAATATCTTTTACTTATTTAATATAATATAATATGACAATCGATTCATCGACTATAACAAATAATATGAACAATCTTGTTACTCAACTAATGCTCATGTATCAAACGATTCATCGACTATAACAAATAATAAGAACAATCTTGTTACTCAACTAATGCTCTCGAACGATTCATCGACTATAACAAATACTAATAAGAACAATCTTGTTACTCAACTAATGCTCATGTATCGAACGATTTGTCGACTATAACAAATAATAAGTTACTCAACTAATGCTCATGTATCGAAAGATTCATCGACTATAACAAATAATAAGACAATCTTGTTACTCAACTAATGCTCATGTATCGAACGATTCATCGACTATAACAAATAATGAATAGATTTGAGAATCGTTTATTTATATTTATTTTATTGTTTTTAAAAAAAAAATTATATAATTATTAGATGCTTATAGTCTAGTTTTCTCTTTGCTTATTATTAATTGAAGAGATGCTTATTTAGTTATTTATTTTTCTATGAGATGCTTATTTATTTTTCTATTGTTGTTTTTTCTCTTTTATTTGCTTATGATAAATTATTGAGATGCTTATTTTATTTTCCTATGTTGTTTTTTTCTAGATTATAATTTGTTTCTAATAAACTACGGAGATACTTATTTATCTTAGTTATGTTTTTTTTCCTTGTTGTTTTGATTTGCTTATTATAAACTAGATAAATGCTTATTTTGTCATTAATCGATAGTTGCTTATTATCAATTAGTAAGAAGCTTATTTATGTTAATTTGTTTGTTCTAATAAATTTTAATTTAATTATCTAGTTGTATTAATTATAATATTGTAATATTAATTATATTATAAGTATAAATGTATAATATTAATTTAATTTAATTTAATAAATTTGGTATTGACGGTATATACGGTATGGTATAAACCAATTTCTCGGTATATACTGTCTTTTCGGCATATATCGAATTTTCGGTACGGTACGGTATACCGCCCGTGTACAGAAAATCATACAGTTGCCGTATCGTGTGTATTCGGTACGGTATCATACCGTACCGTAAATTTCGGTATACCGAAAATTTTGGTAATTTTGGTAAATTTCGATATACGGCATATTCGGTATTTTTGTCCAGCCCTACTCTTCTCTTCTTTTCTCTTCTCTTCTCATGAATATCTTTAACCGATTTATTTATATTACTATTCCAAAAATAGTTTGCCGTACACGTTGATAAACGAGAGATATTTGTTTATTTATTTATTATGATGAAGACCATTTACAATTTAGGAACCCCAATAACAAAAGATGAGGAAGATAACTTTTTAGATTTATATGTTTAGTTGTTTATTTATTTATTAAATAATACTCCCTCCGTACACGAAAAAATACTTACCACATTTAAAGTGTACACCAAAAAATACCCATTTTACTTTATGGACTTATATACCCTAAAGAATCTCATTTATTTACACTCATTTGCCATTGATGGACCCACCCCCCAACAACTTTATCACTACCTTTTGTCAATACCACTGCCTTTTTGTTAATACCACTACCCCTACTATTTAACTTTTATCTCACCCATAACAACTTTATCAGCTTTCTTAATCCCCGTGCCCAGCTGCCATTGGGGCATTTTTCGCGTACGGAGGGAGTATGATGAAGAGTATATTCAAAATTAGAGTATTCATAATCGCTACTCAATGTAGGGGTGAGTATTTGGATTACGGATCGGATTTTTGTTCAATCCGATCCGAATCTGAAATCCAAATTTTCGAAAAAAATGGATCTGATCGAATCCGAAATCCGAACAAATCCAAAAGCCAAACAATAATATCGGATCCGATCTGAAAATCCGAAATTCTCCAAGAAAATTCAAAATATTCAAAAATTCAAAATAAATATAATTATTCATCTATTTAATTACTTTCTCAAAAAAGAAAAAAAAAAGAAAAATATCAACATAATGGGGAAGACTTCTTCATTATTATAGCAAAAATAACCAAACGAAAATAATTAAAAAAAATTAAGCAAAAAATGTGAAAAATTGAGAATACATATATTAACGGAGGCGAGGAGGAGCTAAGACTGCGACGTGAATGAAAATGAATTTTAGTGTTTAGGTTTAGAAATGAGTAGATATAAAAATTATTAATAACTAATAATAAAACATAATAGTATTATATATAATTCGGATTTCGGATTTGTTCGGTTTTTTAAAGTTTCGATCTGATCTGAATTTGAAATCCAAAATTCTAAAAAATTTGGATCCGATCCAATCCGAATTTCATATTTCGGTTTGATTCGATTTAAATTTTCGAATCTCGATTTTCTGCTCACCCCTAACTCAATGTCTGCATTGACTAAAACCTCCGCTCCTGTGTGCAATAACAACTTACTAGTATTCGCACCCGTGCGATGCATGGACAATAAATCGAAAGTACAATGGGTTATAAATCATTTCTGGAAAAGATGAACAACTACTAAACGACATTCAATGAAAAATGTGAGTAATATTTGATACTTCTATTTATTTCAAATATAAAAATAATTCTAATTACAAAATCATAAGAATAAAGGTGAAAGAATAAAAGAGTTGAACAATGTTTGTAATCTTATCTGCAACACCGACCATAACCAATATTTGATAAGATGACAAAACACGACAAATCAAAGTTCGTGAGAGCAAGCATGTCCGTTGTATTAAGTTAAAACATTCAACTTCAAGTGTATGTAGATTATACCATTGTTCTCCAAGAAATTGAACTTCATCGAAGAAATCAAGATGACTTAAAGCACAATCTCCAGCACATTGAGACATTTATACGTGATGTGGCAGCTGCTACGTAAAACTCACCGTGTGGAGTTACTAAAAAACAATGTGGCAAAAAATACTTGATTTTCTCAAAATTATACTCGTTCAAATTGATCCTACGAACAATGAATTAGTTTCTACATCTTGACACCAAAAAGAAAAAAGAAAAAAGAAAAAAGAAAAAAGAAAAAAGAAAAAATGAGACCGGAAAAAGGAGCGATATGTAGTTATGTACAATGAGTGTATGATTTACACAAGCCGCTGATGAATGAAAAATGCCTTCATACTTACAGTTTCAAGCACACATGAAGCAGGAAGACAACCCAAAAAGAACCTATTCGTTCCGAAAAGAACTTGAAACCTGTTTCGACTGCTTTATATCACTCGTTCAGTCTGGTGAAACCAAACACTAAAAATTGTGTTGCTTTGAGGTATCTGGTTTTGGAGGTAGCAGGTTTAGGAAACTTCCTTGTGCAGGTTGAGTAGATTCCGAATCCGACTCCTCACCTGAACAATATACAAGGGCAGCTTAATTTCAAAGATATAAGTTATTTATTAATAAACTGAGAGAGAGAGAGAGAGAGAGAGAGAGAGAGAGAGAGAGAGAGAGAGAGAGAGGATCATACTGAAAAGAGACTTCACGGTAGGTCTCTTAGGCTTGTTGTTCTTCTTCTTCAATTCAACTGATAGTAAAACGAGGCCCCATTAGGGAAATTATGCGACTTCCAAAAGTAAAAAGAAAAATATTCTAAAACTAGACACAATTACTATATTCATAACGCCATGCAAGTGAGATATACATTGTTCGTTCGACATAGCAAGCTCAAGATAACACTTACCCATCCCTGGAACTTCATGATCGTTAACGATTTCAAAGTTCTTATAGGTGTATCCCATGAAGTTCACGTCCTTAGACGAAAGCATCTGTGATACAAAGAAATACTTATCAGATATTATTGCTAGAAACTTGACTAAAACGCTTCCCCATACAAGACAGGAAATTGAAACTCTAGAGTTTGAAGATGGATTAATATCGTCTCTCCATCATTTAAAGGTAAACCTACATATCTGTTGGCTAGAAACCCTCGCGATCAAAATATAGAAACGACGAGCTCAATGTCCGTTAAGCATGTCCAATAAGTGGACCACTTATTGGACTGCACCCAAGTTTTTGCTTTACAAAGCTACAACAACACACACTAGGGATCTCAACACATACTGCAATCAATAACACAATATCATAGCAACATGAAAATGACACTAACAAATACCATGCTCGATTGAGTCACAAAACAGAGTTTTTGATGTTCAGATGAAGTGGATAATTTAAGATATGAATATCACATAGGGAATGATAGAAGAAAAAGGTTCGTAGCAGCATGTACCCACCTTCCTCCAGGGGCCTGATTTTGCTGCTAAAGGGACTTGAATGTCAGACTGCAGAAGACCAATAAAAAGATAAGTAAAAAGAAACTGAATTGAAAAACAAGAAAGATAAGTCAAAACTTTAGAAGGGGAAAACCTCTTCGAACTTTTCAAAGTTTTGTGTATCCAGTTCACCATTAACTTCAGGAATGAATGCAGCAGTCATTTGATATAATTTATCCCACTCAATGCCTTTGAACCACGGGTGAGCCTGAAAAGATGGTGAAACAGGTAAAACTTGATGGTTTGGTACTAAATGCATTTCAGAATATTTAAAAGACACAAAGATGGAGCACCTTAATCTCGTAAGCACCTCTTGTACCAAGCCTTTGCTCGACATTACACAAGAGTTTACAGATAAGATCTTTAGCTTCTAGTGATAGTTTCGCCTCTTCCGGAAATTTTAAATGAGTTCTCCAGTTAACTATCTGCAAAGAGCAATATGTAAAGATTAAGCCAAGAATTGAGAAGAAACTAGTCTTAGTCGTACTAAAATCAGTCACCTAAAAACTAAAAATTGGTATTTGTAGGAATATAATGTTTCACCATCAGACATCAAGTAATACGTAAAGGGCAAACAAGGAAACTGCATTTTGAACCACAATACAGATAAAAAGAATCTTTTATTACCTTCCTACAGGTAGACATGGGCTCATCAGAATAAAATGGTGGGTACCCGACAAGCATCTCATACATGATTGCCCCCAGAGACCACCTAATGGATAGATATGTCATACAGACAGTCTCAATTACACGTATCACTAAATCTTTTTCTAGATGAAAACCAAAAAACAATTTGAGAAATACGTACCAATCACATTCCATTGCATATCCTTTTTTCAACAGAACTTCTGGAGCAATATAATCAGGTGTACCAACAGTTGAATAGGCCTACAACAAAAATTAGAGAGGAGACTTAAATTATCGCGTGCTGGAATAAATAATATTGTTCTAGGAAAGAATGTAATCTCATGTAACAGTACTTTGCCCAGATCATCATCATGAACACGTTTTCAAGTTTTAGGATACTCGGACAATATAATGTACTAGTAGATTATAAGTCCCACTAAACTATATAGATGAATGTATGTATCAAGGACACATGTATACGTTCCAACACATAGCAAGAAAGCACTATGAGTACGTAATGGTTGGCTTGCATACAAACTTGAGAAACCAAGAACGAATAAAAGTTGAATCTTGATTCCCATTGTCCTTGCAAGAATCCAGCAATAAGTATGCGAGAGTAGAAGAAAAAAATAAAAAGAATACTTTTGGATAATAACTCCGAATCGAAGAAGTTTGCATCAGAAATTGAAACTTTGAGCTAATTAGGTCGGCAGCATAAAGTTAAGAATGCAAGCGAGTTGGAAACATACAAGCATCCTTCTGTTCCGCTGCCAGTGCTGCAGTTGCTCCTGTTGAGTGCGTTTAGGTGGTGCTGGGCGCCCGTCACTTTGAAGAGCCCCACTGTAGTTGTTTCCTACAGTAAAATCCTTCTCTTGAATATTACTGCAATCCAGTGGTTTGCATAATCCAAAATCAGACAACTTCATGTGTCCATTTCTATCAAGAAGCAAATTATCAGGCTTGATATCCCTAAAAGTAAAAAAGAAAGAAGTAAAGTCAGATATAAACACATAATATAAAGAATACACCATGCTGATAGAACCACAAGCAAGTAGACCAAACCTATGAATATAATTGTGTTTGTGTATAGATTCAATTGCAAGAACTGTTTCTCCTACATAGAATCTGGCTTCGTCTTCTGTTAATGTATCTTTACGCATCAGTAAAGTCATCATATCTCCACCAGGGAGGTATTCCATTATTAGATATAGATACTCTTCATCTTGGAAAGAACAATAAAGTTTGACAATGCAATTGCTGTCAACTTCCGCAAGTAAATTTCTTTCTGCTTTTACATGCTCAACCTAGATATGGAGAACGAGAAGCAATAAGCACAATAGAGCAACTTCAAATAACTGTTCTTTTGTTTCATATGAGAAATCAATTCTACCTGACCCCTACGAAGCATTTCCGACTTTTTAAGCTTTTTCATGGCGTAAACCTGAGAAGTAGACTTCTCCCTGCAGATCCTAACCTGCAGTGAATAATATTTTAGAAAAAAAGTTAAAGATAATACATGGAAAAAGCTATACGGGTACCAAAGGATTCATCATCAAATACTAAAATGAACTACTATTCTGAATTTCCCCACAATTACAAGAACAAGAAAGTAAAATGCAACTAGTAACCAATCAATTCAAAATGAAATCACAGTTGATCTGTCTTGAACAAAATTATCCTTCAACACTCAAGGAATGGAAAGCACGGGCCTCAACACTAAGCAGGAGGAAATTCCTCCTATTGATAATGATTTATTGCCTATTTCGAATCAACTATCAATTTGATGTATCTACAAATGCCTTTTTTCAGCCTTACAAGAAAGAGGTGAGACGAAAAACAGGACGCTGTTTCTCCAAGAAGACACTACATCATCTTGGACATGAATTAATCAAGAAAATAACATATCATGGAAGTGATCCGTTATTTAGTATTACAGAACAAAAGGGAACATTTGTATGGTTAAGGAAGTTGCTAGGGAGTGGTGGAGGTTTCCAGATCACAAATGAGAGAGAGAGAGAGAGAGAGAGAGAGAGAGAGAGAGACCTCCCCAAATGCACCCTTTCCAATCATGGTTAATGGCTCAAAATCATCAGCACCCATTTTATGCCTCTGAAGGCGCATATATTCTGTTTCCTTCTTCTCCAAGTATTTTAAAATGTTACTCTGCTCTTCCATAGAGACATCAGCATCAGCTAGTTTCTTCTCAAGCATGTTACGTCTAAAAGAAACAAGAAACAGTTACTTTAGTATTTGAGCACATGAAGTAAGATAAATCAATAGGAATTGTGCTGTTCATAAAATGAAACAAAACTTGCAACTCCATAAAGAGAGAAATAGAAAAATGAGAAGCAGATTTGACATATTCTACTATAATGCTTTTCTGAGGGAAACGGCAGACAAGAACTCCTGGGAAAATGCGGAATATAAGATCTTGCCAAATGGAAGGAGAAGGAAGTGCTACCTCTTTCATACTACTAAAAAAAGCAGAGTATATTTGTTTGGATTATATTAAGTATTATGCGGCTAATGAGAGTTACCTAATAGCTTCTATGAAGAGACAAATACTCCAGAACAAAATTGCTTCTAAGTCTAATTAATTTTCTTGTAGAAAATCAAGGGGCTGCAAATCTAACACAAGCAGGTGCACTATGTAGAAGGTCCAAGTTATTCACTATAATCTTGAGGAAATTTATAGCCACCAAAACAACATTCTTTATTAATCTACTATTACCATTACAAAAGGCGAAAAAAGATCCAACTCCAACTTATGTTAATGTCTTAACAAAAGATTGGAATAATTCATCACCAAAACATTCAAAGTTTAATAGATAGAGGCTAACAAATGAAAATAGCATAATTCTGACACATAAACGAAACTGAACTATATAAAGTGCTTTGTTTCAGAACATCTTGTACTGGAAACTATTTTAACAAATTGACTCCACTAGTTTAACAGACTTAAAACAAAGACAAAGACACAATTTCACATTCACATAACTTATTGATAAAAAGATAAAGGAGAAATGACAGACGATATCAGATTCATGTAGTCAAATGGATGGGATTAGTAGTATGTAATCCCACATAACTGCTATATGTGACTTCTGACAAAATACTGAAAATATCAAGGTTAAGGAAGTTTGATAGAGAAGAGCATTATACAATGTCTGCCAACAACATGGATTCCGATGGGTAAACATGGAATGCTAGGCAATATGTTGAATAAATCCACAATAAAAAAGATGGATAAAGGTCATACCTCTCCCTCCTTTCCTGCAAGCTCTTCATTTGGTCCTTATAATGCTTTTCAATATACTGCTTGGCTGCAGCTACCTTCTGCTTAGTTGCATTTGATGGTGCTTCCTCATTCAATTGTGCCTTCAAACCTTCCTTTCCATTAGGCCTAGGCTCAGTCTTCTTGCTTGAAGCCTTATGCTTCTCCTTTGAATGGAATTTCCCAAACCAACGCCTAGCAGCTTCCATCTACCTTGACTTCTCTTTTGTTCCCAGGACTCAGGAATGAATTGCCCAATGCTATAACTTTACTGTATTAAATAATTTCTGTCCTTCCACATCGAGCTCCCGACACATTGTGAACGCTGCATAAAGCAAAGAAAATAAAAGGCAATAAATCAAGAAAGGTAGTCAATCTTCTTTCATGCTCAAGAAATCCCTATTTGGTTGGTAGTAAATCCAAAGCTTCCATAACCTGACTCCTAACTAATTTTTATTCTATTCACAACACATTACATCTGATTTCGACTGGAATCTTTTATCTGAATCTTTTCATAATTGCTGCAAGGCTTTAGCACAACAAACCTCCAACTCAGATTGCTCCCAAAAAAACACCCAAATGCCAAAAATAGAATGTCATAACCGCATCATAGAAAGAAAAAAAATCCAGAATTAAAAGAGTAAGAAATAACCAATCAAATTCATCCCTCGAATGGATAAACAGAAAAAGAAAAAAGAACAACTACCAACCACTAGGATATCTACATAACGTATAAAAACAAAAATATTAAACTTTCTAAATGGGACAAGAATTCCCATTACTCCGTATATACAATTAAAACAGAAATGATCTTTTCCATTCGATAAGTCATAATACTAGTTGTCCAGTAACAAGATTTTCCAAATGAAACAAATACATCCTATAAAGAAGAAGAAAAAAAACACTCAAGATCAAAATTTTTGAGCAAAATTCAAAAACTAGCAGCACCGATTGACTGTATCAAAACGATCTACCAATAGCATTATCCTCAAATCCAGAATCCAAAAGCGACGAACTAGTTAAATTACTCACCTGCAAAATGAATCAGAAAGCTTCTGAAACTACGTCAACCGTTCAACTTCAACCAGCAGCTCGAATCCAGAAAAATATAAATTAATGAGCTATAAATACCACCACGAATTCTTAAAGCTCTGGAGTCTGACGATAAAAGAGCAGTGGATTTTCAAACCCTAAACTTTTCTGCAGAGAGAGAAGTTAGTTGAAGAAGAGGTGGTCTGTAATGGAAGCTTTATTTATGCTTGGTGGCATCATTCGCCATTAAAAGTTGGAGAGAGAGAGAGGGGGGAGGGAGGGAGAAGGAGAGGGAGAAATCTTTGTTTTATTTTTTTTTGTTTTCACGAATTTGGGTATTTTTGGGGAAAATGGAAATCTTTGTCAAATAGAGTCATTTTTTTGCCTTTTTTCATGTTAGCCTGTTTAGCACTAATTGAAGTGGTTGAGTTGTAGTTGTAATAAATTTGTGGTGTCTTTTAATTGTAACGCCGTTGAATTATGTCGCGCGTTTTTCGGCAATGACGCGTTTTTTTACATGAAGGCGAAAAGATGCTCATTGCCAATTTTCTCTCTCTAAAATGAATTTTGGTGTTGGTCAGGCAGGCTCATCTGAAAATTAATTGAACCATTAAAATCATAATTTCAATCCAAAATGAATAAAATTGGTGTAAATATGGTCGACTCTAATTGGTCCAATTAGAGTCGGACCATATTTACACCAATTTGTCCAAACCCCTAATATTTTCATTCATTCATCAACTGCTCCATAATGAAAAACAAAGCCCTATTTATCCTAAATGTTTACTTGAAGAAAAAGACATAACCATTCATAAATCGACTTTAAAAGAAAATAAATCAACTAAACATATATGTGAATATAAATCTAAATAAGTTGGGCGCAACTTTATCTCCATCAAAAAGTTAATCAAATAGCTAGATGTGGTGTCCCCTTGGGATGACCTAGTGGTAGAAGTGAGTGTTTGAGACTGAGAGGTCTCAGGTTCGAACTTCATGAAGCGTCTCTATAGGTCGAGTCTGTCACATTTGTACTTGAAAAGTGTGTTTACCTGCCATGTGTGGTTTGCAGGCTACTGCACAAGGGACGGGGGTCTACCCAGTGCGCACCAAGAGTAGCGTCTGTAGGTTCCCATGATATCAAAAAAAATAGCTAGATGTGGTAGTATATTTTATTTAAAAATTCAAGTTGTACGTACAAACGGACGTACATGCTCGGTACAATAACGGGATGCCAATGTTTTTTATGTACATGATTGAAATCGAATAATATTTTAGGAAGAAATGGAATGTGTAAATACAATTACATCGAACAATCTAAATAATTTAAAGTGCAATTAAATTTCAGAGTGTAATCATTTTATTTTTGGGGGAAAATTTTAAATCATATCGGATATGGTCTCAGATTGAATATTTGGGGATCTTGCTATTTAGAACTAGCATCGTAGTACGGACAAGTATGGATCCCTATGCATATGACGAATATATTTAATTATTTGCATTTAACGACGTCCAAAAAAAAAAATGAACATGATTAGCCCTAACCTAATGTTTCATTGGGATTTGAGTGTTGACTTTTCGAAATTTATTGTCCATAATGACCGTGAACAATTAGCCCTAATTGTAATTTTCATTAGAACGGGATATATTTATTCCACAATACAAATTGTTTGAATATTAAACTGTAATTTTCTCTAATTATTAACTTATGTGTCATTTTACAATTTTCTCTAGATTATTCGGTCACATCCAAACCAAAAACACTGATATGAGAAGTTGAAAATATTCAAATTAATAATTAATGCTAGTATACTACAGAAAATTGAGTAAGTCAGGTCAAAAATTCAAAATTAAATCTATACTCATTTTCTTCTTTTCTCAATTATGAATATCGTGATTGAATATTAATTTGTATCCAGATTTTTTATACGTCTCGAATTGTAGTAATTGTTAAATTAATTGAGTAAAATTGAGAAAGGGTAATAAGGAGGAGCAAATACTAGTATTTTGGTAGAAAAATTGCCCCACAACAAAGGCACATTCCCCAAAATTAAGGGCATTTGAGAGGGGGGTCCATCAATTGACCTTTAAATGGACAAACAAATTAAAGAACAAAAGGCACTCTACACAGATTAGCTTTTGAAATCATGCCACTAATTGCGACTAATCCTAATTACCTTTTCAATAATCAATGATTTTTTAGATAATTCAATAATTAATGATAAAGATGCCGGTTATTAAATTAATTATTTAGTCATAAAGACTTTAGTCCTAAAGTTCTACAGTCATATAGTCATATCTAGTTGACTTCTACTTTACTTTTTTGTAGGGCTTCTTCTACTTTACTTATTTAACGAACTTACCGATATGATTACTGATCAATCAAAGTTTTATATTAATTCCAATCACATTTCATCAGATCTACCCATTTTACTTTATGTTTTTCAATTTAAAATCTGAATTAGATTGAAAATTTTATTAGAGTGTAGATGTGCTACACAAATTCATATCTTATGCGATATGTGGTATTTGGATTCATAATTCAAACTGAATGAGATGATTGAGATGCAATCGTCACTATATTTGCACTTAATTAGTAAAGTGTTAATTTCGTAATTGAAAGATGGTGTATTTAAATTAAACATTGTTTCTGATTTTAGGTAATTCATGCACATCCACAAACATTGATTCTCACTTAATATTTTAAAAAATTGAAAATGGGACCATATGTCATAGCATGTTAGCGATGGAAAGGACAAGGTCCCAATCGAGTGTCAGCATATGGATCCGAGTGGCATCGCATGTGCTCCATATTTTTCAATATTTCAACCTCTTTTTTTTACACCCTCGCTTAACGAAAATGTGTCCTACTTATCTCTTTTTTTTATTCATAAAAATATATCATACTTCACTTTATGTATCATTATACCTTTTATTCTTTCTATTATTCCCTCCATCTAAAAATAATATGTCCATTTGGCTTCCAGCACGTGAATTAAAAAAAATTAATAAAGTTATTTTGGGTAAAAGTTAGAATGTAGGGATAGTGGGATAATGACAAAAAAATAGTGGTATTGACCAAAAGTAGGAATAAAGTTATTATGTTGAATAAAAAGTAGGAATAAAGTTATTGTTAGGTGGTACCATCAATGATAAAGGGTAGTAAATAAAGGAAAATTAGGAGGGTATGGATGCAAAAAAAGATAAACATACATTTGATTTGTGGACAAAAAAATATGGGTAAGTAGGCATTTTATTTTTGGACGGAAATGAAGTTTAATCTTCATTCCACCCACAATAATTTTATTTCATTACCCCTCAATTCTATTTTTATTCCATTAACAACAATTTTATTACATTTTCTTAAAATTCGTATCGAGCATGTAACGAGGCATATTATTATGGTCGGAGGAGCATCACTTTTGTATAGTTGTAGTAATATTTTACGTGACATAGCGGAGAGAGAATTTATTAAAAAAAAATAGCAAAGGCTAGTGAGTTGTATGAGAAGTCACCAAGTGGTGACACGAATATGGGCCAATTTTATGAATTTCGATTATGGTATGGGTTGGCAAAACATGTGGGGAAATTTCGGAAATTTCAATATATATAGGAGTATTTATTTAAAATAAGATTGTACTATGAATTAAAGATTTCGTAGCCTTCACTCTCAGATACGTACCGTACGTAGTAGTATGTTTCTCCTTTTTCACAGAGAAAAGAAAATTGTTACTCGATATAGGTATATGAATATTGATGGGCCAACAAATAGCCTCTATTGCGCATTCTATCAAGAGATGCATTTTTGTGCGGTGGACCGCTCCGTATAATTGGTGTAGTCTATTATATTTTTAATAATTTTTAAATTTAATTCAATTAATAGTATTTAATAAAATTTAATTGTAATTAATAATTTATAATTAAATTTAATAAATACTAGTATTAATTAGAAGTTAATTTAGAACTAATTATATTTAATTAAATATTAGTTCATTAATTAATTAATTTAAAAAATAAGGTGGACGGCAGTGCACCTGAATTTTTTCCTCCTATCAAATATACTAAGCTCGTCAAGTTAATTGATATTCACCAATCTTGTTTGAAATTTATAAAAAGTGAGTTGGAGCATAGTAAAAATTGATGATATGGAGATAATAAAGAGGAAATAGAATGAATTATGGCCCCAATCAATAAATAAAACATTCATGGGGTAACCTGTGTCCATGCTCGTAAGGGAATGTTCTTCTCTAGTTAAATGATGTTTTGCTCAACAAATTCAAAAACACAAAAATAAAATCTACTACATGTGATGTGATGGAGCCCAAACTACTATTATAATGCTCTTTTGCTTTTGACATTATAAGGCTGTATGTGTCTGCTTTCGAATATTTCTGATAAAAGAATGTCGGAAAACCTAGGCATTATTTACACTTTCATTTTTCTTGTTCTCCTTTTTTTTTTAACTAGATCAATTAATGAGTGCCTTCTCTAAAAATAAAAATAAAAATAAATAAAAACCTCCTTTAGTTGAATTTTTATATGAGTTGTAGTTTTAACCAAATTTATTTTGTTCGATCTTTTTTTTGACATAATTTACTTTATTCTTGAAAAATGGAACAATAGGTTATATATTGAACATGTATGGATCAGTAACGAGAAAATAAAGAGTGTATGAATGTAAAAAAAAGAGAGTTGGATTATGGGGAAAAAATGTACACATAAATAAGATTGTGTAGTGTACTTCCTTCGTCCACGAAATGATTGCCACATTGTGGATGACACGAGTTTTAAGAAAGTAGTAGGTAATAATGGATAAATAGTGGGTATTGTTATAAGTGGAGTAAGAGTCACACAATAAATGTGAGCCCTATGTGAGCCCTATTATTATAAAGAGAAAAAACTTGAAATAGCCCTTTTCAAACTCAAAAGATGAATTATGTCACTATGCTAAAAAATATGTTGTAATAGCCTTTTGAGTTTTTTTGTGACTTTTATACCCTTCTAGGTATACAAGAAGGCTAACTTTAATTTGAATCATACACAAAGACTAACTTCATGTTTGAATTTCCGATGATAAAATTTTCCGATGTTGACAATGGTGCGGTGGTGCGATTGCCAACGAAAAAATTCCAACGAAATTTTGAATCATACATGAATTTAAAGAGCAAAAGTGGACAGACTTAAATAGCAAAAGTGACAACCATTTTGTGGACACACAGACTAAAAAACAAGCTATATATTTTCCCTCAAAAAACAAAAACAAACTATATTCGTATCATCTTAGTGACATCCAAATTCGGGCATAAGTAATTAATTTCAGAAATGTCATTTAGAAATTGAAGATCTCCCTAAATAATTTACTGAAATCAAATCTACCTACTGGATTTTAATTTGCTCAAATTTTAATTCCCATACACTCATAAAATGGAGTTCGAAAAATAATGATGAAAGCAGATTCAATCATATTTCCTTCCGAATATGACTGGTAGCAGTAATTAATATTGACACTCACTTTAGAAACAGAGTATTCATGAGGCGACAAATAGCGTTTTGAATTACTATTAAAATAAACAATTCGGTTTAAATATACGTAAAATACGAATCTTAAATAATTATCAATGTACTATTTAGAGTAATTCTCAGCCATCATCATATGCGTGATGAAATCTCATACTATTACTACAAGTCTACAATCACATCTACAGATTTGTTACCTTATATTATGGATAATTCTAAACGTAGCCCCCAAATTACTATTTATAGCTCCCTATTAATAAAAATAATTAAAAATAACATAATCTCACTATTTTACCCCCAAAGCCCCCAATTATTATATTAATAACGAAGAAAATCCTAAAATAACAATAATTTGTCGGTAATTATATTTCCCAAATCATAGCCCCCAACTCCACATAATTCACAGAGAGGTTCATCTCAACCAAACAACTGCGAAGAGCAATTTTTTTTTAAAAAGCTTCACAAATTGGTGATTAAATTACTTAAGCACTTCATACGAATCAATTCTACACACCCATCGGTTCAAAATTATACCTTCAAACATCCATCTTTGAAATTCTATTATTAAATCATATACTATATATTCCCTGTAATTTTCCACCAATACATAAAATAAAATGATTCTGATACACACATTCAAATAGGCAAAAATATATAATTGTTGAGAATATTGTTACAATTTCAAGAGTTAGGAACACCTCAACAAACATTAAATACACCCCTTCTCTGTAGCTCTCCCAGGCGCTAGAAATAAGAACAATTATTTAGAAACGAAAACTACAAGACCCTCATCGGAGAAGCACACGACACCGTCCTACACTCCTACTTCTTGTTGGTGGCGTGCCTTGTATTCCAGATATCCGGCAGCCACTTTTTCATTCTAGTTTCTGGTTTGGAATTATGCTTGCACCATCGTGTGTTCTGTTTTTTTGGGGCTATGTCATTTGCATTTTCACACTTTTTTTAAATCTTGATTGGTTAGGAAATTATAACTCGTTGGGGCTATAGGGACAAAATAGTAAAATTATATTAATTTTAATTATTTTTTTTATAGGGGGCTATAGAGAGTAAGTTAAGAGCTATGTTTAGAATTACCCTTATATTATATGCGAGGTGAGTTCGTTGCTATTGGGCCTTCATTTTGGAATTGGATTGAGAGGTTACAAATTGTATTAGAATTAACTTGGACCAATAATTTTTTTTTAAAGGAGAAATGAAATTGTTTACATGGCAAATTAGGTTAACAATTTAATTTGTCAAAACAAGGACGATTGCGATAAGAAGAAAAAATCGCTTCTTTGCGACTTTTTTTTTGGGAGGGGATTTTGGCCTTGTCAACTTTCCATAGTTTGACAAATCAAATGAAATTGTGTTCCATTATGTAAAAGTCCAAATAAGCTTTTTTGGATGATATAGACCTACGTTCAAATAAACATCATCGAATCCAAACCTAAAAAAGAAAAAAGATTAAAGAGAAAAAAGTTAATCGAATATTAATTTTTGTATAGTTCGTAAATTTGATGATCTCGGTAACAATTTTAAAGGAATTATTGTAATATAATATGAAAAAACGCTTACATGGACTAAATGTATGTTAGTAGTGCTAACAGAAGATAATAATGCTCTTTGGAGGCGTTTCTTCTTCCTATATCTTCTTGTCATTTATTTATTTCCATTTGAATGTTATCACGATACTAGTTTATTATTGTGAACCTATTATACAAGATAAGAAGAAGAAACGATTTCGACCCCCCCCCCCCCCCCCCCCCAAAAAAAAAAGAAAAAACTTGAAATGGGGAAAGCACTTGGAAAGATATCAGAACATGAATATTTGCTAAGAAATTATTCGAGTATCGACTATAATTCCCAAAAAACTTAATTTTACAATAACAAACAATCATAATGTAGCCTATAAATAAACATACTTCGTGTATTGTCCACTAAAACATAAATTAGCACAAAAAATTTTGAAAAAAGGAGAAAACCAAGTGATGATTTTCCCTTACCTCTTGGGAAATGCTTCTTTAATCCCAAAAATAAATATAAGAAGAGGCACATTAATAAACCACAACAGCCTACTCTGCATCTCTGAAGCTTTCACTTGTCAGCCATAGCTTCTTCTGGATTATAAAAACGACTTCGTCTCCATCGTCCTGACTGGGCTCACCGGTCGCTACTGCTTCCCAGTGCAACGCGGCTAAATACTTCTTTACAAAGTCGATAACTGGCTGCCTGTCCCGGAAAATGGCAAAACCGGTAGGCCTGAGAATACGGTCCATCTCAAGAAGTAGATCCTCACCACTGCAACCCTTCTTTTCCATGTCAGAAAGCACATTCCACGCGTGGAGCATATCATAGGTTCTGGGGTATGTAGAGAAGGCTTCGCACCTATAGTTTGTTCAGATTAGGAATCAGAACTTATAAATTCTGCAGTCATCAACTATTACTAGATCACTCGAGAAAATAAAAGCAGGTATTGGTGGAACACAAGTTTGTAACTGGCCGAGACATTCTTTTCGTGTTTCATCCCAAAATTACTATATCCTCTAGCTAAAAGCAGTCCAAGGAGAAAAACTTGGGCACTTAAAGAATAGAGGATCTGTTGGAGCAATATAAACTAATTGAACATACCAGTTATGGACTGAGCCGATCAACCCTCTGTCGTAAACAATCTTTAGCGTTTTGGGTCCGTCTTCAGCTACGACATTCATCACCCACATATCCTTGTCTTTCAAGGCAGCGGCAAATGACCCCAAATTTGCTTTCATATCCATCACGTTCCTTATAGTATCAGACGAGATTTTTGGGCTCAAGAGACTCCAATAATTGTCAACCCTCCGCCTCCATAATTCCTGTTTTCAATCACTAATATCAATATATATTCATATTATATTTAAATTCCAAGTTTGACCACTTATGCACAAGCAAAATAGAGAAATAATGTGCTTGTTTACCATGTCCTTCTCAAACATATCACTTGAATAGCCAAAATCAGCAAGGCGTGGAGGAGGAGTAGTTAATCGAGCAGGCCATGGCGCCAGTCCACTACCTTTATTTTTGTGATCATCTGATGATGAAAAACAAAATGTTATATAAAGAAGTTGAAGTCATTTCTGTCTGCATAGATTCTGAGGCAGAATCGAATTATCAGCCCATGAAATGCAATACTTAGTATAGTAAGATGCTCTTTTTTTCTCCCTTTTCATTCTAAAAGAGTCTCCAGATAAAATGAAGTAAGATGCTTACGATCAGAATAAGGTGTAATGCATGCCTCCATTGGCACACTCCCAACCGCATCAGGATCATCATCAGATCGGCAGAGAGGAGGCTGAGTACCGGGTTCTCTTTCCAAATAGCAATCATTCGTCAAGGGCTTCTGCCAAATGACAGTTTGGTTTTTCTTCACAGCGATTCTCCAACACATGCGCTCAACGAGTGCACTCATCTCCTTCCATATTCTTAGATCCTCTTCGTCCTGAGCATAAGCTTCAGGAGACGAGTAGGCAAAATAGCCTCCAGGTCTAAGCAGCCTATCTAATTCAAGAAGAAGGAGCCCGTCCCTCTGCAGCCAATCAATTCTACAACGAGAACAGTGAGCAAGTTCAAAAGACCTGCTTGGATAAGGAAGCCTCTTTGTCCCAAGAACACCTAGATATGCAGGTATTCCTCTCTCCAGAGCAAATTGGATCTGATTTTGGTGCACATCATTAGGAGCAAGCGACATGGCAATGATATCAGATGAAAGTAGGTAACCGCCAAAACTTGCCACACCACAGCCAACATCAAAAACTGTGCGCAACCTTCCTTCGTCATTCAATATATTGTTTGAAAAGTTGAGCATCTGCCAAAACATAATTACGAGTAAATTGAGTCTAATTATAAATCAATCATTTCAGGATAAACATTCTAACTGAAGAAAGGAAAGTAAAAACTTATAAAAAGATATTTACTCCATATAGGATAAAAATCTAACCCAGTACTTTAAGGAACAATTTATTTACCAATTAGGTTAATTATTCAATTCTTGGTAATATGACTTCCAGAAACTTACATTTGCTAAGTGCGCAATATATTTATCTGCTCCATAATGAAAATGGGTGCCTCCTCCAGGAAAATGAATCTTATCTCCTTTAACAACCATCCAGTTCTGGTCCGACTTCTCGTGTGCAAGGTGAGTGTGAGGTATATTAGCTTTCCAAACTTCATCTCTGCTACTTGGCCACTTAATTGGGATCTGCAACTCCACGAAAGGGCCAAATGAATTAAAGAAACAATCAAAACAATCATCTGCCATCTTTATCAAGCAGCAAACTAAAAGCAGTTGTATAAACCTAGAGCTTTAAGACCCCACCTTGTAGCCAGGAGGAGGAGGAATCAGACAATTGAATCGCCTTTCTGGTAATGGGCAATGCCTTTCATAGTGCTCCATCAAAGACAGGTCCAACTTCAGTCTCATTTGATAAATAAGGTTTCTGTCCAGACAGGGAATCAACTCTGAATGGCGATCATCACAGACCTAAGGACCGAATAGAATGAGATCATAAAAAGTCAATCAGATACATTTGCAAGACGTAGAACAGATGTGCATGGAAGTTCTTTCCATTCGTGTAGCATTTTTATGATGAAAGACAAACTTGATTTGCATAAAACGCATTGTCTAAACACTTACAGGGAAACTCTTGGGAGTGATACCATCCTCATTGTCATCTAGCCCAAACTTGGCTACAGATTCATCTTGCTTACCACCAAGATCAGAATCTTCATCTCCACCCAAGTATGATGACCCCAGTTTTCTCAAAGACCGGCTCCCATACTCTAAAGCAGACTCTCCAGTATTCTTAGAGCCATAGTAGACATATAGAAAAACAAGAAATATAGCCACAACACATACAGAAGTCAACAACCGCTTCTTTTGTGCTCCATCTGGTCGTCCCCTCGACATTTATGTAGATTCAATAATAAGTGAAAAGGCTTCCGCCTCTTCTAACACCCCAAGGGTTGCCCTTTTTTCCTTTTTGGTGTAATAGTACTACCTCAAAACCTGGACCTTGTGGTTCAAAAATACAGCCTTGATATTGAGGTTTTGAGGTCTATCGACCAAGAAATTGAACTCACCACTATTCAGGTAAAAGTTAGACTGTGAAGCAACCTGTAACATCAATGGACAGTGCATAAGAATAACTAGAAGGGTAGATAAATTTGACAAGTAAGAGCATATTAAGAAATCACAAAAAATAAGCCACAAACATCAACCATGATATGCCCTCCAAAACAAACTTATAAGAAGAAAAAAGAAGATAAAAAAGTATTATTCCCTCCTATAGATGCTTAATTAAACGGAATAAGGTTACATGTCCCAGAATAACAGAATCAAAATACAAAATCTAGCAAAACAAGTTGCAGGTCTAGAGATAGAATTGGCTCAATTGTAGTATTTGTCATTTCTTTTATCAATCCTATAACAACAAGACGACAACATTTTAATAGTATACAGAAATCACAAACTAAAAAGGCAAACATGGCGTGAAGGTAAAGTTTCAAACACATACGAAAGTAAAATTAGCTGAGATGTCACTAGATCTAAGAAACATATATAAGCTTTAAAACAATGTTCTTTTCCCTGTTCAGAGAAAGAAAAAAAAGTAGATTTATGTTATAGCCTACTCAAAATCTCAGAGTGGTTATAACTAAAAACTACAGCAAAAGGTTTGCATGCACTGAGCATTTGAAAATCAACAATCATGGACTATCACAAGTACATCCGATTTGATTAGAATAACAAAGACTCTCTAGCAACTAGATTTACAGTTCAGAAATTAAAAATAAAATAAAAATCAAACTCAGTTACCTATATGTGCGATGAGCATAATCTGCCTATTCTAATTGAATCTTCGCAAGCAAGATTTATGGTTTTTTAAAACACCCATACTTCAAATCTGTCGTAGTATACTCAGCTCAAATGAGACTAGCTAATCCATCTAATCCATACCAATGTTAAGTATAAAAATCTAATCTTTATTTACCGGAGCAAAGCTCCACCAAGACAGATCCACAAAAATGAAAACTCCAATCATCCCATCCAATACACATCTACATTGCAATAAAAAACAAAAGAAAAGCTAATACCTGATGCATTGGATTCAAATAAGATCAATTATAGCAAACCGACAAACCAAATTATAGTCGATAAAATGTAAACGGACGCTAAAAGAAGAAACCAGATCAGGGTAGCGAGGCGCTTACTGAATCGAAAGTATTGATCCCAGCAGATCTGAGTAAGATTGCATGAAATTACGAAATAATTACAGTACAACAAACTGAAATTGATATAGATCCAAAATTGTACGGGCTGGAGAGGGTGAGTAAGTGAAGATAGAGCTAAGGTGCCGTCTTTATATCATAAATGGAAACAATTTGTAAATCTCAGGAAGAGAGAGAGAAGAGAGAGAGAGAGTTAATGAATGGGGTTAGATCTGTTCTGAAATTATGTGTTTTTTACTGTCTCTTTGTTGTGTGTTTTTCCCTTATTTGGAGGGAAAAAAGATGAAACTTTATTTTTCTGTGGGCCTTAATTCAATTTCTATTAAATAGTTACTCGTATTTCTGTAATTTTTTTTCCCTATTCGGTTTGTTTTCTCAAATCGGTTTATTCGTAAATAGAAAATACTAAACAATGTAAGAGATAATCACATATCATGAGAAAGATTAAACCAATTTATAAAATATAAAAAAATCACATATCATGAAAAATCACATTATCATTTCAGTTTTAATGTTATAAATAAACGATATTACATTCCCTTACGCATTAAAATAACTGCCTTATGCAACTTGATGCCGAATTTATTAAACACATTACTGTAAAATACTCATTTGCATTAATCTTTTGACATATTCTTTTATTTGTTTTTACTAATTATTTTCATAGTGGAAATGGAGTCGAATATTATCAGATCATTAAATAAGTCATATAAATAAAATTTACTAATTCATGCCCGACAAAAAGCAATTAAAAACTTTATTGTAAAACGCGGCAGGTTGAAGTCATTAGTGTAATTATTTAAGCTGTGAATTGACTTTACGGCATGTCTATTCAATAATGATAAGATTTGAAAGGAAATTTGGAAAAACCTATCGGCGTATTCAATGTGCAATTAAATCACCTTATAAAAAATAAACATAAATGATAGTATAATAAACGGTGCAAGTAAATCCATCTCAAACAATAAATTTTAGGTGCATAGTTCTTATGACCAAAAAAGCTTCCCATCGA
Organism: Schizonepeta tenuifolia; assembly: GCA_029490685.1. Taxonomy (NCBI): domain Eukaryota; kingdom Viridiplantae; phylum Streptophyta; class Magnoliopsida; order Lamiales; family Lamiaceae; genus Schizonepeta; species Schizonepeta tenuifolia. Next base: position 141,527,740 of record CM055955.1, on the reverse strand, counting down.
TAAAAAATAACGTTGATATAGAAAAATGAATTAAATATTCTTCTAGAAATATAATGTAACGTAGGTAAGGTAACTATCACGAATGATATAATTAGAGGGTATTAAATATGGAAAAAAAATAAATCAACAGCCCCCCATTATTTTGAGACTTGACACCTTCCAAATAAATGCAAAGTGGTTAATATATGTATTTATCTATTTAAAAAAAGTATTTAATATTTACGAAAAATAATAATAGTAATAATAATAATAAATGAAATAATGGGGGTCACGCGGTGGTAATGGAAAAAGATAGAGGGGGAATCATGCTGTCGGTGAGCGTTGTATGAGCTGGACTGATACCGACATTTTATTGGGCCTTTTATACTCTCTTTGGGTTGAGATTTCATTTTAGCCCAATAGCTATTCATTTATGGGCCTTAAATAATGGAAACTTGTTACTAAATCAGATAAAGAATTTCAGCCCAAAATGAGGGGGTGCAAGACATTGATTAGAGTAGTTGATATATCATAATTACACGTATCATCATTATATTACTAAAAGGAAGACAATTTTTACTTTAAAAAAATTCTACGTAGCACCTCTCTTAATTCTCTATTCTTATTTATCTAAATTCTCAAATTTTTAAACTTTTAAATATAAATTATAGATTTTAAATATCTATACTAAAATTTTTTATCTCACATCAGTTTTTCAATAAAACTTCACCTATTAAAAAGCCTATAAATACCTAAAATTAATGTGTATTTTCTCATCTTTTACTCCACCAGTTTTATTTGACCAATTTATTTATTAATCGGTCTAATAACTTTTTTTATAGTTTATAATTTAATTTAATTTGGTCAATTTATTAATTGACCAAATAGATAATTATTTTTTTGTAGGAAATCAATTTATTAGATGACATAATAAATGGTTCCAAAATAATTTGGCTAATTATTATTTGGCCGAATTAAATTTTGAAATAGTCTAATAGTTTTTTATTTAATTTAATAAAAAAATAATTAATTTGTAATTTGTCAATTAATTAGTCAGACGGGCCAATTCCCAGATGGCAGGTACCTCAACTCAAGATCCCACATGACATATTTCAAATCTTTATTCTTATTTATAATCGTAATTAGTAAATATTACTATACAGTTAAGATGAGAATGAACAGTACAATCATTTTTTTTTTGGATCTATATAAATTCTAAACGAGTTTTATAAATTATGCAGTTATAAATCAAAATCGTGGTCAATAGGCCGATTCTGATCCAAAACCGTGACGGTGGACGGGCCAATTCCCAACCGATGGGTACCTCGACTCGAGAAATTTTGCATTTTATGCATTTGTTCATGTATTTTTTAAAATCTAAAATCGCCATCTTTTAATTAATTTTTACGTTATTTGTAGTTGGGCAATCGTGACGGTAGATGGGTCAATTCCCAACCGACAGATATCTCAACTCGAGAAATTTTTCATTTGATGTATTTTTTCATGTATTTTCCAACATCTAAAATCGTCATCCATGAAAAAAAATACTCCCTCCACCCCAATAGCAGGTCTCACTTTCTTTTTTCGTCTGTCCCATTAGCATAGTTCCATACAAAAAATGAAAATAATTAACCCTTCAAAAACTATAGGACCCATCACTTTTTATTTTTTTTACTCTTGTTTCTTAATAATCGTTATCAATTAATTAGTTAGACGGATCAATTCTCAACTGACATGTACCTCAACTCAGGATCCCAAGTGGCACATTTACATTCTTTATTCTTATTTATAATAATAATTAGTAAATATTACTATATAGTTAAGATGAGAATGAATATTACAATCATTTTTTTTTGAATTTTTGGGTTTATATAAATTCTATACGAATTTTATAAATTATGCACTTATAAATCAAAACTGTGATCAACGGGCCAATTCCGATCCGGAATCATGGTGGTAGACGGCCCAATTTCCAACCGACGGGTACCTCAACTCGAGAACGATTTCATTTTATGCATTTTTTTCATGTATTTTCTAAAATCTAAAATTGTCATCCATGAATTAATTTTTACGTTATTTGTAGTTGGAGAATCGTGGCGGTAGATGGGTCAATTCCCAACCGACAGGTACCTCATCATCCATGAATTAATTTTTACGTTATTTATAGTTGGGGAATCGTGGCGGTAGACGGGCCAATTCCCAACCGACAGATACCTCAACTCGAGAAATTTTTCATTTATGCATTTTTTCATGTATTTTCTAAAATCTAAAATCGTCATCCATAAATTAAGGCTAATTCCCAACCAACGAGTACCTTCAAGAATTATTTTCATTTTATGCATTTTTTCAAATACTTTCTAAAATCTAAAGTCGCCATCCATAAATTAATTTTTACTTTATTTGTAGTTGGAATTCCAACTTTGCATAATCTAAAATTATAATTAGCCACATTAGTGCATGGCTAAAGACGAGAACAAATATTACAATCAATAATTGAAATATGTATATCGCCCATTTAAAATTTTCCATCCATGACAACTAAAAGAAAAAAGCAAATGATATATTTGTTTTTAATAATATCTATGTTGTTGTAAAATCTTTTAAGTTTTTAAATGTAAAATAATATAATAGATTTTAAATATTTACTAAAATCTTGTGTCCCACAGCGATTTATCAACAAAACTTTACTTATTGAAAAGTCTATAAATACCAAGAATCAATGTGTATTTTCTCATCTTTTGTTCAACCAGTTTTATTTGGCCAATTTATTTATTAATTGGAATACACAATCTCAATCCCTATAGTATTATTCGCTATCTATACCTCTACTCTCTCTCACTATTCGCTCCTTCTCTTGTCTCTTTCTCTTCATAAAAAGTTAAAAGATTCAGCTTAATAGCCGCTTTTCTTTGAGGGACAAATATATTTTTGTCCACATCGGATTTATAGAAGAATAGAGCTTTGAAAATTATCGAAAGAAATGAGAATATATTAGATTATAATTGTTGGGAAATTTATTAGTAAAAGTTTTGATGAATTTCAAAACCGATTGACCCCAACCGAGTAGATGTTGCCAGAACCTAATGTTAGAATTTAGGCTCGCTGTTTGAGCAAAGTTAAGATTTTATCTTTACAGTTCTCCAGCTGAAGATGGCAACAAGGCGTCACTCAGACAGAACATCAGTTGTGAAGAAAGACAACTGAGAGTTCATATGTTCAAATGCAAACAAGGGGAAGTCTTCAGAACATAAGTTGTGAAGGAAACCAACTGAGCGTTCATCAGATGAGAAACAGTTGAAAGGAAGAGAACATCAGATGAAAAGGAAAGTCATCTGAGGGTTCAAACCCAACTTAGTAAATACAAGGAAGACAACTGAGTGTTCAGTTTCAGAACCTCAGTTGTAGAACTCGAACAAGAAGATCAACTGCTTGAAGTTCAAAGTCAGCTGAGAGTTCAATAGTTCATAACATCAGCTGAAGACCACTCAGATGAAGATCAATACTTTCAACCGACGAACCGAAGTTGACTGTCAGAAAGGTTAAGATTTGAATTTCAAAAGGAAGTCACATGAGGGTTTGACCGTTCAGTCATTACCCCATCTGGTCCAACACAAGGCTGTCTCAGATGGAAAGCAGAAGAGCACAAATGCCATATCGGGAATGTCTGCAGAGACGAGAGACAAGCCATCGCTATCAACCGATCAGAGATCAACTACTCTTCCAACGACTAGTTGATTCTCTCCGCCTATAAATAGAGGCATTCTCTCATTCGAGAGACATATACACACGAGACAGACTGAAGCAAGAGAGAAAAGTGCAATCACAAGAGAATCAACCGAAAGAAAAATCTTCTAAGAACATCAGCAGCTGAGAGTTCAAGAGTGATAGAACATTAGTAGCTGAGGGTTCATAGAGTAAAAATCTGTCTTAGATCTTAGTTTGAGTGTTTATTCGTTCAAGCCATAGATCCAGCTCTCATTCGTGATCGAGCTGTAGTTGGAAATCCCACCCTTTCTCACACCCTAAAAAGTGTGCTAGGACCTTACTCTCCCTGTAATTGAGTAGTCAGGTCGTCAAGTACCCGCAAACTTGACATAGGCTGTTTAGTGCCCGGAAACTAAACTGTAAGGTCGATAAGTACCCGCAAATTTATCCTTAACGGTTGCTCAGCCCGCGTAAGCTGAGTGGTTCTGTCCAGAAGAACTTGGACTGAGGTGTGAGGATTCACACCTCCCCGTGGACGTAGGAGGGTTATCTTCGAACCACGTTAAATCTTGTGTGTCTGTGTTTGTTTTTATTCAGTTGCATCTGCATTTTTATCTGATCAATCTAACTGACATACAAACCTCATTTGCACTTTTTCAACCGAGCAGTTTTGCGTGAGTTGTTTTTAACGAGTATAATTTTCCACCACTTTCCGCACAGCCTCACTCTTCCAGCTGAGGTCGCTTACTCAGCTGTGAGATTCCAACTGAGTCCTCTTTTACTCAGTTGAAGTGTTTTTTTCAGGTTTAAGTTTTTAAATCCTAACTGGTGTATTGCCCCCCCCATACACCAGTAACTCGTTTCGGGACCATCAATAATTTTTAAAAGACATCACTATATGGGTTGAGACGTAAACATGTAGTAAAATTAATTTTAATTGAATTTGAGATGTGTTCAAGGGCATATAAATTTTAAGCGAGATTAGTAGATTGTATAATCGAATGGTTTTTACCCAAAATCTCCTCATTATCATTGATTCTATGTAAAAAAATCTTATGTGGCACCTCTTATATTGCTCCATTCGTATTTATCTAAATTCTCAAATTTTCTAAATATAAAATCGATATTTATCACATTAATATTATATATTATATATGACATGGAAACAAAATCTTAACAAGATCAAATCTTCAAAATCAATATCAATCATATTTTCATTATTAATTTTTGAAACTTACGTATATAGAATATTATATTAATTTCTTCTTTTCATAGGTATCAACTAAATAAGGTTTTTAGATATTTAAATATAGATTTGATTTTCTCCTAAAAATTATAGATTTAATATTAAAGAGTTTTATAAATTACGCACTTATAAATCAGAGTCGTGGTCAACGGTCCGGTTCCAACCACGAACCGTGGTGATAAACGGGCCAATTCTCAACCCACGGATATTGCTATACGGATTTTTTAAAAAGAAACACAAATGAATAATTTTTTATTTTAATAATATAAATTATAATATTAAAATATTGTTATGTGAGAGGTGGGTGTACTACATGTACACCCACACAATAATTTCCAATGTGGGACAAAGAGACCCGTCTCAATTTTCATACCAAATCGACACAGAACAATCTATTTGAGAGCCAAATATATTTTTGCCCACATCAATTTTGGAGAAGAATAGAGCTTTGAAAATTATCGAAAGAGATGAGGATAGATTAGATTAGAATTTGTAACAAATATTTTTATATGGGTTTGAGACGTAACATGTGGCAAAATTACTTTTTAATCGAATTTGAGATATATTCAATGATATATAAATTCCAAATTAGTTTAGTAGATTGCAAAATCGAATGAATAAATTCCAAAATAATTAACAAGTAATTTTTTTTCTTAATTTATCACCTCTTACTATCTAATTTTATTAATTTTATTCCCTTCGAAACGAAAATGTCTCTAAAAAAAATCCTATGTGACACCTCTTATATTTCTCTATTCTTATTTATTCAAATTCTTAAATTTTTTGAATATAAAATCAATATTTATCATATTAATATTATATATTATACATGACATGGAAACAAAATCTTAACCATATCAAATCTTCAATAGAAATATTATATTAATTTTTTTCTTTTCATAGGTATCAATATATCATTCCTTTTTAGATTTTCTATACAACTAAATGAGGTTTTTATATATGTAAATATAGATTTGATTTTCTCCTAAAAAGTATAGATTTAATATTAAACGAGATTTATAAATTACGCACTTATAAATCAGAATCGTGGGCAAAGGCTCGGTTCCAATCCAAAACCGTGGTGGTAAACGGATCAATTCCCAAACGACGGATATTATTATACGGATTTTTTAAAAAGGAACACAAATGACTATTTTTTTATTTTAATAATATAAATTATTATATTAAAATATTGTTATGTGAGAGGTGGATGTACTACATGTACACCCACACAAGAATTTCCGATATGGGGCAAAGAGACCCATCTCAATTTCCATACCAAATCGACGTGGAACAATCTATTTGAGAGTCAAATATATTTTTGCCCACATTGATTTTAGAGAAGAATAGAGCTTTGAAAATTATCGAAAGAGATGAGGATAGATTAGATTAGAAATTGTAACAAACATTTTTATATGGTTTGAGACGTAACATGTGGCAAAATTACTTTTTAATTGAATTTGAGATATATTCAGTGACATATAAATTCTAAACGAGTTTAGTAGATTTCAAAATCGAATGATTAAACTCTAAAATAATTAACAAGTAATTTTTTTTCTTAATTTATCACTTATTAGTATCTAATTTTATTCCCGTCGATTTTCAACGGGTTATACGCTAGTTATATTACTAAAAGGAAAACGATTATTGCTTTGAAAAAATCCTACGTAGCACCCCTCTTAATTCTCCATTCCTATTTATCTAAATTATCAATTTTTTAAATTTTTAAATGTAAAATAATAGATTTTAAATATCTACTAAAATCTTGTGTCCCACATCGGTTATTCAATAAAATTTCACCTATTGAAAAGCCTATAAATACATAGAATTAATGTGTATTTTCTCATCTTTTGCTCCACAAGTTTTATTTGTCTAATTTATTTATTAATCGGCCGAATAAATAACTATAATTTTATAGTTTAGTTTAATTTAATTTAATTTGGTCAATTTATTAATTGGCCAATAGAAAATTATTTTTTGCAGGGAACCAATTTATTAGTTGAAAAAATAAATGGTTCCAAAATAATTGGCTAATGTGGTTAATGTATTGGTTGGTCGAATTAAATTTTGAAATAGTCTAATAATTTTTATTTAATTTGATAAAAAATATTTAATTTATAATTTATCAATTATTTAGGTAGACGTACCAATTCCCAACTGACAGGCACCTCAACTCGAGGTCTCACGTGACAAATTTTCATTCTTTATTCTTATTTATTTTGAATTTTACTTTATTCATTTTTTTCCATGTAGTTTTCAAAAATCTTGAATCGCCATCTATCAATTGATCTGTACGCGATTTGTAGTTGAGTTTCCAGATTTGCAAAACATATAATTGTAATTAGTGAATATTATTATACAAATTTTTTTCAGTTGACAAAATAAATGGTTCCAAAATAATTGGCTAATGTATTGGTTGGTCGAATTAAATTTTGAAATAGTCTAATAATTTTTATTTAATTTTATAAAAAGTAATTAATTTTTAATTTATCAATTATTTAGGTAGACGGGCCAATTCTCAACTGACAGGCACCTCAACTTGAGATCCCATGTGACACATTTTTATTATTTATTCTTATTTATTTTAAATACTATTTTATTCATTTTTTCCATATATTTTTCTAAAATCTAGAATCGCCATCTATAAATTAATTTTTACGTGATTGTAGTTAAATTTCCAGCTTTGCATAACTTATAATTGTAATTAGTGAATATTACTATACAATTTTTTTCTATTAAATTTTGGCTCTATATAAATTCTAAACAAGTTTTATAAATTATGCATTTATAGATCATAGTCGTGGTCAATGGGCCGATTTCGATGCAATCTCATGTGGCACATTTCCATTCTTTATTCATATTTATTTTAAATTTTAAATTTTATTCATTTTTTTCATGTATTTTTCTAAAATTTAGAAACGTCATCTATGAATCGATTTTAACATTATTTGTAGTGGAGTTTCCAACTTTGCATAATTTATAATCGTAATTAGTAAATATTACTATACAATTAAAATGAGAACAAATAGTATAATTGATTTTTTATTAATTTTTGGGTCTATATAAATTTTAAACGAGTTTTATAAATTATGCACTTATAAATCAAAAATGTGGTCAATGGGCCAATTCCGACCCGGAACCGTAACGGCAAACCGATCAATTTCCAACCAACGGGTACCTGAACTCGGAAAAATTTTCTCCATTTTATGCATTTTTTTTTTCATGTACATTCTAAAATCTAAAATACTCATCAATGAATTAATTTTCACGTTATTTGTAGTTGAGTTCCCAACTTTGCATAATCTATAATTGTGATTAGCGAACATTATTGTGTGGCTGGGGATGTAAACGAATAGTACACTCTATTTTTCTTATCAAATTTTGGGTTTATATGTATTCTAAATGAGTTTTATAAATTACACACTTATAAATCAGAGCTGTGGTCCACGGGCCGATTCCGACGCAGAACTGTGGTAGTAGATAGGGCAATTCCCAATCGACGGTTATCGATATACGAATTTTTTTAGAAATCGAAAGAAATGAAAATATATTAGATAATTTTTAACAAACATAACTATGTGGTTTGAGTAGTAAACATGTAATAAAATTATTTTTTAATTGAATTTAAATTGTGTAAGGGCATATAAATTCTAAGCGAGTTTAGTAAATTGCATAATCGAATTATTAATTTAACCCTAAATAATTAAAAATAATATTTTTCTTAATATATCACTATTAATACTATCTAATAATTTTATTACTATTAAATATAATATAATTTCCCGTCGATTTTCGACGGGTTATATGCTAGTTTATATTAATTTGAGTTATTGATATATTTGACAAAAAATTAGGGTGCAATTTGGCAAAAAATTAGGGTAAAACCAAATTTATCTATCTATCTATCTATCTATCTATCAATCTATTATTATTATTATTATTACGACTCTACGAAAAAAAATAATTCTATGTGGCATCCCTCATATTCTTCCATTCTTATTTATCTAAATTCTCAAATTTTCTGAATTTAAAATTAATAAACAAAATTTTAACAGGATCAAATCATTATTTATCATTATATTCTATATATATATATATATATATATATATATATATATATATATATATATATATATATATATAGACACACTATGGCCAGCCACACACGTTAAAATTGGTAATATAGGTTTTGAAAATGGAAATATACTCTAATTGGGAAGCATAAACCCTAGAGGGGAAATGTGATTATTTCCATTTTTGCAGTCACTTTCCTTTTTTTCACGCGTGTAGCTGACCACAGTTTATCCGAATATCATTATTCATATATATATATATATAGGGAAGAGATCATATGTAAAACCTCTTTGCCGTAAGAAATGAGAAATAATATCATCCATTCAATTTGAATAATCTATGGTTAAAAATTTATTTCTACATTTAAATTATAATATTACGTTGCATAATTAATGGAGGGGCATCAGTGTACTTTTATTTTGAGAGTGGACGGTTATCCCCTTAAATTAAGGGGCAAATTTCCGTTTTTCTTTTGCTATCGATTTCTACATATTCATCTCTCACCACTTCTCTCATCCATTTTTACGTAGAAAACATACTAATGCATTGAAGACTATTTAACGATTTACGGTAGAATTATTGAATCTCTAAAATTCTCCACAATCAAATATACAAAATGATGCACTGTATTATTATCTTAATGCACTTAATACTTTTGTACACTGCATAAGTCAGTATTTTTTTTATAGTGCATTACAAATTGTGCAAAGTAATATAATATAAAACTAAATGCATTTGTAAAAGTAATCTATCGAAAAAAAGAATCATAATTCATTCTACTGCTTTTATTAATGCATTTACGGTAGAATTAATTAAAAGTTTTTGTAGGGTGTTGAATCTCTAAAATCCGCCACAATTAGTGTTGCAAAATGATGCATTGTATTATATACTATCTTAATGCACTTAATATTTTCGTACACTACATAAGTACACTGTTTTTTATAGTGCATTACAAATTTGTGCAATATAAAATAATATAAATCTAAATGCATTTGTAAAATTAATATATCGAAAAAAAATCAATCTACTGCTTTTAGTAATGCATGTATACAACCACTTGGAGATAAGGATTTGCTTCGTCTTTTTAATACAATTTTGTGATTAAGGTTCCCACTTTTCACACACGTCTAGGTAGTTTTTAATATTTCCATGTTGTTAGAATTTTAGTAATTGTCTATTATGACCTTATGCTATATCAATTAGTTTTGTTAATTAATAAAGTACTGTATGAACAGTTATGATCAATCAATGTTGACGGTTAGATTTTAGTTAATCAATGGCTAAAAATGCTTCTTATTTCTTACCTTAAGGAAACTTTACATGAGAACTAACCCTTTATATATATATAGGGAGAAAATTTAAAATGCACCCTTTGAAGGGTGCAAAATGAAAAATACACCATGTCTTGTAAAGCAATGAAAAATGCACCCATTGATTAGAGGGCCCACTAAAATGACAAAATAGGTCAAATCTTGTTAACATTTATAACTTTGTCGGCTAGAATCTCGCCCACTACCTCCACCTGACATCAATCAACCTTTTGACCTATTTTGTCGTCTCCCACCTTATACACCCCGTCCTCATATTTTTCATCTCATATCCCGCTCCACAATTCCATTCCGCCCCACTCTCTACTCTCTAACTCAACAAATCTCGCTCCACTCTCTTGTCTTTCTGAAGTACAAAATTCCGAGCAGCAATACCGTGAAGTCCCTTTTCACCTATTTTTTTCCACAATATGGCTCATTATGGAGAGGTGAGTATTTCTTTTATTTTTTCATGCATTCGAATTTCAATCTGATATTTCATATGTTAGTTGATAAAATTATGTAGGATCCATTTATATGAAATTCCGCTCGATATAGCACTTAAAAATATTACATCCCGCTCGAGCGGGATATGTCATAACCGAGCGGGAAATTATTTATTCTCGTATTTAATAGTGTGTAACCTGCCCTAGATCTCTAATTTGCTAAATTGTTCATGTTTTGATTGTTTGATGTTGAGTATATACTACTAATTGTTCGTGTTGGAAGACTGTTGAATTTTTTGAATGTGTAATTTACGCGTAATTTATCCCTTTATTTTCACGTGTTAATTATGATTCCCGCTCGATAAATTCTTGGTGGCCTAAATCCCGCTCGAGCGGGATATAATTTAACCGAGCGGGATATGATTATTTAATTCTTGAAATTATTTTGAATGATTTTTGTGTCATTTCCCGCTCGTAGTTGTCAGTTTTGGCTTGACATTCCGCTCGAGCAAGATTTGTTAATCTTGAATGGGATATTGTTATTTAGTTGCCGAAAATATTGTTAATGCTTTTTATGTTATTTCCCGCTCGTCGTTAGCAGATTTTGCTTGATATCCCGCTCGAGCGGGATTTGATAATCTCGAGCGGGAAATTATTTATTGTACTGTTTAATATTGTTTTGAGTTTGATTTTATTATTTTTAGTTTAATTCAAATTTTTAATCGTGCAGATTATTTTCAAGAGGCCTGAGACTATTGACTGGAAATCCACGGTTAGCACGTCCTACAGACACAGCGTTTTAGAAGACGTGCAGTCTACATTGATGGCGGTTGGGGGACAGGATCTCCTGGAGAGGTGGCTTGAAGGTTGTTTTGACCACTTTACTTACTGGCAGCCGGGGCAGAAGTGCGGTATGGGCGTGCATCACGTATTGTCCCGGCAGGTTTCGGTTCAATGGGGCGAGCCACATGACATGTGGTTTCATATCAACGGGGCGAACCTTCGGTTTTCTTCTGCGGAGTATGCCCTGGTTACCGGATTGTCATTCGGCTCGTCTGATTTCCGACCTTCAGACGACCACGACTTACGGGGTGTGCAAGTGTATCGGCGGTTTGCCAACGGCATGCCGATTAGTGTAGGGGACCTCCTCGATCGGTTTTCTCTGAGGCAAGTGACAGATCAGAGTGGAGAGTTGTACCTGCAGGTCGCGCACGTGTTAGTGCTGTATATGTTGTTGTTTGGTCTTGAGCAGAAGAAGTTTGTTGCGGATTGGGTGTGGAAGCTGGTGGACGATCTGGACGCATTTTCTGGGTTTCTTTGGGGCGCATACACGTATTTGCATCTGAAGCACTACATGGACAATATGCAGCAGACGAGAAAGTACCACTTCTACGGTGCAGCCTGGGCTTTCCACGTTTGGTCGTTGGAGGCACTGCCAGACTTAGCCGCTGCAGTTGTGGTCCTTGATAACCCGGATGCGCGGCCGAGATGTCTAAAATGGAAGTTTAAGAAGTTAAGTGGAATAGAGCTGCAACCATTATTTTCCTTGCAGGTAAATTTTAATTTTTGAACTGTATATATTTTTAAGTATTTTGTTCATAATTCTATTTGTGTTTGATAAAATGTTTTGTGCTGCAGGTTGGTCGATTCAACCCTTTTGTACCGGATGATGCTGAAATGGAGACTTTATATTTTCGGTCCAGTCTGTATCCAAATGCACTTGGAGTGGGCTATGTAGTGCCGCGCAATCCGTTACGTGCAGGGGAACAGTTCCCCCATCAGCCATGCCAGTCCATAGTAATTGAAGATGAAGAGCAGGAAGAGAGACCTCCTCGAAGGAAAGCACAGAGACAGCGGGGCCTGTTAGAAATGACCAGCGAGAGGCCGAGGGAGAGGCAGAGGCAGAGGATCGTGATCCTGAGTACCGAGAGCCACCCAGCCGTCCAGAACACGGGAAGCGTGTTCGTCAGGCAGGATCTTCATCCTTCAATGGTAGGGCCGATCACGTCCTACGGTCCAGTGATCGACGCTGGATTCGATCAGAGATTGCTTTAGCAGAGGATCACATTGTAGAGAAAGTGGAGCGGAGACTGTTCCCCAAGCTGAAATCTTGGATTGAGGGCTTGTTTGACAAAGGTGGATCTACACGCCGATCCTCTGGACATCAGCCCACCCCGTGGTCCATGCCTATACAGTCACCACGGCCCTCAGTGCGAGACCCTGCACAGGGCCAGGGCCAGAACCAGGATCACCAGCGCTGCTTCTCAGTGCGAGAGGCACAGGGCCAGGGCCAGGAACACCAGCGCCGCTCAGTGGGAGACCCTGCACAGGGGCAGAGCCAGGAAGGCCAGCGCACTCCCTTTTGTCCAGCTCGTCATTCCTTGCAAGCAGAACATTTTTTGTCGCTCTCTTGTCCAGCTCGTCATTCCATGTACGAGCCTGGTTACGAGCCTGGACCATCGAGTGCAATGTTCGATCAGTACGGTTTGTTTATGCAAGAGGGAAGTACCAATTTCAATGCATTGTGAGACTATCTTACTACGGTATGTAATTATGTTACATATATTAGATTATGCATTGTTCTGTTTTACGTAAGATATTGATATTTATTTTGTTTGTGCAGGGCCAGGGACAGAGCTTTGAGGCATGTTTAAACGAGGTGGCGTCGCCAATTCGTGCAGTCCCAATTAATCAGATGCCGTTTGTGGAAGAGCAACAACAGCAGGAGCAGCAGCAGCAACAACGAAGAGGGGAAAGAATTCAGAGAGCTGCTGCAGCAATACAGACGCCCATGCTTGCCCAAAGAGAACCACATCCACTTCCGCCGGGATTGACGCAATCGTTTCAACTATTTATGAGCGGTGATGGGGATGGATTCATGGTCATTCCTGAAAACGGGGGATTTGTAGGCAAGCACTGGTGGAGGCAAATTATGCAGACTAACGCCGACATTAACTGTGAGGTAAAGACAACATTGTTTTATCGATTATGTCAGATTTAAATTTAATTAACAACCTTATTTTTTTGCCTTGTAGGTCGTAGATTTGTTCATCTCCTACTTGAGAAAACGACTAATGGACCGAGTGCATATGAAGCCCGATGTGACAAGCACAAACACTGTGTTATTGGAAACCGATGTCTTTGTAAGTTCAATTTCAATGAATAACAAAAATTATTTAATAGTGTGACTTATGAGTGTGTCTCGTGTTTATTGCAGCTTCAGCTCAGAGGTTATTGGTGCAATAAGATTTTGACCATAGAGATCGAGCGGGAACTTAGGGGAATCTGGGCCACTTATGCTGATTATGAGCCTCCAGTTAGTCTACTATATGGAGCGCATGGAGCAACGGGAGGTGGACGAACGAGCTTCTTTGGTGCAAACCACGTAAGTGAACGCACTTCAACATTTACTTGATAATTCTCCTCCGAGAAATGATATTAATCGTTCCTTTGATGCAGATGATTGTTTTGTGCAATATTGACTTGCATTACGTCGTCCTCCGAATTGATTGCAAGAAGTGGGAGGCTGAGCTCTATGATTCCATATATCATTATATTGACCGACAGGCACAAGCGCACCGATGCAGGAGCTTGGAGCCAATCCTGAAGCTTTGGAGTCGAGTTCTTACATGCTCGTTTTACTGAAGGCACAACACAATTGGAGCGGAGTTTGATGAAAGGCCCCTGTCCCTCACAATCATTCCAGCTGTAGATCAATTCAAGCAGAAGGACAGTGTCAGCAGTGGTGTGTTTGCAAAGATGACGATTGAACGTCTAATTAGTGGTTCACCATCTATTCCATGGGGTAACACACACATAAAGGAATATCGGAAGAGGGTTGTCGCGGCTATATTTAGTATTTGTCGTGCACCGGATGGAGCGGATAGGTACAGATATGATTTAGAGCAAATGTGTAGACCATCTGCTGGGTGATTGCTTATTTTTTATCTTGTGTTGTATGAATATTGAATATTTAATTTCAAGCTTTTTAAAACAATTTGAGTAGTACTTTTTATTAATTCAGTAATATTTGTTTGTTTCTAATATTTCTTCAACAGTCTCACGAAACATACATTCATCCTACATGTCGATTATGCATTGCACGAGTATGTCCATATTCATGACACACACTACATCTCCTACGTGGTTGGCTTTCTGTGTGAGCTCGACAACGGCTCAGTCTCGGACGACCCGGTAGAGGCGTGATTTTTGGAGGCAAGACCAATATGTTATCCACAACAGTAGGAATAGTCCAATCTTCAATGTAAGGAACATGATTTATAGAATTTTGATAAACTTCACTCCAAGCTTCTCGTGTATAGTAATACTGAACATAATCGTATATGCTTTCACCATTTTTCCTGCAATTTTACATTTAAAAAACAATCATATGAAAACATTAGTACTTTCAAATAAATAAAGGATAGATGAATGCATGTGAGGAATACTTACAGTATTGCAGCAATGGCATGAGAACAAGGGAGCCCATCAGCTTGAAATTCCATGCATGTGCATGTCCTTGTGGCAAGGTCCACTTGATGCGGTCTTCTAGAATCACGGACATTGAAGATCGACCCCATGGCCTTTCATGCAGTATACGTGTAACCCTAATTCATTCCCGCCGTCAATTTGGTTGCCGCGTTAGTAGTCAGTACAGTGTCATCGCCGTGATGGACATTTCGTCTCTCCTCGAAGCACTCTTCGATGACATGTCTAATTGCATTAAGCATTGAACATATTGGTAGCCGTCGTGCCCACTCCAACCGTCCATTCCAATTCTCGGCTGCATTAGATGTCAGCTGACTGTAACGCGGTAAAGGACAGTGAACTCGAGACCACTTCTCGGGCCCGACACTCATCAATTTTTCGTAAGCAGCTTCGCTCTCTCGGCGGATCATGTCTATTGCTTTATCAAAAATTGCTGGGCGATATGCAAATGCACCTTTTTTAAACAATTCCACCACTGTTTTTCCGTATCGGTTAATCTTTTGCAGCAAGTGATAGTAGCATAAACTATGAACTGCATTCAGAAAAACCTCCTTCACAGCATTATCTATCGAGGGATGGGCATCAGACACAATTATTGTATCATTCAATTCTCCATACGCAATTTTGAATCGGCTGAGGAACCACTTCCAAGAGATATCATTCTCAATAGGCCCAACGCCAATCGCTAAAGGAAAGGTATGCTCATTGGCATCCTTAGTGACAGCGACAAACAAGATACCTCTATTCTTGGCCTTCAGATGAGTGCCATCAATTGCAATCACATGCCTCATATTCAGTGGATAAGCAAGTCTACATGCGCCGAAAGCCACAAACAAGCGTTCGAACTTCCCATCAATACCAACTTGCAAATCAGTAAATGTACCTGGATTCCATTGCTGTAGCATGTGAAGATAGCCTGGCAACATTCAGAAGGAATTAACATATCCCCCGTATATACTTTCTATAGCTGCGTGCCGTGTTCGCAGGGCCAAATCATAACGAATGGTGAACCCAAATTCGCTTTGCACCTCTGTCATAATGGCCTTTGGCTCTATTATTTTACACTCCCTTCGTATTTTTCGAGCAACGTAGGCTGCAATCACATTCATGCGAACTTTTCTACGACCAACACATCCGAGCTGGCGTGTGCATGCATGATCGTGCGTAAACTTGGTAATTCTCCAAGCTTTTGATCTTTTAGTTGATCTTGCTTTCAGCTCGAACGGACAAGATTCCATACGCCTGCATATCCATCTGAGACGTAGGCCATCAGAGGCATCAACTTTGTATTCTGCTCCAATCTCCATGTGCCACAAGCCTGCTGCTACATTTAGAGATGCTTTACTTTCGAAAACAGAACCAACAGACAAATCACCATCTTCTAGCGGGCCTTATTCATATACAAAGATTGAATTCGTTGCATTCACGGGAATCACTGGAACTAACCAACTGCTCCAATCACCGGCTTCGTCATCTTCTTCCCCACGAATCCATGCTTCACGCTCCAACACATCGTTATCTATCATGATGTCCTCTGCCATCTCTTCGGACGCATCACTGTCGGTTTGCAGCTCATAGTCTTCATCCTGAGGACCAACTGCCTCTTGATCTTCGTCATCACCATCGGCCTCTTCATCATCGTCAGCATCGTTAGCATCTTCAGCACCATCTGCATCTTCATCATTGCCATAACCCTCTGCTGTCTCTGCAACTTGAGTCGACGTGGATCCGAAATAATGTGTGGATGTCGATGCATAATTACCACCAGCGGGGTATGCATCAACACTAAAAGTGGAGGAAAGCATCTGTGTTTGGATACGATCCATTTCTTCATAATAATCATCATCGAACTCAGGCACGTATACGTTCGTGTATTGGTGAGTCACGTACACAGTTGCTTCTGGTTGCGTGGCACACAAACGATAAAATTCAACGTCGGTGCTTAATGGGCACTTTACAGTACGTTCCATCTCATTTTTCGACAGATAATGCAACTCGTACTGTGTGCTGAAGGAGTTTGCACTCAATTGACAATCAATGTTGTACCTTAGGCCGAAGAGACAGTGCTTGACATCTACAAATTCATATCCGCCCGAGTACGTACAACCAGACCATGTTCCTCCGTATTTGATAATAAAATAGTGATCCATCTACACATAAGTACAAACACATAACAATTAATAAAAATAATACAAAAATACGAAATCCCGCTCGCCAACCACACAATTTCCCGCTCGAGCGGGATCTAACCTCACGAGCGGGAAGTTATTTTTCGAGCGGGAAATGATACATATAGATACTAGATTTTTTTGGAGTCCTAATATACAAAATCCCGCTCGAGCGGGATCATAGTTCCCGCTCGAGCGGGATTTGACACGTGTCGAGCGTGAAATTAAAGTATCCGAGCGGCATATGCATTTAGGTTCATTTAGTGATTTTTCAAAATTTTTCGACTCAAATTTGTCCCTAATTAATCATGAATAGTGATACATAAAATAATTAACTTATATAATTATTGGCTAATGATTGACAAATAATGACATAATTATCATTTAATCATTGCAATGTCATATACTTTATATCACATCTCTTACACATGTGTAAGAGATGTGATATAAAGAGGTTGATAAGATGGCATATTATATTACAAATATTCAAAGTGGTGTATTTTTCATTATTGTTGAGAGGGTGGTGTATTTTTTATTTTTGCATTGTGAAAAGGTATATTTCAATGGATTACCCCACACACACACACACACACACACACACATATATATATATATATATATATATATATATATATATATATATATATATATATATGGGAAACTCTTTATAAATACCTTTTGATAAAAGGTAGAAGTTTTTTACACTCTTTTATAAGAGTATAAGTTTTCTATACCAAAATCACTTAAAAGACTAAAATATCCTTAATTTTAATAAACAAATAAGAAAAGACAAAAAAAATTTAAAAAACCCTATCTTGCGGTCCCCCACTTTCCCACCCCACCACACATCTCTCTCTCTCTCTCTCTCTCTCTCTCTCTCCCTCAACCATCGATACACACACACGACTGCAATATGAGTGATCAATCCGACCACGATGGAGAGTCAAGGGCGTTGGCATCTACCTCTGGTGAGGAGGAAGTACGACTCGTCGTAAACGAACCACCGGTTAGTGCTAAAATTTCACACGAAATTGAATTTTGGATTTGCAAAATATATGTTTCTAAGTGTGTGTTTATGTTCGATTTATTGAATATGAGAACAATGTACTTGATTTTATGAGCATTAGAAGTGTTATATCTAAGATTTGTTGATAAAAATTAGGATTTGAAGGTGAAAAACGGGCTGCCCACGGTGGGTGTTTATGTACCCACGATGGCACCCATCGTGGGAAGCCCCATTGTGGGCACCCCGTCGTGGTTGTCCCGTCGTGGGCAGCCCCATCGTGGGTGTCCAGGGACTGTTTTATAGGCTTTGGGTTTTGTGATTTTGTTTGTTTGAGTGATCGAACTTCTTTCCTTATAGTTTATGTGTTTATTTTGCAGCCTGGTTGTGATTGGATGAAATCTGGATTGCGTCATCATAACAAATTAATAAATATATATTGTTTGATATCCTATTTAAAGAAATACCGAAGGTATTTCGGCACTTCACGCACAATCCACGACGCTATCAAGAAGTGTATGATGAATTTACGGTGGGAATTGTTGGCCGTTTCATTAAACATAAGAGGCTTGAAAGTACAAATAGTGCCCTGCATCATTTATTGGCCCGTCAGTTGAGTGGTAGTGAGATCCCCGCGGATGAGACGTGGTTCCAAATTTCCGGGAGAACCCTCCGCTTCACAGCAGGCGACTTTGCGTGCATTACTGGATTGAATTTCGGAAGGACAAATTTTGATCCAAATGCGAGACATCTTCTCTGGCCTGACAGTCTTTTCCATAGAGTATTCAAAGGCCGCAAAACTAAAGTCATAGAAATGCATAATATGTTTAAAGTTTTAGAGTTGGGAGACAACCTCGAAGACTATGTGAAGGTAGCTAAGCTCTTACTTTACTACCAATTTCTCCTGTGTCGGGACCATAATATGGATGTCGAGGAATGGGCATGAGAATTAGTTGAGGATCCGGAAAGTTGGGAACAGTTTCCGTGGGGTGATTACACATATCAGGTATTGACTTACTACATCAACAACACCGCCAAGAATGCCAACCAATGCGACATTGGAACTTATCACTTTTACAGACCGATTTGGGTTTTACAAATTTGGTCTTACGAGTGTATTCCACTGTTGGGACGGAACTGTGGAACCCGATCAGCCACCGTTAGAGTTCCTCGATGTTTTATGTGGACTACGAGATGTCTTAAAGCAGATTTCAGCACCTTCTTCGAGAGAGAGGTACGTGCCTTGCCTTTATTTTTATAATATTTTATCATTTATATTACATGTTTAATTTATGATCTAATAATAATTTTACATAACTTGTTTAGGGTCTTGTCATACATAACACGATGCTTATTCTTGCGGAAGACATGGACGAGCTGTATTGGTTCAGTCTTGACTCGGTGTATCATGTACACTGGGAACCTCCGAGAAAATTAACAGAGAAAAATACAGAAAAGGTTTTCCCGAAAAAGGTGAAAAAGAAGGAAAAATTGGCGAAGGCTGCGGAGGTTGTGGGAAAGATAATTAAACCAACCCCATCGGCACAGAAAATCCCAAAACGACGCCGACAAAGCACCTCACCACCACCACCACCAGTAGATACAGCTGAGACAGCAGAGCCGGTCTATCAGGAGAGACCCGAAGATAGAGTGTGTTGTGTCCACGGAAGTCCTTGTCCTGACCATGCGAAGGACGACACAGACGACTACTTCGATCGCCGGCTGAGGGCGATCTTGATGGACGAGTCTGACAAGGGCTTTTTTGCTACCTTTTCCCGGAAGCTCTTTGCTCAGGCGAAGGAGTATTTCGGTTCGAGACACAGACGATCTAGGAGCCCTCCACAGCCGTCTGTTGGGAGCCACAGGAGGAGCCTTGAGCCACACCGTCACTCTGCAAAGGTTTCTAGCACACATCGGAGGTTTTCGGACTCGCCTCGTCACTCTGCAGCTGCAACTCTACAGGGACAACACAGTCACCACTCTCCTCACATCCCTGAGCGTACCGAGCAGCCGATGCACCACCTGTTAGGGCAATCCTTTGACCTTATACCCCACCAAAGCGAGCCGCCGATATTCTTCGGCTACAGCAGTAGACCGCTGCATCAGTACGACCCTGCGACGTGGCAGCCTCCGATGTTTCGACCTCCTATCTGGCAGCAGCAGTCAGTGTTTCCAGGTGACGACAACAGCAGTCACCTTTTTCCTACTGCCGAGTTCACCCCACATGAGCAGCAGATTCCCTACCAACTTGAGTATCAGCAGGAGCAGTCGTTTTTTTCTACTGTGGAGGACACCACACCTAAGCAGCCCAGACGGCAGGTTTCACCTGTTAATATTGAGTGGTTGTCATCCTCTGATGAGGAGTCTGCTGAGCAAGATTACGAATTGGCGGAGCGAGAGGAGGTGCAAGGTCATCGTAAGATGAGACCGTCTGCCGCCATGCAGACGTCTTACCAAGTCATGACTCAACAGGCCGTGAAGAGGTTGAAGCGTATGTATAGAAGCCATAGAAAATCAGAAGAGAATGCTATAATCACAATTCCGATGCTTGACCATGTTGTTGTGCAATCTGTTTTTAATCGTTTGGAGGATCCTCGACAAATGATGTGGGTAGAGATACAATTCTATCTTAAATTACAATAATTCAAACTTATTTGTATATTATAACTAACAAAATTAAATAACATTGCAGGAGATAGAGCTGTACCTAAACTATATGAAATTCAAGGTGAGACATTTAGATAGGTTGACAGCTGATAAAGTATGTGAGGCAACCATCATTATAGTCGGCATTGGCTTCTATGTATTTCTCTTCGATTTATGTAAATCTTGATTTCTTGATTATATTAATATTCTTTTTGATTTATTTAATTTTTTGTTGTATTACTAGAATGGTTTGCGAAATGAGTGGGATAAGTTGTTCCATATTAATGCGCGAGGAGAGAGAAAGAAAATTCCTCCAGGGCTTAGACTACATACTAATTGACGCGTACCTGATGCTCTTATACAAATGGTTGATGGCACAGAAAGTGAATTAGCAACGGCTTGGTGGCAAGCTAACCATGTAAGTTATTATATTTTAAAATAATTTCATATTTGTAGTTTACTATAATTTATTTTTTTTAATATAGTTAAATTGTTAAATTATTCCTTGTCGTGTACAGGTCATAACAGTGTGCAATGCCGGGGGGAATCATTGGATCACCATACACATTTGTCTGAAGGATTGGACTGTCGAGCTGTATGACTCGACCATGATCCAACACAGGGAAACGAACGTGCGCGAGGAGCAATTACAGTGTGTGACCGATCTTTTACCTCGACTGTTACTTGCATCAGGATACTGGGAGCAAAATTCCCACAGACAAAGGTTCAAAAACCCTCCGCTCTTGATTAAGATGCCTGAGGAGGAGCAATTCATCCAGACCGACGGGACAAATTGTGGCCCATACTCTCTTATGTATGTTGATCGCCTCATCAATTTAACATCGACACATCGTAATGTGTCAATTGATGATAGACACATTGAGAAGTATAGGTATTTTGTTGGAACTAGAATATTTTGGTTAGGAGCAGAGGGTTCGTTATGGGAGAAAAGGCATAACTAAAATATCATTTTTGTAAATATTTGAACTTATTTTATATGATATTTGAACTTGTCATTTTTGTAAATATTTGAACTTATTTTATATGATAGTTGAACTTGCTTGTTTAAGATGTGAGAATGATGTTGAAAATAGCAGGTGAAAAAAAGACTCGCTGGATACCTACGATGGCCGAACCCACAATGGGCAACCCACGATGGCTGCCCACGATGGTGGCCATCGTGAGAATCCCACGATGGTGGCCATCGTGGGCAGCCCATGATGGGCAACCCACGATGGGCAGCCCATGATGGGCAACCCACGATGGGCAGCCCACGATGGTAGCCATCGTGAGCACGGTGGTGAGCAGCCACCGTGGACACAGGAACATGTGTGAATTTTATTTTTTGTTCGATTCCTTCTTCGATTTTGTTGTTTAGTGCTTCTATAATAGCTTATTTTTCAATTTAAAACTACTTTACAACATAATCCAAACACCCACACGTGACCTTTATCTAATTCATTAGTAAATCAGGTACTTCGCACTAACGTTGAAGTTAGTGATACATTAGTAAATCACGACTCCAAATGGTGCCACCCTCAACAGTACAAATTCTAAAGTTGCAATTCTTTCTTCCAGTCTTGCATAGGAAAGTCGTACGATTACGAGCCGAACGTTTCGATCTACACTCCAAAAAGTTCTCCAGATGATACATTTCAACAGTGATCCTCAAGTCTTTCTTAGACCTAAATAAGGCCTCCACTTCGAGTTCCCTACGCACTGGTGGTGGTTGCTCGACCAGCTCTAATCTCCCTGCGCTGTTAGGATCGGGGAATGGAATGATCCAATTGCGCATTGCGCGCAAATGCTCAGTCTCGCGTTCGGACTGATGGTCCGATGTCAAGTTCCGATGACCAAAAACCTTGTCCATTTGTACCGGTTGTCGCATCCAAGCAATAAAATCAATAGATAGCGAATCAAACAATTCTTTACGACGATCATCTTCTTCGTCTTCGGACGAACTCGCTCCATCTTCTTCATTTTCGTCGTAGTCACCATCTTCATCCTTATTATAACACCCCTCAAAGACCGGTCTATGAAAAATTCGAATAAATTAAAACTTTGAAAGATAGGTCCTTATTCCCGGAGATTTTCAAAAGAAAATAAATTATTCTATTAAGAGAAGATGAAGACTTTATTTATAAAGTCAAAAAGGGATTTTAAAATAAAATCTAAATTTACTTTCGAATAATTTCAGTTATCATATTTTTAAATCGAGCACGAGCATGAATTCCTGCATTTATTGCATAGCATCCTACGTGTTGCATTATAGATAATATTAATTTATTGATGTGATTTATTGGGAATTAATTGTCGCGTAATTATGAATCCGGCCAATTGAGCTTGACTGTACGAAATAGAATATCGGTGTCGCGTTAATAATTGGCGAGCTTAAAGAAAATAAATAATTTACAATTATTTATATGATTTATAGATAAAGCAAATTATTATAATACTGCGATAATTTTTGTCGGGATAAATTCGCGTACGAGCCGGACTATTAAAATATCGCGATGGGGATTAATAATAATAAAAAGAAAGCAGATTTTGAAAATAAAGGGAGTGTAGGCGTGTAGGAAGGAAGAAGGTAGAAGGGTGGCCCACCTGATTCTAACTGTTGGCCAATCAAATTAATGCAGAGAAATAAAATCCCCATTCCTCATAACCCTTCCCGTCGGCCACCCCAACCCCCCAATGAATTCACGCAAATCTCAATCATTCCTCTGCAACATCTTCCTCACACACTCCACCCTTTTCTCTTCACCTAATTCACGTTATCTCCTCCATCTGCAAAACCCCCTTCAAAGTAGCAAGGGTTCCTTCCCCTTGACTCCCCCAAAAACCGCCGCCACCTTCCTCCCATTCTTCACCACCTGCCGCCGCCGCCATGTGCCATCGCCGCTGCCCCAGTCGGCCCTCGGAGTTGAAGAAGAAGGGCAGTGGGACGAGGGAGGTGAGAGAGAGAGCAGACGAGAGAGAGAGGAACCCTCGCTCTAAAACCACCGCCATCCTACGACCTCCACTCGCTGCTGCCGCCGCCTCGCACCATCACCACCACCGCCGGCATGATAGAGAGAAGAAGACGGAGCAGCAATCCAAGGGAGGCCAGAGAGAAGGGACAGTTGAGAGAGAGAGGGAGAAAAGAAGGCTTTCCTAAGCCCTAACCCTACTGCCACAATCTGCCACCACCGTCGCCATTCCCACCGCCGTCGGAGCCACCTCGAAGGAGCAGCCACACACTAGAGAAAGGAGAGAGGCTGCACGAGAGGGAGAATCAGCAAGAGAGAGGGAGAAACCGAGTGAAAAGAGAAAGAAACGGGCTAGGTAATTCTCATCCTTCTCCGTCATTGCTTCATCGTTTCTTTCTTCGTTTAGGAGCATGTTTAGGCTTGTGAATGAAAGAATTTTATGTTATAGTCGAGATACGAGAGAAAACGAGGGAGGGCAGCCTTATCACCCTCCCGATGAGACCTCGAAGGTGTTTTTGTTTGGTGGTTTTGATGTTCTTATCGCTTGCCTAGAGTATATATTTGATCCCTACGTGTTCTAGCTAAGATTCATGACTTAGGACTCTTTGATAATCGTTATATGAGTATTATGATCTTCATGTGAGTGTTCTTGGGGCTGGAACTCGTTGTATGATGTTATATCGGAGGGTTTGAATCGAAAGTGTGAGCCTTGCGTGAAGTATGTGCAAAAGTCGTAAATCTGTTCTTGAACTAAGTTGCTCTGTTTTTAGAGATAGAGGACGAATTTAAATCTCATCATTTAGTATGTTGAAGATTAAGATGTTAGCTATAACATATCCAAAAATCAAATTAATCCGACGAGTGTAGCTCCCTTGGTGAAGTTGTTTCGAATCTAACCTGTGATAGAACCAAATACCTGCGCAGGATTATGTTTTGGGGCAGTAGCCTTCTTTTCTTTCAAAATCTGTGAAATCTGCCTCTTGAAATTGAAACTAGACATCCTAAGGTTTCTAAATTGGTATCTCTCATCTCTAGTAGCCAAACGAGTGATTTTAAAATGAATTTACGAGCGGACTGAGTTGCAGCGAAAACTCGTTTTTGACAGATTCACTGTTCTGTAAACCGAGCCCCGTTTGGGCTAATAAAATCTAATATTTTTGGGTTATGAAAACTCCTGGAATAAGATGAACTTGTTAGGAGTCCCCAGTAGAAATCTCAAGGCGATTAGATATCGTTTGCTAATTATTTTGGATTTTACGGTACTAGGTGTCTCATTGAAAATTTCAGAAAAATGTCTTATTGCTTTTTTATGCCTAAAAACATTTTGATGCTTAAAATAAATACGTATGTGAGCCCCGATAATGTGTTAAGTAATTTCCTAAGATGACATGTCGAAGTAGGATTTTAATTGGAATTTTATAGATTTATTTCTTAAGCTAATTTGATTATTTATTGAATTGGGCTAATTACTAAGTTTTGGACCAAAATTATTTTTATTAATTGGACTTAAGGTTGTTGGGCCAAATTAATTATTTTTTTTGTGTGGACTAGGTGATTTGGGCCTTGTCCAGATTTAATTCAATTGAACTTGGGCCATGAATTTTCTCTTTAAATTATTTCTTCATTAAGAGGCCCAACCTATTTAATTAATTGCTATGAGTCATAAAATAATTATGTTATTAATGGACCATGCATATTTTATTTAATAAAGCCCAATATGATTTTATGTGTTAGCCCAATCTAGTTATCTATGTGACATATATGTTATAAGCCCAATATGATTAGTATTTATTTCTTGGACCTAATTAATTTAATTAATAGTCCAAGATCATTAATTTATTTCTCAAAGGATAATTAAGATGTTCAGTGATTAGCATGCACTCATGTGTGATTTGATTAATAATTAATCGTTAATTAATTATTTCTATGTTAAATATTAATTAATTTTCTTTTCATTAATTATTTATATGTTAATTAATCATAAGTGGATTAATTACCTAAGTATGTGTTAATTAGTAGTAATTAATTAACTAAGTATATGATTAAATACGTGTGCTAAATGACTTAAGTGTACTTGTTGAAGCATGCTAATTAAATTCTAAAGTGATATGATAAAATGATATGACACGTGTGCATGAATTTAATTATATAAGTAAGGTATGATATCATATATGATTAATTGTGTGATATGCACACTTATATGAAGCATGACATGGCATTTCATAGCACGACATGATTTCAAAATCAAGTATTGATTAAGCTTCTAAAATGCATGTCTTGACTAAGGATCTATAATGCGATTTCTATAAAATCCAAGGCAATGCCTTAATAGATTTTCAAATGTAAATGTTAAAGACCGGGAATAGGTTCACCTTTAGGATTATCGGTAGACTATTTGACCTCCCCTAGAGTCAAGTGTTAAAGAATCTAGATTGTCTTGTAGGAGACACCAAGAGCTAGGGATGCAAGAGGATATCCACGTCAAGGACAAAAGGTGGGTTCTATTTTCAAACTGTGGGTTATAAGCCCCACGGAGGTAACTTTTCGGGTTATTAAGCCCTAACTGCTTTCATGAAAAATGATAATGCATGCTAAAATGTTTTTGCTCACTACTTGTGTTTACCATATGATGTTATGGGCTTCGTGCCATTTATTTCGATCGGCCTTGGGACCCGTACACCCCAAGGTAGTGCGCACACAGGTACTTATGACGGTTCGGAGAGTGGGAGTGGCTCCCCACTCGAAGAACCGGGGAAATGGTAACACGGTAGGCGAGCTAAGATGCGCGCAAAGTTGAGTCAAAATGTTTTTGCATATGCATGGGTTAAATGTTTTTCTTTTAAAGTTATCACCCTTGTATATGAAATGATCATGCTTTATCTTTCAAATGTTTCTGTGAAAACGTTTTTCAAAAAGGGGCACGAACCTCACTGAGTACCAAAAGTACTCAGCCCAAAATGTTTTCTTTTTCAAAACAGGTCGAGTGACGATCGAGATGGAGGTGTGTTGGCATCAAAGAATATTCCGGATGACGATCACTAAGATCGCCATCTCCCTTGAATGCATGTTAATTTACAAACACAAGCAACGTTTCTTCAACCTTGACTAAACCGATCGCGGTTAGTCTCAATCGATGCTCCCGCAGTGCGGGGCTAAAATCCTCATACTTTGACCCCAAGACGACCAAGTTAGGGTAACGACAAGTTGACGGAACGAAATCTTTTTGAAGCTCCATTCCTTTTGTAAAGTAAACTTGTGTAAGTCAACAATTTATACGGATTCAAGTGACAGTTCTGTTATCCGCATAGGCCGGGTAGCGGGCTGTTACACTCATCTTCCTCATCTTCCTCATCGTTTTTATATTGCTCATGTGAGTAGGGCATGCGGTTGTCAATGTCGTGGTGCTCAAATCCGGAGTTGTTATCACCAAAGTTAACCCCAGGGGCGGATGAGCCGCCGTAATCAACGCAAACCTCCGGATCGTCTT
Organism: Schizonepeta tenuifolia; assembly: GCA_029490685.1. NCBI lineage: Eukaryota > Viridiplantae > Streptophyta > Magnoliopsida > Lamiales > Lamiaceae > Schizonepeta > Schizonepeta tenuifolia. Next base: position 141,500,222 of record CM055955.1, on the reverse strand, counting down.
TCTGTTCAATTAACATATGCACTAACTCGATATCACTCCACAATAAAACTTTTACTTTGTTTCCGTTGCTCATGCGTGTCAAGTACCACAACGTGTAGTCGTTCGGATTTATATTTCCCAACCCTTCTCCAATAAGTCCAACAAGGCTTGCACGGTTCACTGCGGCACTATCGATGAAGACAAAAAAAGAATCCCCATCTATATAACTCGATCGATTCCAACGACCGCTGTGATGTATCAAAACACGTTGCCACGACATCTGAAAAATATAAAATAGCCAACAAATTAAAAAAAAATCCGATCGAACACGTTTTTAATGCATCTACTGCTACCTACGATGGATACACACACGATCGTTGGTAGCCACGGTGGTAACCACTGTGTGTTGCCACCGTGGGCACCTTTTAGCAAACCCACGGTGGGGCAACCCAAGATGGGATAACCCACGATGGACCATCGTGGGTTGCCATCGTGTATAGCCATCGTGGGTGTCCACGGTGGTAACACACGGTGGCAACTCACTATGGCCATCGTTGGTATCCTTATCGTGGGTTGTCATCGTGTATAGCCATCGTGGGTGTCCACGGTGGCAACACACGGTGGCAACCCACTCAGCCATCGTGGATATCCCCATCGTGGGTTGCAAAAAACGGACCCAAAAATGCAGAATTCTCATACACACGACAGGGATATATTTTTTACGGCTATTTTACTTCTAAAAACGTTCATAAACATGCAAATATACTCTCTTATGACTAAATATCAACATATAATTCATGTACATGAAAATTTTCTACCATCGTGTGCAAAAATGAGTCCATCGTGGGTTGCCATCGTGGGTATAAAAACTCGTCGAAAAAAATCATATTTAACGTGGTAAATATAGTTATATACCTTCTTTCTACCCCAGAAATACGAAAGCCTTCCGTTTGAGCTTTATCTCCTTCTTCTTTTTAACTATCGTGATTTTTTTTCTTAGAGACCCCCTTCTCTCTTCTTCTCTATGTCGTTAGTTTCAAGTTCGTGTGTTTGAGAATTTTGCACTACACAATTACATTAGTTGTTGTGTGTTTAATGAGAGCAAACAACCTCTCTTCCAAAACATAAATGAACATTGTTCAAAATTTAATGTCATCAAAGTTGGTTAGTGATATTATTTTGGTTTAGAGTTTATTAGAGGAAGAAGAAAGAGAAAGAAAAAGAGAGACCTACGAAAAAAAAAGTCGATTTTTTGTCTTTTTTTATTTGTTTATCAAAAGTAAGGGTATTTTAGTCTTTTAAGTGATTTTGGTATAGAAAACTTATAGTCTTATGAATGAGTGCAAAATACTTGTATGTTTTATAAAAAAGTATTAAAAAAATACATCTCACACACACACACATATATATATATATATATATATATATATATTTATATATATATATTAAATATGGAATGATTATCTTCAAAAAATCAATATCATATATCTTTTTTAATACTACGGATCATCGGATGAATCTTCCATGTCATCTATCAATTTATATTAATGTGTGATGATTGTTTCCAATGTAGTTTTTTTATTATTTTAATTATATATATATATATATATATGTTTATTTAAAAAAAAATTACACTACCTAATTTTCCAATTTCTAATTTTATTAATCATATCTATATATAATTATAAATCTTCCGTCCACATTGCTTTTTCAATAAAATTCACCTATTAAAAAGTCTATAAATACTTGAAATCAATGTATATTATCTCATTCTTTGATCCAAAAAAAAATTAATTTGATCAATTGATTAGTTGATCGAATAAATAGTTATATTATATGTTAGATGCCGTCCATGTGGAGGTTCACTTCTAAATTTCGACCTTTTAATGGCTGGTGAAAATTGAGGGATAAATAATCGCGAAAGCTTGTAAATACTTAGTATTAATGCGCATTAAAATTCAAACTGTAATTTACGACTAATGCTAATTTGGAACCTTTTTTATTTACGCATATTTTTTTTCTATTATAAAATCTTCGTCCCACATTTGATTTTCAATTATATAACTGAAAATGGTTTTGGCTTTGCAAAAATCTTATATGACACCCCCAAATTCTTCCATTCATATTTATCTAAATTCTCAAATTTTATGGAAAAAAAGTGTAACCTCATTAAATTTAGAGGAAAAAACGGACACACGACCATATCTTTGACCCAATCCATTTTATTGTTGTAAGATTTTTTGTTTTAAATTTATAGAGGTGCCCACAAAAATGGTACACGAGCCGATTCCGACACTTAACCTTAAGGTAGATGCCAGATGGGTCGATTCTGAACCGACGGTTAAAGATATATTAGCGTAAGCCTTCATGGTTCCAGGTCAGAACACTAGGGGTAGACAGGACAATTGCGAAGTGGTGGTCGTTCAACTTTTTTTTTTCCTTTAATCTTATGTTGAACTCATAATTTAGAGTATTTAGGGTCACTTTCATTCTTATATACAATCTTCAATATTAATTTTCTTTTCTAAATCAATATGGAACAAGGAGTATTTGCAATGAAAAACTATCTCAATCATACAAAATCGACATGACACAATCTCTTTTAGAGCCAAATATATATAAATTCTAAACGAGTTTAGTACATTGCATAATCGAATGATTGAAAACCTAAAATAATATTTCTTTATTTATCAAATATTACTATCTAATAATTTTATTAAATATAATTCCCCGTCGATTTTCGACAGGTAGTACGCTAGTTATTAACGAATGCGGATTTGAGACCACCCGTTAATTTTAGGTCTTACAAGAGTATAATTTTATGATAATAGCAACTATTACACAAATACTATTTCTAATACTATTCGACGCGAGTAGATAAAAAGAGAACAAGCAAACATTATAGCTAAAAAGGAAGAGCAATCAAGTGCAAACAATAGTTTCGATATGTTTGGAAATGATTATGATGATCTTGGAGGATCTGGAGGTGACCTTGGATCTTATTAGAATTGTGGTATTATTTTATGATATATTTTTATGTATGTTATGTCATCGTACTTATTTAATTTTTAAGAATTTCATTTTATTGTATTTTGTTGTATTCTGTGTTATTGTTAAATGCAAAACTTTATTTTAATGTCTACATTCTATTGCATTTGTATGAATCTAAAATTATAAAATAATCTAATAATAAAAATAAAAGATAAAATTAAATATAAAAATAAAATAAATATAAAAGATAAAATTAAACAATAAAATAAATAAATATAAAAGATAAAAGAAAATAAAAAAACTTAAAAAAGGAATGTTGTGGTGAACAGTGACACACTACATGTAACGGTGCATTGTTCAATCCCTAGAAAATGTAGCGTTAAGGTGGTCACCCTTGAAAAGCATGTTATCACCACAAAAGCGTCACCCGCTATTTTGAAGTGATTGTTGGAGTTGCTTTTAGATGTTTCATCAAAAAAAAAAAAAAAAAAACAGAGAGAGAGAGAGAAATAACAATAGATTAGATGTTCGAAAACATCGAAACACGTGAACGGTTACTAAATTTTAAGGTGGCAGGATTTTTGTAAAGTCTACTAATATTTTTTGGTTTTTCAACCAATTTTTCCAAACTCATCAAAGACAAAATTAATTGATGTGGCTACTACGAAGATTTTGTTTTAATAACAAGATTGTAAAATCTTTATAAAGGAATATCTTTGAAACTACAAAAATTATGTTTAAATAAGAGTTTATTCCTATATAATAATGGTAAAAAATGAGAGATTCTTATCAAGTTGGGACCATGAAATTTTATACTTAATAGAAATTTATTCCTATTCATTTTATCTATTGTACTAATATCCATCTTCAATCATCGTCAAGATTTAAGAGATATTGTAAGTACGTTGTTAGACTGTGCTTTGCCTTAGCGATGCTGCTGAGTCGAGCATTGGTCGAGTCGAACAACGACCCGAACTCCGTATCTCGTTCGCCGTTTTTTTCCCCTTTTCTTTGGCCGCACTCGTCTTTGCCGTGTCTTGCCCTGTGGTCGGGGGGAGCCGTGTTTTCCCCTTGTGTCGCATCACTCGAGCCGTGGGCCGTTCCAGATGAGGTGTAGGCGCCCTTCAACGTGTTCTTCGTCCGCTTCATCGATTGAACATCAGGAAATTCTTGGAGAGGAATTTGGGGTAGCTCTGCAGGATTTTCCAAGCACCAAAATGCTTGAAGCGGTTACCATTTTAATGGGCTGCGTATAGCTGCTGGGCATGCTCAATCACCATATCGTCGGAGGCGTCATTGGGCCTTTTAGCAATCGCCTTCTCGAAGCGATAATCCATTCCTTCACACAGCTAGAGATGCGCCCAAAAAATCTCTTCACTTGCTTTGGGCTGAGGTCTTCTAAGAACATGGCGTTGAACCTCGCGGCCACTTTCCTTCAATATTTATCGGAGTGTTGATCTTTGTCGAGAATGGAATTGCACGTCTCCTCTATCCAAATCTGGGTAACGGCGGTGGAATGTTCCACCATGTAATTATGCCGCTTCATCTTTGGTTTGGCGGCGGCTTAGGCCGGCATGGGCGGAGGAGGAGCAACGACAGCGAGGGTGAGATCGGCCCGTACCTTGCCTTTGTTTTTGGCCGCCCTCTTGCGACTCGCGGTGGACGGCACCGGCTCGGACGAGGAACTCTCTGCGTCGCCGATGACATTCTAAAAGGACTCGCCGAAGGATGAATTGAGGTTGATAGAATCAAGCCCGTCGTCGTGTATGCGTCGTCCACCATTTCGAAGGGGACACCACGACGACGACCACAAATTTTTTGGATCCATTTTTTAGGGAGTATGAGAGGTGATTGAGGGAGAATTTGTGAAAGAATAGAAGTAATTGAGGGAGAAATAGTGTGAAATGAGGTTGTATTTATAGGTAAAAAATTAATTAAAAAAAAAGAGAAAAATCAACAATAACTGTTGCACACCAAAAATTGACCGTTGCACATTTAATTTTTTTCGGTTAGGTGCGTGCAATGCACGTGTCAGTTCGAAAAAAAAGCGATGTGCGTGCATTGCACGCGCCGTATTGAGATGTCTCGAGGCCATGGAGGCTGCAGCGGGGTGTCTCTATGGCTGGGATATCTCGAGACACCCCATTGTGCCTGTAGGTAGTCTTACTTGTTAGGCTATCTGCAATCCTTGGAGACCATTAGTGGTCTCCATCACTCTTTTTCCTCTAGAGATAACTTAGAGACACCTACTCCTGCAACCCAACGGTCTCCAAACTGTCTATACCTTTAATATTAAACAATTTCACATTTCCATCAAATTAATTCATAAAATACCATTAATAAAAATAACATAAAACATTACATTAATTCAAATAAAATAAAATATTACATTAATTGCAATAAAAAATTACATTAATTGAAATATAAAAAAATTTACATTAATTAAAATATGGACTACTCGGGTAGAGCTCCAAATTTACGCCAAAGGTACTCGATGAGATCATTCGTAAGTCGATGGTGCTTCCGAGCATCTCTCAAGTCGGCTTCCCGTCGGAGATATTTTTCAAAGGCGATCGGAGTGGCCCTCTGAGATATTCCGCTAGTGGACGGAGAATCAGCATCGTCTCTTCAAATCTCCGCGTCCTCTTGCTCGTCTTCGATGATCAAGTTGTGCAAAATAATGCTCGTGAACATGATATCTCGAAGATGTCTCGTATACCAGAACCGACCTGGAGCCCGATTATTCCCCATTGGGCTTGGAGAACTTCAAAAGCCCGCTTTATGTCCTTTCCGGCCTATTCCTGCATCTTCTTGAACCCCGCCGTATTTGGGTCAGTTTCAACCCTCAACGCTTTGATTAGTGTTGGCCAACAAGGGTAGATCCCGTCGGTCAAGTAGTATCCCTTATCGTACTGCCTTCCCATGACGGTGAAGTTGCACGCCGGAGCTCTATCCTCAAGCACGTCGGTGAACAAGGGCCACTGGTTGAGGACATTGATGTCGTTGTTGGAGCCGGCACAGCTAAAAAAGACATGCCAGATCCACAAATCAGACGACACCACCGCCTCCAAAATTAAGGTAGACACGCCGTGATCGTCGCGTGTGTAGGCACCTGCCCACCCTTTTGGGCAGTTTCCCCAAGCCCAGTGCATGCAATCCAGGCTTTCGAGCTTTCCCAGAAACCCATGCCGCGCCTCGTGCATTTGGTGCAGACGAGCGGTGTCGGTAGCGTTTGGCTTCCTCAAGTATCGCTCGCCGAAGAGGACAATCATTGCTCGGCAAAATTTTTGGAGGCAAAGCCGGCCCGTGCTATCTCCGATCTTCAGGTACTCATCGAACACATCCGCAGCACCACCGGTGGCCATTTGTTGCACCGCCATCATGCATTTTTGCACCGACGTCAGCCTCCATCGGCCAAGTGCATCTTGTCGATACTTGAAGAAGTGGACGTTGTCCTCCAACGTCTTGGAGGTGTGCAAGAACAGATGCTTATGTATCCGAAAACAGCGTCGGAAAAAGTACTCACCGTAGGAGGGGTTGTCGGCGTGTAGGAGCGCACACGCCGCTTTACGGTCATGGTCGACGAACTACCTCGTCTTCTTCTTCTTCTTCTTCTTCTTCTTCTATGCCGATAAGTGTGCACGAAGGGCTCGTTCCACGCCCGCCATCATCTCCAGTACATCGTCGTCGGTGCCGATCTTGACATATTCCACCGATAAAGATGACATGCTCAATGAAGACATTTTTTTAGAGTTAAATTTGAGACAGAAAAAGGTTGTTTTTTTTTGGCAAAAAAGCATGGAAAAACCCTGACCTTTTTTCAATTTCCGGTTTTAAACAAAACCTTTTAAAATTCGCAAATTAATGTATGACCTTCCAATTTGACGCAATTACCTCCCACGGCCTGTCTCCGTCAGAAATCGATTGCCTACGTGGTAAATTATTTGCTTACGTGGTATTAATTTGCTTACGTGTTACACGAGAAAATTGCACCAAAAACCCTAACTTTTTTTCAATTTCCGATTTTAAGCCAAACCTTTTAAAATTCGCAAATTAATGTACAACCTTCCAATTTGATGCAATTACCTCTCGTGCCCGATTTTTCCCCAATCATCTCCATAATTCTTTTCCATCGGCTTCCTCATCTCCATGGGTTCTTCATCGGCACAATCTGGATCTTGGAATAATCTCGAAGCTCAGTAGATTCGAGCAATTATTTAAGCCAAATCATCGAACAAAAATAGAGCAAAGTAGATTCGATTCTATTTGTAATAGAGTATTAGGAAATTAGGGATTCAGAGTGTTGTGTCGTTTGGGGTCTGCTTTTTCACCTCATATATGATTAAAGGAACGACGTCGTTTAGGACAGGAGTAAAACGACGTCGTTTTGTGCCCATTCACTAATTAAATATCATATATGCATAAGAATAAAGATATCCGGCCACACTGTGGCCAGCCACACGCTTAAAAAAAGGAAAGTTGACTATAAAAATAGAAATAATCTCATTTCCCCTTTAGGGTTTATGCTTCCCAATTAGGGTATATTTCCATTTTAAAAATATATATTATCATTTTTAGCTCGTGTGGCTGGCCACAGTGTGGCCAAATATCATTACCCTATGCATAATTATTTAATACATAAGCAAATTAATACCACGTAAGGAAATAATTTACCACGCAGGCAATCGATTTCTGCCGGAGACAGGCCGTGGAAGGTAATTGCATCAAATTGAAAGGTCGTACATTAATTTACGAATGTTAAAAAGGTTTGGTTTAAAATCGGAAATTGGGAAAAGGTCAGGGTTTTTGGTGGATTTTTCACTCATTTTATATTTGCCTAGTACGACATCGTTTGTCGAGCCGGAGAGTTTTGCCACGTAGAAAACTCCGGCTTTCATGTCAGCAGCAAATTGAGAGAAAATTGGGTACTGGAGATAATTGCATCAAATTGGAAGGTTATACATTAATTTGCGAATTTTAAAAGGTTTGGTTTAAAACAGAAAATTGAAAAAAGGTTAGGGTTATCTATGCCTTTTTGCCTTTTTTTGTGGGATGAATGAGGGATGAGAGGTTGAATTTATAGTAGAGGAAAAGAATTAATATATATATATATATATATATATATATATATAAATCTGTTTGTACGTTGAACTGCCAACGTTCGAATTTTTTTTTTTTTTTTTCCGTTAGGCGCGTGTAAAGCACTCACCTTTAACTTTTTTTTTTTTTCGCAGGTGTGGCACGTGCAAGCCACGTGCTGGTTCGAGTCGGTCTCGAGCCCGCTGGGCTTGCAACGCGGGGGTCTCCAACGGGAGGGGTCTCGAGACCCCTTGGAGACAAGGCGCAACTAGTGGTCTTTTATTTTATTTTTATTTTATTTTTATTTTTGGTAAAAAGTTTGGTAAGGATTCCAAATCATATATTTAACAAACAATTCCAAAAAAAATTCAAATATATATACGAGGCAAAATTCCGCGACTCCAGAGTAGACGTCATCGTCCGCGCTAGCTTAATCGAAAATGTTTATTGGGCCAAAAATTTATTAGTATAAAAATTCAAAATAATTTGATAAATTCAGTAGGGCTAATTCTAAATGTAGCCCCCATTTTACTCTTTGTAGTCCCTTTAATTAATAATATAATTAAAAGTATATTAATTTTACCTTTTTACCCCAATAGCCAACACAGCCGTACTTGAATTCACTTCTTCTTCCTTTTCTCTTTTCCTCCTTTTCCAATTAAATATTCGCTTTGTTATCGGCGAAAGAAAGAGCAAGGTCTAGTGTTCTTGCGAGACAATGGCAATACTTGTGGAAGTTCATATATTCCAATTCTAGACTTTGATTACGCATAAATATCCAATGACATGAGCTATTCACAACTTAAATCAAGGTTACGAAAAGGAAAAATAGTTATGGAAATATTTGTGTGAACAAAGTACTGAGTTTCATTCATGGGAAACCTTGATGAATTAGTAAGAATTGAGTCAAGTTTGGATCTATATCAAAAAAAATTAACAACATTATAGATCAATTGAGTTTTGTGTTGGAGAAAAATAAAAAGTTAAAAAACTGGAATTAATTTTTTAGGTTGATGCTCAAGATGGGCATTGCAATTACTTCTTATTGAAAATGTTTGAATTCTTGGCGTATAAATTTCCAATTGTCGAACGATTTCTACGTTCAGCCTTGCATTCTATTTTACCCCAATAATTAGAAAACTATAACTGAAAATTGTAAGAATCCTCGCCGGAGCAAACGTTGCCCTCTAACTCCATAATTCCATCCAGTAGCTATTATTCCAATTTATTTTCTTCAAATTATGGGTTTGGGGGCTATGTTACGACAAATCGTGTGTTTCTATTCTTCACATTACTTAGAACTTTAGTTATTAGTTAATTTGATATTTGGGGGCTATAGGGTTAATGAAGTAAAATTAATAGAATTTTAATTATTTTATTTATTATGAGGGCTACAAGGAGTAAAATGGGGACTACATTTAGAATTAGCCATCTAGTAGTCTCATATGACTGGTCCAACAATGAGATGATTGGTTCTAGAAAAATTAATTAAAAATTATAATTTGTCTCCAATAAATCAAAGAGAATTGTGCCCGAAAATTTATACTCCGTAAGATTTAAAAATGTTGATCTAATAAACTCAAATCTAATTATTTTTTTTTAATATCGTGGGAATCCGAAGTCGAGTCTATAGTAATATAGATTTAATCCAAAATTAAATAAATTGAACGTTTTAATTTGTCGAAGTTAATTTAGATACACCATAAGTATTTGAGAAAACATCAAACACCAAGACAAATTCATAAATTGGTAGAATAACCCATTTGATTATTAGAATTAGTCCAAAACTGAAAGAATTGAGCAAACTAACTTCTTCACCGAGGCAGATAAAATACGCGGCAATGTATAATTTAGCAAAACCTCAAACACCGAGAAAATGGGTTTTTTCTGGTGCGGATCAGCCGCACTGACCGCCGCGGACAAGACAAGGCAGTGGGTGTATGGTCCACGTCAAGCAAAGACAACACGGCGTTCACACCATAGATCTGTACACGTGGCCGAATCTGGGGGGCCTGCGGTACTAACGTTGAAATTGGGCCGACAGAGTGACGAAGGCCCACGTGTGGATAGCAGGCCCATGGGCCCCGCGATCGGTGCTTTATGTCAAATCCTGATGGGTCAGCTCAAAACTGAGAGTTTTGGACTGATGAGTAATTCAGAGGGATTCTCGTACTCCCTTTCTTTTGTAGTAAATCACTTGTTGTATTTTTCCTTCTTTTTAATATTTTTTTCATTTTCATTTTTACTTATTTTAATCCGTTGTATTTTTTATTTACTCTTTTCTTGTACTTTTGTGTTTATTAGGAGGAAGGAAAAAGTTAATGAAAATGACAGCGTAGCATTAAAGGAGCAACTAGGAAATAAGTGTAGGGTTTTCTTTTTAAAAGATTGGAGATTAGAGATGAGATATGTTGGTGTTAATTTTGGTCCAACAAGTTTTTGTATGGGGTTACGAGTTTTACGGAATTAGATTCTACCATTAACTATTAGCAAATGTTTTTTCTATTTTATTTTAAAACTTAACTTTTTTGTTTAGTTGTATAGAATTTTGATTTATGCGTGCATGAGGAGTTAAATAATTAAGTTCTCGCAACAATATTGACATTATTTGCAAAAGAAAAAAATGTAAGTATGGCATTAACTTTCTTGTAACACGTACGGATATTGTATTATCTTTGAAAACGTACGTTGTAATTTTAATTATTGAGTAAGTTGTGTTTTAGCGGTGGCGTAGAAATACCTACCCCATTCGGCTCCCCCCTATTTTTTTTTTAATTTTTTGTTTTTTAATTTTGATGTATTTAGCAATAGCAATGGGTCGTGTTTTTATGGGTACCCGGTTCTCCCAAACCTAATGAGACGGATTTGAAAATTATTAAATGATTTTGGTATGAGTTTAGATTCTGACATGCAAACCTGTGACGGGTATAGGCAATTACCTACAGGTACCCAACCCATTTATATATAAAATAAAAAAATGTTATACGTATTATAATTTATAATAAAATTATAAATATTAATATAAGTATTAATAGGTTTGAAATTTTATATTATTTTTTTCTTAATACACAAGATTCCGTCAGAATAGTGTATTTAAAGTTCTCATCTACTTTTTCTGTAAATCTACTTCATAAAGTATGATGACAGAGTGACATCATCAATAATCCATAATCTTCTTATTTGAGATCAAGTTTAGTGAAATTCTACTTATGTTTTAATTGTATTTATAATATTTTGTTATTTGATGTTTACTTTTTTAGTATTCAGATTTTTAGCGGGTAATTAACGGGCATTATTCAACGGGTTTGGATCGGGTACGAGTTTTAAAATCATTTTTTAAGCGGGTTAGGGAAAATAAAATTTTCATGAATTTAGGTTTGGAAAATGCTTAACATGTAAGTACCCGATCAATTGTCATTCCTATTCCGAAAACATACACCACATCATGTCATATTTTTCCTTCGTCTGTACTTGTGTATTATTGTGTGTACCATTAAAAACCATTCGTGAAAGGTTGATCATAGACGAAAGGTTTATTGTACAATACTGAAATGTTGTCTCAGATTTGGTTATAAAGTTGAAAAAATAATCTTTAATTAATGCCATGTAGTAGTATTCATCACAAATGCGCAAATTCTAGATAAAGGAAAATAAGATATGCTGCAGTCTGTGGAGTATCCATTGAAACGGGGGAAACATGTGTGTGTGCGAGCTTGTGTGGTGCAACCTGCTAATTTTATTTAATAAAATTTTCTTTATATATTATAGTGATTAAATAAATCCTAATAATAGTAAGCATTAAGTAAATATTTCATTCGGATCATGATGGTGGATTTAATAAATCAATTATTTCACCAAAAGTTAAGTAGAGAGATCGGTTTACCATAAGCGACACAAACAAACAAGCAAAAATATAATAAAGTTTCTGATAATCTAATCAATCAAAATGCAAAATCAAATCACGCTAAGTGTAGAACAGCTAGTAGCTAATATCGAATCGAATACAATATTGAAAAAAGATTACGATTTGACCTTATATTTTATTTGGCTTAATAAACAAAATCATATGAAAATGACTTTTAGTTAAGTCGTTATTAATGAATTAATATAGTGTATCACAACCAATTTATTTGTAGCCTTCTTGCGAGTGGAAATTATCCGATTAATATAGTGTATCTAAATTGATATGCATAAATGAAGTGATAGTTGTATCTAGAAGTACTTTTTGTTTTTTTTTGATATAGTGGGAAGCGCACTGAGTAAACTCTCGTCCCTCGTACAATAGCCTGCAAACCATACAGGACAGGTAAACCACACTTTTCAAATACATGTGTGGCAGACTCGACTTATAGAGGCGTGTCATGAATTTTGAACCTGAGACCTTTCAGTCTCAGGCATCCACTTTTGCCACTAAGCCATCCCCAAAGAGACTATCTAGAAGTATTTCTCATCATATACTGCAACTCGATGCGATCTTAAATACTCTTTTAGGGTAAAAAAAAGTCTAAATTGCCATTTGTTTATTTTCATCATTTCTCTACATATGTGCCCGTGTAAATTAAAAAATATAAAAATTTCTACATGTGTGCGTAAATATAAGCTTTTAATTACTTTTAAGATGTGCCTAGTTTTCGTTGAAATAATACTTCTGAGGCCTTTATAAGAAGATTAACACATTCAATTATATTAATATCCTATCAATCCAGTGTCTACTAAATTAATTAGTATATGACACAATAATATTCCTGAAGTTGCTTGATGTAGAACATAACCCTTAAAGGAAATTAAATAATGTCTAAACAATAATTTCAATATTAGAAATTTTGGTTTAATCAAGCCACATACTTTTAAAAAAAAAAAATTATTCCGAATAAAGAGAAGAGATATGTGGCTCTCAAACGATACACAATTTAACTTTGTAAAAGCTGAAGGGAGCCAATTAATTACGATTTAAACAAATCCAATTTAGAAATTAATGCTATACCACTAGCTCCTATTACAATATATAGCATAGCTAGCTAGCCTAAAATCCCAATCTTATGGATAAACTTGATCAAAAGCACATGCATTATACACAAAGATTACATTATATACATATTTAAATAAAAAGAGGGCATATCTTTACATAATTTGAACCTATATAGTGTATAATAATGATAATTAATCTCTTTCTAATAGTGACCTATCTATTCATTATACGAAGCAAAAGAATTCATGTCACGTGGGAAAACTGTATACGTACTAAAAATTAGGGGAATTCACTCATGAGAATTAAGCATTAAAAAACTTATTTCATCAGTTCGATCTATAATTACTGTTTTTGATTCGATAATTAACAAACAGTTAATCCGGTGAACTTTTTCACTTAAGTTGGGGATAAAATCCCTTCTAGGCTTTCACATATACTACGAATTCAAACGAATAAAATATAGTTTCTCGGCATAAATTATTTATTGATATATACAGTAATTCAACTGCCAATAAATAGTAATGGATCCACAACCATATATTTATATTTATCAAACTGAAAATATCAGCTGTATATATGTGTGTGTGTGTGAAAATATGTACACACTATAATGAAATCGACCGAATTAAGGTTCAAACAACCTAATCACGCAAATAATGAAATCAAAGAACCTTATTTAGGCTGTATCACAATGAAATTTAGTAGAAGCTAGCTAAAATATGCAGAGATGAGTATTAATCAAGGTATATAGGCAACAAAGTTTTACTATTAATTATTTATATAATTAAGCCCTCATTGACCAATGTGGTTCTTGAAAATATAGCAGCAAAATCACTGGATCTTGAATATGCATCAATATTATGCAATTTAACTATAAATTAGTGTTAGAAGAGTTCATGTGAGTGTACTTGACTAATAAATTTAATGCTATTCTCTTTGGGGAACATGTAAGAGTGATATGACACATTTGGATCTTAATTAAGAAAAATGAATGATGGAGCATATCATGATGACTAACATATTTAAGACCATTCTCAACAAACACATCTACATTTGCATGCATAAATCAAGCTCAAACTTACACTCGTTCATTTTTCTTATAATCTCTTCAATGTAAATATAGACAATAATAAAGCATAAGATAATGACAGAATATATCATACCAAAAAAAACATCATCATGTCAACATGGAACTAGCTAGGTTGAATGGAATGGGCGTAGATGAGAAGACTCGATCTTCCCGTCCAAGCCTACATTTTAGTGGTGAATATTATCGGTTATGCATACGAGTCTTTTCAATATCTCTGGTAAATACATTTATAGGTATGAGTTTTTTTTCAATACAATGAAACACTTAAGTAAATATATAAATGTATCAAAATCGAAGGATATGATATATATACCCACCAAATATATATAGATCAAAATTGATCTAGTGACATCAACGTACATGCTATATTGATTTGGAGTATTTTTTTATTGTATATAGAAATTAATTAGCAAAAGGAAATGAAGAAGAATATATAGCTAGAAATTAAAGGGATTGAAGTGATGATGAATGACTAGTCCTTGAGCAAATGACAAGTTTTAGTGCTAGACAATGCTGACATATGATTCTTGCAAAGTTACTTATCCTTTTCCCTTTCATGTCTGGATGATTTGCCAACACATATCAAAAAAGCCCTCAATTAATATGTTGCAAATGGAACACAAACCATGATATGCAAATCTCAAATCTTACTTGTCACAATTGGCTTTTCAGAATATTTTTAGCATATTAATTAGCTTATATACACACCCAATCACATACACTTGGGGTGTTTACTGAGCGATGTAAGCCAAATAAATAAAAATAACATTGGCTAATATTTATTGATTAGACTCAATAATATCTCATAGTACAAACTGCCCCTTTTTCTCTCTCTCTCTCTCTCTCTCTCTCACACACACAGTCGCATAGATATTAGTAGTACCTACTAGTGTCAAAGAGAGAACCTGCCACAATTTCATTACCACAACACAATCAAGATTTTTTACCATAAGTAGAAAGAAAGCAACCACATAAACTACCACTCCATAACTACAATAAGAAACCATCGTCATCAACCCATAAAATCTAACAAAGTAATCCAAAGTCATACTAGAAATAGCATAAGACGACAACAACAAAAACAGCAACAATATTAATGATGTAGTATAAGATAGATTAAGGAGGGAAAAAGTTAGGGTACCTTAAATAGATGATGGTTTCATCAAATGACTTAATTTAGTGGTAGTAGATAGATTATAAATATAGCAAGAGATGGATCCCTCCCATCCCCATGCAAATGCTCTTTCATTCAGGTCGGCGGCGGCAATGCGGTGGACTGCGGCGGCGGCCGCTTCCGCTTCTTCTTCTCGTAGCTGATCCCTCTGGCTTTGGACTGCGAGTCACGGACTTCGCGCAAGTAAAGCCGAACTGCCCGTGCCCCGAACGGGTTGGCCTCGGGCTTGCCCCCGTTTTCCTCATAGGCCGCCCGAAGGCGGCCTATGAGGGCGTCAAGGCTGCCCCAAGCCTGACGGAGGGGGCACGGGCAGGGGGCAGGGGGGTTAGGGTGCCCGAAGAAGGGGCAGAGCTGGGTGTGGACCTTGGTCTTTCCGAACTGGTCGAGGTAGCGGAGGAATTCGAGCACGTGGGCGCCGCTGCAGCGGGAGAGGGAGAGCGGCGGCCGGTGGTTGCGGAGGTACTGCCCGAAGGTGTTCCAGTCTCGCCGCTTCTGGTTCTCGTATCGGCTCAGCGTCGTCGGGGAGGAGGCGGAGGTGGAGGAGGCGGACGGCGACCCCATCATTGAGCTGCTGCTGGTGGCGGCGGCGGCGGCGGAGGGAGAGCTGGTGGTGATGGTGAAACTGTTGATCTCGGAGCTCGATGACAGCATTTCTCGAGTGATCGGGTCCATGATGCGTCAGCTGATCTAGAGAGAGAGAGAGAGAGATGAGGATTTGCGAAGTGGTGAGCTAGGGTTGAAGAGGAGAAGATATTAATGATTGATCATGAAGGAAATAGGGTTTTGTTTGTTATTTACCACGAGAGAGAGAGAGTAGTTTCAGTAGAAGAAGAGGGGGTAGGTGAAAAAAATGTGTGGAACTGGAATATAGAGTGTATTATTAGGATTCTTAATTTTTTTTCTTTATTGGGGGAGGGGGAGGAATAGTAGGAGAAGATTGAAATCTCTTTTTGTAGCAGTAGTTGTGATAAATCATAAATCTATCTATGTTTGATCAATCCTAGAAAACTCATGATCACGTTTGGTTGGACAGCTTTATGGCTTTGTTTTCTGCAAAAAAAAAAGGGATTGGGTGATTTACTGTCCAAGAAAGGAGGGAGCAACTGTAGTAGCAATATTCTTGCATATGATGTTGTTGCTTATACGAAAGGGAGAGAGAGAGAGAGAGAGAGAGAGAGAGAGAGAGTATTGGTAATTGGAAAATGGTAGTATACGTTAATTGTTGGGAGGGAGGGAGGGAGGGAGGGACCTAGTAGTAGTAGTAGCAGCAGCAGGGCATTTGTGGATATAAAAAGAGGTTGCAGATAGTAGGGCAGGGCAGGGCAGGAAGATGATAGATATAATTAATTAAGATGCTAATCACCCCATTGTGCGCGCTTAATTACTCTTTCTCTATTGCCTCATACATGTAACACGTCATTTTGAAAGAATGCTGAACAGAATAATACTATAGATTTGTAAATTCATAAATAAAACTGAAAGTTGGTATGCAAATGAAATTAATATACCTAGCGTATAACCCGTCGAAAATCAACGAGAAAAATCCTACATTATGATTTTAATATAAAATTAAAAAAAAATTATTTGAACTATCGATTAGGAATTGACCCGTCTAATCCCACGGTTCTGTATCAGAACTGACCCATTCACCACGGTTTTCACCAGAATCGACCCGTATACCCTACGATTTTGATCGGAGTCGGGCCGTCTATCCAACGGTTCTAAGTCAGAACCACCCCGTAATATAAAAGATAAAATAAATAAATTAAGTATGAGTCACCACAGTTTTCATTGGAATCAGCCCGTCTACTAAAAAAATCAATTGAACTGTAAGTTAGGAATTGATTATTTCTTTGATAAACATATTTATTCTGTTAAATTAATTAAAAAATTATTTTGGTTAAGAAAATATATATTTGATGATTTTGTAAGAATTAATTTTGCTTTTATATACACACGAGGCGTGAATTGATATACATGTGATGAATTGATTAAGAATTCGATATATTTTTTAAAGAATTTAATTTGATTATGAGATAATATGACATGAGAATTAATATAGATAGCGGTGAATGAGTATTATTAATGTTATTATATGAGAATACATATATATATTTTTATATAATACTCCATCCGTCCCACCGAATACGGCCTGTTTTCCATTTTGGGACGTCCCACTATACTTGGCCTGTTTCCTTTAAAGGAAACAATTAGTGTATATTTAATATTATAAAATATTGCATTCACACTACATGTGGCCACCATCCCATCTAAACCCTACTAACCTACTCCCAGTACACACTATCCACCATCCCATCTATAACTTTATTAGCATTATAATATTGCATTCACACTACACTAAACACTCTCTTTATACCATATACCTTTTTTCTTAGTCTCCGTGCCCATATGAACTAGGCCGTATTCGACGGGACGGAGGGAGTATATTTTTGTATATAATAATGCTGAAAAATATGAGAATTAAGATAAATAGGAATGGAGACTATAATGGATAACGTTTTTGAATATTTGATTTTTTTAAGATTTTGTTTCCATGTAATATATAAATATAGAATATATAATATGATAAATATTGATTTTAAATTCAGAAAATTTGAGAATTTAGATAAATGAAAATAGAGGAATATGAGGACTCACATAGGATTTTTTTACGTAAAGTCATTTTCGTTTATATAATAACTAGCGTATAACCCGTCGAAAATCGACGGAAAATTATTAGATAGTAATAAATGATAGATGAAGAAAAAATTTACTCCCTCTGTCTCTGAATGGTAGAGCCTTTGTTACTTATTTTAGGGTTTTCATCATTAGATTATGGAATGAATCTACTAAACTCATTAAGATTATATATATATTTCGCTCTCAAAGAGATTGTCCCACGTTAATTTGTATGAAAATTGAGATGCATCGTTTTTATTGCAATACTCCTTGTCCCACATTGATTTAGAAAAGGAAAATAATTTTGAAATTGTCTATAAGATGAAAGTGATCCTAAATACCCTACATTATGAGTTCAACATAAAATTAAAGAAAAAAAAAGTTGAACCACCACTTCGCAATCATCCCGTCTATCCCTACGGTTCCTACCCGGAATCGACCCGTTAACTACAATACTGATTAATTACAATTATAGATTATGAAAAGTTGGAAACACAACTATAAATAACGTAAAAATTATTTCTTAGATGGCGATTATAGATTTTAGAAAATACAAGAAAAAAAGCATAAAATAAAAAATTTTCCGAGTTAAGATAACCGTCGGTTGGGATTGACCCATCTACCGCCACAGTTCGGGTCGAATTGGCCCGTTGATCACGGTTTTGATTTATAAGTGCATAATTTATAAAACTTATTTTGATTTAACTGTATAGTAATATTTACTAATTACAATTATAAATTATGCAAAGTTGAAAACCCAACTACAAATAACGTAAAATCAATTTATAGATGATGATTCTAGATTTTAGAAAATAAATGAAAAAAATGAATAAAATGAAAATTTTAAAATAAATAAGAATAAAGAATGGATGTGCCACGTGGGTTCCCGAATTGAGGTACCCGTCAGATGGGAATTGACCCGTCTATCTAATTAATTGACAAATTAGAAATTAATTATTTTTTATCAAATTAAATAAAAATTATTATATTATTTCAAAATTTAATTCGACAAACTATTAAATTAGCCAAATTATTTTGGAACTATTTATTCGGCTAACTTATAAATTAGTTCTCTACAAAAAATAATTATTTATTCGGCCAACTAAAAAATTGGCCATATTAAATTAAATTATTAATTATCAACTATAAAAATATAGTTATTTATTCGGCCGATTAAAAAATAAATTGGTCAAATAAAACTGGTGGAACAAAAGATGAGATAATACACCTTGGTTGTAGGTATTTATAGGCTTCTTAATAGGTGAAGTTTATTAGAAAACCGTTGTGGGACATAAGATTTTAGCAGATTTTTAAAATCCATTATTTTATATTTAAAAATTAAAAAATTTAAGAATTTAGATAAATATGAATGGAGGATTAAGATGAGTGCCACATAAGATTTTTTCAAAGCAATAATCATTTTCGTTTTAATAATAATAATAATAATAATAATAATAATAGATTAAAGTTCGTATACCTATATGCAATGAAATCTTAAATGATTAATTAAGTCTAGCTACATTATAGTAGTAAATGATGAGACTAAATAATATACGAAATTGAAGATTTTTTTTGTATTTTTGAAAGACTTGATATCTTTTTTTTTTTTTTTTTTTTTTGATGTCGTGAAAACCCGCAGCCGCTATCTTTGGTGCGCACTGGATAAACCTCCGTTCCTTGTGTAGTAGTCTGCAAACTACACAGGGCAAGTAAACCACACTTTTCAAGTACATGTGTGACAGACTCGACCTATATAGGCGTGTCATGGGTTCGAAACAAGACTTGTGATCTGTCATATATGTAACGAGTTTTTCTATTAAAGTTGCATTTATAATTTTTGTTCAAAAATACAATAACTATTCTACTGTATTAGTTATACGGAAATCTAACATGTGATACAAATGAGCTTCTAACACTAAAAATATGCAAAATTTATTGATTTTGACTCACAAAATATTGGAAAATATTGGATAAATTGTTACACATGCATGCTGGAAGAATATAGGAGGGGAATAAACCCAAACTCTACATCTTTTTAACATCAAATTCAACTCTCCTAACATCATAAGAGCATTTACAACAAATGTCAAAGGGGGGAGTCGATAAGTGGTGTCGAAGCCTTCGACACACCCCCCCACTTGACACACCCGGTGTCGATCCCATAGTGGGCGATCGACCCACCCTTCGATGGCGGTGGCGAGGCCGGTGTCGAGGCTTCGACCCAGCCTTCGACTCCACTCGGTTGAAAAATGGGGACACGTGACGTGTCCTCATTGGTCCTATCCTATTTTTTTTTCCATTTTCTGATTAAAAAATAAATAAAGCAACGGGTATATTTTTTTTGTGTCGAACGTATATATGTGAAGGAGCAACAGTAATATCTCCAATTTTTTCCTATATATATTCCACCACACCACCACATCAATTCATCCATATCACACCACCACATCAATTCATCTAATTCATTCATCATACAAATTCACTCGTTTTTTCAAAAAAAAAAAAAAATATATGAGTTGGCCGGGTGCGAGCTACAATCCTGAAGAGGCGGAGGCGCGACACCGCCAACGTTTGCAGCGAGCCAGGGAGCTTTACCAAATAGTTATTGTCTTTTTTTTTAATTCAATAAAATTGTCATTTATTAATTTCTGAATTTAATTAAGTTAATTTTTATAATATTTATTACAAATTAAAAAACAATAAAATAAATTCTATTCAATCATTAAAATCACGTTTCCCAGTGTTTAGACCTAGGTCTTACTCAACCCCATTGTAATAGGAAAATCAACCGATGTCTAACTCAACACTACTAATCATTAAAATCACGCTTTCCAGTACTTAGACCTAGATCTAACAAAATCCTTGTAATACATGCTCTAACAAAAAGTCCTATATATACTTAAACTCTGTGCGTCTAAAAGGAAAAAAATAATTTATTGCCCATAAGATACATAATTAAATAATTGAAGGTCGCCGTTATATTTTTTTAAAGTGTTTCTCAGTCCAGCTAAATCAGATTTTTATTCTCTGAATAATTGATTATATTTATCATATTATATTTAAAATTTTATCCTAAAATCACGATATTTCCTACAAAATTATTGAAGGTCGGCCCGATCATTTGAAACTTGCCTCAAAGTTCAAATGTTATGCTATAAATTACAATGATCTCTAGGAGTATATATCACCATGATATATACATAGTGATCATTTTTACATGTACATAACTATATATACCTCATACAGTATCGTTCCAATATATTTACTCATCCAGTGACATGACAATTTCAGTGGGTTGGAGGGAGTAATATGTATATTTGTTTTTTTACAAGGCACTTAAATAATTAGATATCATTCTTTTTTCTTTTTTTCTTTTTGGAATTTTCCCACTAGCTAAAATTTTACACATAAAAATTTTATAAGGTTTGACTCTAAGCTATAATAAGCTTGTTATATCTAAAATTTTTGCTTAAGTTATGCATATAGTATTTGATAAATACATAATGTCTGGATAATAAATACTCCTATACGTACAAAACGTCGCATATGTATTAAAATATTTGTATAAATATACAGATCCATAAATTGAAGCCAGTGGAGTAACATTTCGATTTATTCAGTAACGTATTCAAAGCCAGCTTGTACCCTCCTTTTCAACATATATAATATAGTTTGTTGTCCTTATTATAGAAACACACACATACTCCTGTTACATATAATGTCGAAATATATATACGCATTGCAATTTGCAACACCACCATACATATACATATATTTGTATAATGTGTGTGTATATATATGAAGTGCAAAGTCGACTGAAAAACTTTTGATATAAATGACACCACCTTTATTAGTGACCAGAATGTCTTCACTTAAAAGGAAAAAAAGAAAAGAAAATAGGCAGTTACTTGTGAAACCAGTCTCTAGTAAGACTACCTGCAGTGATAATGTCTCTAAGAAGTGTCTTTAAATTTTTTTGGAGATAAAAACAGTGAACTATAGTGGGGCTGTTTCTAAGGGGTGTCTCTACGGAATTTCTGAATTTGTATTTTGCATTAATTTTAATACGAAAATTTGAAAATTTGAAAATTTCATTAATTTAAATAAAAATACATTACTAGAAAAAAAAATACATTACTAGAAAAAAAAAAGTTACATTGCTAGAAAAAAAAAATAGATACTAGAATATTTAAAAAAATATAGCCGTTGTAGGGGAAAAAATAACTAAGCCCATCTGCGACGTCGTTTGATGTCCATGACCATCATCATATGGAGCTCCAACTACTCTGGTGTGTAGTTTGACGTATCCGTGTTGATGATCCTTGCATCGGTGGTGTCTTGTTTCGCCCGAGCACGCTCCCTCATTGCCTCGGCGAGGTTGTTCTTCGCCGCGATGATGCTGCTTAGCCTTTCATTTGTAGAGTCGACCATCAACCCGAATTCCTCCTCCTCGCTGACCTTCTTTTTCCCCTTTCCTCTGGCCGCCCTTGCCTCTACCTTTGCCGCATCTCGTCCCTGTGGGCGGGGGGAGCCGTGCTTTCCTCTTCTGTTGCCTCGCTCGATCCGTGCGGCGTTCCAGATGAGGTGTAGGGGCCTTCGGCCGTATTCTTCGTCCGCTTCATGGACGGAACGTCGGAAAATTCCTGGTGGAGGAATTTGGGGTAGTCCTGCAAAATTTTCCATGCACCAAAATGCTTGAAGCGGCTCCCTTCATGGGCCTGGAATATCTGCTGGGCTTGCTCGATGGCCATGTCGTCGGAGGCGCCGCTGGGCCTTTTCTTCGTCGCCTTGTCGTAGGCGATCATCCACTCCTTCACCCAGTGGGAGATCCGCCAGAAAAAGCTCTTCGCTGTCTTTGTATTGAGGTCGTCGTCGAACATGGCGTTGTACCTCTCCGCCACACGCCCCCAGTACTTGTCGCCACTTTGATCTCTGCCGAGGATGGAGTTGCACGTCTCCTCTTTCCAGATTTGGGCGACGGCGGTCCCTTGTTCCACCGTGTAACTGCACTTCTTTGGTTTGGCGTAGCCGGCCGGACGAGGAGGTGGAGGGACATTTGCGACGGTGAGATCGGCCCGTGCCTTCCCCTTGCCTTTGGCCCGTGCCTTCCCCTTGCCTTTGGCTTGTGCCGCCTCGGACGAGGGACTGTCTTCGTCGCCGAGCACATTGTGGAAGGACTCGCCGACGGACGAGTTGAGGTTGATAGAATCAAGCTCCGTCGGCGTATATCCTCCGTATGCACCGTCGTCCGCCATTTCAGGGGGACACCACGACGACGACCATGGATTATTTGGATCCATTTGAGAGATGATTATGTGAAATAGATGTGAAAAAAAAAGATGGAATTGTAGGAGAAAAATGAAGATTTGAGGTGTGAATATGGTGTGATGAAATGTGGTATTTATAGGTAAAAATGTGGGGTAATAAAAAAAAATTAAATTAAATCAGCCAAAAATAGCCGTTTTTGCCTGTTGAATTAGCCGTTGCCACTGTAATTTTTTTTATGTATGGCACGTGCAATGCACGCGCTGATTTAAAGAAAAAAAAAAAAGCCAGCGCGTGTGAGCCACGCGCCAGCTCGAGACTGTCTCGTCGCCACGGGACGGGCTCGAGACGCCGTGAGCTGCAGCGGTGTGTCTTGTCGCCGTGGGTGTCTCGAGACACCCGACGAGACACCCGCTGCCAACCGCCTAAGAGACAACTAGAGATCGGGTTTGACCCGTTGACAAATTTTAATTTTTTATTTTTAATTTCCAGTTTTATTTTCAGATTTTTTTTCTCCGTCTTCGGCTCCGATTTTACGGCTCCGCCTTCGCTCCGATTACTTATATAAAAATAATTTTAGCGGCAACAATTTGGATTCTTCGGCTTGCTTCGAGGCCTTCGGCTTCCCTCGCTCAAATCTTGATCAAAGAAGAAACAACAAACATAATATAGAAGGGGAAAAAAATCTGAAAAAAAAGTAGCGCGTGGGGTGCACACGCTTAATGCGTCGGTCTCTAGTAAGAGATTAGAGACCGGTCTCATGCAATAATTCACCAAAAAAAAAGTATGTATTTATCCAGCAATTTATGAATGTATGCAATTTATGAACTTACCCTACTTAGAGTAACTTAGAAAAGGTAAAAACTGCTACATTTCATAACATACTTTATGAGTGTCTACTTTAGACGATATTGAAAAAAATAATTAATTAGTAGGTGAATATACTCTGATAATTTGAATAATAGTATTAACTAAACTTGTTCGTGCAATTATTTCTTGAAATACAATATAATTAATTAACGACTTCAAGTGAATGCTTGATTATATAAAAAACAAATTTGGGAGATATATGGAAATGTGACTTTAGACGTCGAGTCTTGTTTGAAAAAATTTAAACTATTTAAGAAAGTTGATTATTTTTCTACTATACATCTGATAGCTAAATTTCTGTAACTCTCATATATCCATGGCTAGAATTTATTGGAGATTTTTTCATCGATCTTGGTTTATATACTTGGATAGTCACAATTTGATTCATTTAATGGAAAGTGGGACCATTTATGTATCAGAATCTAAAAATGTGATTTTGAACAGTCGTCGAGCCTAGATCATCTAACTGGATATATATATATAATCTTTTGGATGAAAGAGACTTGAGATATGTATAAACTTAAAAGAGAATATGATTCAATGAACGGAGAAGAATGAAAATCAGTCAAGTAGGGTAATGTTTGGTTAAATGTTACAATCATGACTCATGAGGCCTAAGGGAGTTGCCAGATCATTTATTGTTAGCTTTGTTCGTCGCGTCGCGTGCAATCTCGTGTTGTATCTGCTTATACTCCGACGTCGCATGTCAATTTTATTTACACAAATATCTACCAACTTTTATTTATTACCTTTAGTTTTCATGAATCTCCAGAAGCATTTATGCATGTATAATTTTTGAGGTAACGTCGTGCCAATAAAAATGAGATGTACTTATATGCATGTTTGTGTATGATGACATGATCATATGGAAGGAATAAAGGAAATTCCACCAAGTATGGCCTAATTTGTGGACAATTAATGTTGCTAGTAAGTAGGTCTTGTTTAGTGCACCCCTACATATATCCTACTCTATAATTCCACTCCTACTTGAGGATAAGGTTAGTTTGGGGAGACACCACTCATTTCATTTTTCCTAATTAATTCTGAAGTTGAGATAAGGGGATTCGCCCTTCATTAGTAAAGAGGCCATCAAATGTCTCAGATTCAAATATTTCATCAACATTTTTTTTATAAGTTCAAGTCCATCACAATTCACACATGATATTTATGTATGGTTATACTGAAAATAAAGGCAATCAAGTTAACTGACTGACTCTCTTATGTACACATATTCCGTTAACTATTTACTACGGATGTATTGTATGGATGACGGTGTTCCTTCTCTATACATGATAAATTAAACACAATAGCTTGAATGCGGCAGGTCGCACCCCATGTGATCGAGCATGGGGTGCACGCGCCCTAATTTTTTTTTTCTATCTTGCGATTTTTTTTTACTTTCATATTTTCTTTTTTTTTTAAACTTTCAGATTTTTTTCCCTCTTTTTCTTTGTTTGTCTTTTCATTTTTCGTTTGTCGCTTCTTTTTTGGTCAAGATTCGAACGAAGGGGAGTCGAAGGCCTCGGAGCGAGCCGAATAAATCTATATTGTTGCTCGACAATTATCTTTATATTAGGAATCAGAGCGAAGGTGGAGCCGTAAAATCGGAAAGGAAGGCGGAGCCGAAAAAATTGATCGGATCAACCCAGCCCGAATCCGGTCACATGATCCATGTGACCTGGTGCATGCAAGTCCTCCTCTAAAATAAATGCATGTATTGAGAAAAAAAAAAACATGTGTTTCTTTCTTGATGTTATAACATAAACTTTTGACTTTGAATTGTTTTTTTTTTTTTTCAATAGGTTATTTAATTATTTCCGTACGTTTTCCCGATTTGCGAAGCAGCATTTGGGAAGATCAATATACTACTATTAAATAAGTTAATATGAATATAGTAAAACAAACTAATAGTAGTAGTAGGTTTGTTGTCCCTATTATGTAAATCAGTAACATTAGTTTGCAGGTCTAATTGTTCATATATGGTAAACTAATATTCCTCCGGTCCACTATAATGAATCCTAGATAGGAGTACTATATTTGTTGTCTCTATACTAAGAGCAAATAATATACTCATCGACTACATACGTCACTACAATTAGTGTGTGACTGTCCCACTAGCCAATGTCTCTAGTAAAATGCTCATTTAAATTCAAATTTGTATTCAATATTAATTCTACCAACTTAAATACTACTACTATAAATTCTAGCAAACGTTTACATTTTCGAACAATTTGTTTCTCACTTGTCAACAATGAGCTCATTCATTCCAATTGCATGTATCGAGTCACACACACTAGCACTTGGTACGATTAACACGAATGAATTATGAATCTATTCATCCAATCGTACCTAAAATTTCATTAAGAGTAAGTTTGTTTCTATCAATATTGACAATAATTTTAAACTTCTAGTTGGAGACCAATATTTGTCATTGACTTCCCAAGGTGGCTATAACACATAAATGACACTTCTTTTTTTGTTAATGTTCAATCGTATCTAATGTGTGTGAGAGATAAAGACCAGTTTCACTGTATTGTTCAAACATATAAATTCAAGTTCCAAAATCCAAATACACCTTGCTATAATGCTTGCTGAGTTTGAGGTCATTTGTCTTGTCGCCACATTCATAATTCTGTCACCCTCTTTTACAAAAATACTACTACTATATCAAAATCATACTACTTTCGTTTGTTTGTGTATATAATTATCATCACATTGAGTGATATATAACCAATTAGATTATATTATAAATTAAATATAAAACTGAAATGGAACAAACATCACAACTAAACATTTCGCCACTCTTATTCTTGGATCTATAATTTCATTTAAAAAAATAATTAAGAAATAAAAAATCACAATCTAAGAAATTGATCGAACAACACACTTACATAGAAATTGAGATATATCATGCTAAATATTTGTCTCAGTGACTGGAACCGGAAACTTGTTATTAAAATTGCATTTTAATTATTAAAATGGGTTAATTAAAATCGTAATTTTAGATATATTTACAAAAAGGCTATATAGCAAAAGTGTATATTTTCTTTATCAATGCAGATGAATCTGGTGGACCTTGACTTTGCATTTCATCAGGTGACAATTATTTAATTTGACAGTTGCCTTTCGTCACATCATATTACATTTCTTTGGCATATGTCGCAAAATTTTCAACTATAGTCGCTTTCAAATAGTTTTAGATCTTTTCCTAAAGAAAAAAAAAAAGTGTTAAATCAATAAGATCAAATCTAAACTAGATACTATTACTTTCTTTTCCAATCAACTTGTAAAAATCCTAAGTTAGCTTATGTTACTATTAATCTTAGGCGCACTTACTTTGATGGAAATATTTTCATTGGAAAATGATGGATAAAAAAAGATGAGAAAATATTAATATTTTTTCCTTTTTTTATCACATGTTTACTGTGATAGAAAAAAAATTATCACATGGTCTCTCCACCCTTTCCTCATTTTTATGTCTTTTATCCATTGGAAAATATCATCACACCCCTTCCCCTATGTTAATATTATCCACAATTGGAGATAAAATGATGGAAAAAAGGGCTGCCCGAAAAGATTATTCATTCTGCCCGAAGAAAATTAACAAACGTAGTAAACGTCTTTTCCATCCTTTTCCATCATAAAACACACCCTTATTAATTACATTTCCGCCTATCGACAATAAATTAACCACAACAATCATTATTCAAAACATTAAAGAATTTGCAAATATCAAAAAAATATTGCCGAATTTGGCCATACGAGCTTAAATATGTCTATTAATTGCCGAATTTTAAAAATATTATTCTATAATTGCAAGCTGGCAAAACTTTGTCCTTCTATTATAACTAGTAGGGGAATACGTGCGTTGCATGTGAATCCTTATTTGTATTATCAATTATTATATGTTATTTTCATTTGGGAAAATCTTATGTAATTATTGTAAAAATAATTATAGTATTTATTGGGGAGTTTAATTTTTATTTACTAATAAAAGTGTAAAAAGTAAAAACTAAAGCTAAAGTATGAAGAATATTATTCTAAAAAAAACTAATCAAAGTTTAAAAAACCAAAATAATGTTATTCTTATTAAATCTTTTTTGTTTGACCTTGTTGAGTAGAGATCATATTTTGTTCTTTTACTTTTTCGAGATTAATTTATCAAATAATATATCATCATCGCTATTGCTTGGGATGTCAATGCAATCTTCATTCTTTGCTTTGTAATCTTAAACGTTTTTGAGATTCTTCTTTTCATCCTTCCTTACCTCATCAAGATGCAACTCTATGTTTTATTTGGTCTTTTCTTCTATTTGTATTGTCTTGACATTTTTTCTCGACTTTTCTATATTATGGGATAATATCATTATCAACATATATATAATTATAAATATAAATATTTAAATATATTTGAAAAGCAATGAGCCAACAAGAAATTCATTTAATTTATACTTTCTAGGGAGAATATCATTTAATTATTTTTTCTCCGCATCGTTCCTAAGTTAAAAGCAATAACATGGAATTCCATTCTAGGGGGATATCATTTAATTGATATTTTCTACACATCATTCCTAAGTCAAAAGCAATAACATGTAATTCCATTCTATTTGATAAGTTATTGGTACAATGATGTTCTCTCCCACCCTCAAATGAAATTTTCAAAAATTTAGTATATGAGCGAGTATGATAATCCGAGTTAGAGATTTTATGGTGTTAGAATTCGAAGTATTTTTTATTTTTTCTTGATTACTTGAGAAATATGTTTAATTTTGAAATTGGATGCATGTGTTTATGTTTTCTTAATGAAAAATGTTTTCCTGTAAACTAAAAATTGTGGATATTGACAAAGCTAGAGATGTGTTTCTGCTACTCTTTCCCCATTCATTAAAAGTTCTTCCATTCCTTTACCCATTGCTTCTACCATTTGCTCATTCACCACAAGTTCTTCAACTAAGAATTCAACTATTTTCTTTTCCGTTTCTTCACCCATTTTGTCATCCACCCTTCAACCATGAATTTAGTCATTTCTTCTACCATGGTATAATAGTATATTTTTTAATTCATTTATTTCATGTACCATTTCTTCTACCATTTGTACATTCAGCTCAAGTTTTTCAACAGTAAATTCAGCTACTTCCTTAACCCTTTATCCTCGTCCACCGTCCCTCAACCATGAATTCAATCATTTCTTCTACCATTGTATAGTAATATCAATTTTAATTTCTTTTAAGATCATTCCTGATTTTATTCTCCATCTAAAAAATGTACAATTCAAAATAATTTCGACAACCTGAGATCATTCTTAATTTTATTCCAGTTAGTAAGAGGAGTCTTGAACTAAGAAACAGATCATAGAAGCTAAAAGTGGGTATCTTGAGCAATTGCAATAATCAGGTTCATTGATTTTCCTGGTATAGTAGATGCTATTACACATACAATCATACTCAATTCGATGGAATTATTTGATCTTAAAGGAGATCTAAGATATATCATAATAGACTATTTCCTATGCTATAAAAGAATAGACTCCTCATCCTGGAGATGCAAGCTATTAATAAAAATTGCATACTTAAACTCGCAATACCACAATAAAAATGAATTCAATACAATAAAATAATATTTATCAATATATATATATGGGTGTGCATCTTCGAAAAAAAATACTACTTACTATTATATATTTTTTTCCAATTACAGTTGTTTAAAAATCTTATAATTATTATTTACATTTGTTTGGGAATATAAATTTTGTGTTTCAAGTAAGAATTTTTATGTAACTTATGTATGACATATTTATATGTACTACTGATATATATTGGAGTTAAATAAATAATTAATTAGGAAATAGATAATGAAACATATTGACTAACAAACCAATGTTGCCTATCTAATTTTGCTTTTGAACATCAAGGTGTTATTGTTTGGGAGCTAGTCGGATTAAAAGTCTTGACTTCCTGATGTTGTTGATGTCAATTTGGCTTAGTAATACAAGTTTTTTACCCCAAAAAATATATTGTTGTGTATCATAGCAGTGAAAATCTTCAAGTCAATTGAGCTATAACTATAAGAGTCAGGTTTCCCTTATCAACAAATATATCTTACTTGATAGGGCGAAGCATGATAGAATATATTTTTAGTTGAATGTATGCTCAAACCTCTATATCATTATTTTGACAATTTTTTTTTTACTTGGGTAAAGAGAGAACGATGGAGTTTGAACCCTAAAGCTTATTGCGTAGAGACTGAAAAGCCCACTACCGGGATGTTCACTTGGGGACTCAACTTAAAATTCTTTAAAAATCATATATTACAATGTTTGATAAGTAGTTTTTTTCGAAACAACTTTTCTGCAATTGTAGTATCTGCATATTCTAATTTCAAGACTCTTAACTTTGAGCATGGCATGGTTCACATTCTAATTTCTGTTGATTTAGTTTAATATTATCAATTCATTCGTAAGCCTTTTATAAATTACATTAGTATAAATATAATATTTAAATAAAATAAACAATACAAATTATAAATTGTGGGGCCTATTTCATTATATATACTTTTGACCATATAAGCTTAAAACTGATCTATAGTGTCCCTGATCTCTATGACGTAATGGAAGTTTTTATATATCATTCTCGTCTTTCATTTTTTTTTCATTCGTTGTTGTAACAAACTAATTTATGTGCGTTAATTACATTCCACTCATTATTTAAGCCTAATGGTCTCGATATAAACGAAGTGAGAGGAATGAAGATTAACTATATAAAACATGTTTAATTTATTAAGTTGAACTACATTGGCAAATTACAGAGGTGCACAATACACATAAAAGATGAACCATATCGGACATGACTTATAAGGTGTTTGTGAAATTTATATTTTAAACATATGATTAAAAGAAGGAAAAAGTAACAAAAGCAACCTCGACATAGATATCTTTATTACAATTATAAACATGTATTGCACGTATAACCTCTTGTTTATGATAATTAATTATTATAGATAATAATATATTTGAACAAAAATAAAATTGTAATATTGTTAATTTTGATTATCAACTTTAACGTATGCGTAAAGAGTACACATAAAAAGTAAATCTATCTATAATTTAAATATATAATTAATGGGGTTGCTAGTACCCCATATCTTCTTTATAATAGGAGAATAGATTGTTAAACCCACAACAATTCTCTATCCTATGTGGAATTTCCTCTAATTTTCTTTTATAATTATCTAAAAATCTCAACTTTTATTTCAAATTTGGTAATCCAATATATTCAATTAATGAAGAAAAAAACGTTACAAAGTATATAGCAGTCCACTATACCATACCACATCATTTATGTTATACAATTAATATTTGACAAATATCATTTCTGTTATTTATATTTTTTAAATAAACTATTTTATATACAATTTTTTGGAGTGTCACTGCATCAATTATCAATCTCGTGTTATTTTCTGGAATTTTTTTTTGGATTTATCTAAAATCTTTAATATATACATTCACTTTTAATTTATGTCATTTCTTAAGTGAATAGTAAGTTTTATGAATTAATAATTTCCAATTTACACATTAATAATAATAGACAAAATCTACTTTGGAGGGGTAAGGGCAGAAGTACAAGCTCAAATGTTGGAGGAATTTGGTTTGAGCAAGGGTGAGCTGTCGTTTAAGTATTTGGGTGTCCCATTATCATCTAAGAAGCTCAATATGGTGCAGTGTCAACCGTTGCTTAATAAAATTTTAGCACGTATAAATTGCTGGGCAGCAAAATTATTATCATATGCAGGGCGTTTGCAACTCATAAGGTCAGTGCTATTAGGAGTCCAACTGTATTAGTGCCAGATCTTCTTAATACTAAAAAAGGTACTGCTTCTTATTCAAAGTGCGTGCCGCACATTCTTATGGACTGGAGAGCATCGAAGAAAGCCCTTGTAGCTTGGGAGAGAATTTGCTTACCATTTAGAGCAGGAGGGTGGAATCTCATTGATATTCAAACGTGGAATAGAGCTGCCATATGCAAGCTCTTATGAAGTGTGGCTCAGAAGCAAGATAAACTATGGATAAAGTGGATCCATGAGTATTACATAAAGAATCAGAGTCTTATAACCATGCCTATTCCTGAACGAGCTGCATGGATAGTAAAGAAAATCATTGCTGCGAGGGAATATCTCAGAGGTTGTGA
This sequence comes from Schizonepeta tenuifolia, assembly GCA_029490685.1. Lineage (NCBI taxonomy): Eukaryota > Viridiplantae > Streptophyta > Magnoliopsida > Lamiales > Lamiaceae > Schizonepeta > Schizonepeta tenuifolia. The sequence goes on along the minus strand of CM055955.1, from coordinate 141,467,943 downwards.
GGAAGGAATGAATCTGATTCATCATCATAAGTACTCTATCAAGAAGGTGTATTGTCAAATGAGAGGAGAAGTAGAGCGGGTGCACTGGCAGAAAATGCTCACGCATAACATTGCACCCCCAAAATGTATCTTTATGGCGTGGCTTGCAGTGTTGGGGAGGTTGTCAATGTATGATAATCTGCTGAAGATTGGAATAAGTGTTGAGCCTGTGTGCTGTTTTTGCAATGGAGAGAATGAGACAATGGCACACCTGTTCTTTGAGTGTGCATTTTCTGCCCATGTTTGGAAGGAGCTGACTGCATGGGGAGGTAGCATAAGAGAGCATCACAATTGGGAGGAGGAAAAGCTCTATCTGAATACTCAATGCCGTGCAAAAAATCATAAGTACTCTATCTCAGAGGGAATATCTCAGAGGTTATGAAGAAGGAATGAATCTGATTCATCATCATAAGTACTCTATCAAGAAGGTGTATTGTCAAATGAGAGGAGAAGTAGAGCGGGTGCAGTGGCAGAAAATGCTCACGCATAACATTGCACCCCCAAAATGTATATTTATAGCGTGGCTTGCAGTGTTGGGGAGGTTGTCAACGTATGATAATCTGCTGAAGATTGGAATAAGTGTTGAGCCTGTGTGCTGTTTTTGCAATGGAGAGAATGAGACAATGCAACACCTGTTCTTTGAGTGTGCATTTTCTGCCCAAGTTTGGAAGGAGCTGACTGCATGGGGAGGTAGCAGAAGAGAGCATCACAATTGGGAGGAGGAAAAGCTCTATCTGAATACTCAATGCCGTGCAAAAAAGGGGAAACAAAAGCTGTACAGAATGATGTTTGTGGTTGCAATCTATCATGTGTGGAAGGAGAGGAATCAAAGAAGATTTCAAGGAAAATGTCTTGATCCTATGGCTGTGGTTAGAGAATGTAAATTGCTGATTTCACATTGTTGTAGGAAAGATCTTCATTTAGCCAGCATGTTGGCTAATTAGCGTGTGTGTTACTGTGGTTGGAGTTTAGAAGTTTGTAATCTTGCAATGCTTTACTGGTAATAAAAATAATTATTTACCAAAAAAAATAATAATAGACGTTACAAAAAGTAAAAATCAGGGCAAATTGATAACCATTTAATTTCTTCCCTAATTTTATAGTACATTTTTACTATATATTTCTCAAATTCACAAGATTGTGTCATTCACAACTTCATTGCATCTATAACTTCAAAAAAGTCTCACTAATTAGGACTAAGCGCAATGCTCAAAGAAGAGTTACGAGCGCTTGACAAATCTTTTCCTGACAAAAAAAAAAAGCTAAGATTGCTTTGTTGGACAAATTTATTTCAATATTTTCTCCTTCATCTTTTTTTTTTTCTCTTTTAGTCAATTTTATTAATATATATATATATATATATATGTGTGTGTGTGTGTGTGTGTGTGTGTGTATAATAAAATCTTTCAATTCTTAATAGCAATGTTTTTTCAAGTCACCGCAATTCCTCTAATTTTTTTTATGACATTTATCTATTTCGGCGCTTCTCCTGCAAGTATCAGTTCTACCTCCGATGAAGATCTCGAGAAATCATAAAGGAGTATAGCCTCGGCCTCCACAATGCTGCCCCACTGAAGCCCGGCCGCCTCCCGCCTCTTCTTGCTAACGATTATGTATAGAATATGGTATCAGGATTATATAGGTTTATTTTGGTGCATGTATGAATTGATGTATGGTGCGAGAACATATATAGAGAAATCTTACTATTATATTTCTTCCGAAAAGAAACAGCCTTTAAATGTACATGACTAGCTCCGGGTGATCGCTTCCAACGAATATTGAAACGTGTATGAATTGAGGTACTTCAACAGTTCTCCACCTTAATTATTGAGTGTACTATATATTATATTTCAGGAATGATTCTATAAATAATGAACTTGCACTATTTGGTATTTTATTTTTATATCCGATTGAGAGTTGTATTTTACATCACTGTAGTACAAAATTTGTTTGAGTTCCATAATTATAGGCAATATTTATTTTTATTTTCTGACAGGGGTTAATTTTTTGTAAGTACAACATATACTCACAATCTATTATTTGTATAGTGTTTATTTAGTATAGCAATATAAAATGAGAATATATTTAACTAAAATGTAGAACTAATGTCAAAACTGATTGTATTATATAATTACCAGACACAAGATTCTATTCATAATAAGATGATAATAACAACCAATCAGCTGCTCCTTCAGTTCTTTGACTATAAATTAAATAACAAGCTTGCTATATATACGTGTTACATTACAAAATTTATTTGTGTTCTATATTTATAAATTAATTATTAAATAGCTTAATTTCCAGCCAACTTTGGGCTCCATAATTCTTAGAATTGATTGTCCTAAAATTTGCGATGCAATTACGAAATCTATCATTTTGAGGGATTCATATTAGGGAAATAAATTTGAGGGATTTGTCAATCAAGCGCAATTATTAAAGACATTTGTCAAATTTCTAGCCAAACTTAACTGGCTAAAGACATCAAATATGCAATTATTAATGTAATGTATAGTAGAATCGGTTACTTACTTCTATTGAAAATGAGCTATAATCCATTTAAATGGTAACTAAATATACAATGTTTATCTCTGAGTATGTTGAGATGCAGAAACTTGAGAATTATTTTTATTTATCATTTTTATTGATATTATATCGTGAAATTTACACTCTCATTCCTCAATTATTTCTGTATATCTGTAACTGTAACTTTTGTATTACTGTTCCAAATTCATTACTTCGGCGTTGCAACTATAATTGAGCCTTTATTTTGGACTATCTCAATATTAATAAAAAGTAAAATTTATGGCATGATTTGTTTGATCTGCATTTGAATTAATAATTTAGTTAGGTTCCTCGAAAAAATGTTAAGACTTTATTTAGTTAGGTATGTTTACATTATATTCCCAATTAATTTGTGCATTGCATGGATGCATATATGAGGTAATTAATATATTAACAATATATAAAGCCTTTGAAGACTAAGCATGGACAATTATTGTTGGAAAAAAAGAGCTAGAAGTTGTAGTTATAAAATTATTAACGATTTTTAATGGAGATTTTAATAGTTAATGTTCTTTGTAGTGTACAGATAGTAAAATCTTTGTTTTAATTGAATTTGAGATGAATACACATAAAGAAATTCACATTAATAATAGGAGATATTTAATGGAGGGCATCTAATCTATTATGATTACTAAATGAGCCCGATAGGTGAATTTAGCTATGAAACCGACGGGTCGGTCCAAATTGATCGAGAAAAGGTAAGGTTATAACAGAAAATTTCTAAATTCGAACGAATTTTTGAGTGAGTTCATAATTAATATATATTTATTTTTTATTTTAATCGGAACTAGGTAGAGATAAGGAAATTTTGATTTGAGTTGAAAAATATTTAATGGATCGGTACCCGATCCATTGTTATTCGTAATGAAGCCCGATAAGTAAGGATGACAGTTTAGCCAAAATAGACGAGTTGATCCTCCGAAAAGAAGGGTTAGGGCGGAAAACTAAATTTACCCCCTTTGAAATCGTTGTCTTCTTAATTGTTGTAAAAAATCAACATTAACTCATTAAGTATACTGGAAATTATTATTATTATTATTATTATTATTATTATTATTATTATTTATTTTGTTATGTTCAGCTTTTAATGTGACATATAATCAATTATTAAAACAACTTAGATTTAATTATTTAAAAATTAAAATAATTTTGAATAATTAACGGGGTATTACTATACAGATCTGGATACACAAGTGATAATATCTCATTTTAGGTGAGGAGGCCACAAGGAGTGTTACGGGATTGAAGTGTAAGAGCATGAGCAATGGCATGAGTGACGATGGCGGATTTTGTTTTTTTAGGTTTAGAGAGTCATTTTGAAATAAACAGTAACTGTTAAAGATGTGAGAGACAAAAATATTAAGTTGTAACTTCTCATTTCTATAGCTGTGTATGGAAGTTGGGGAGAGAGAGAAATCATAGAAGATTTCAAGCGAATGCAAGTGAAGAAGCCGTAGTGATTAAATACTGTCAGATTCTTATTGTTTATCAATGTGTATATCACTAAGTAGGAGCCTTGATGGTGTTGGAGCTTATGTGTTTGTAAGTTTGAGTTGTTCTTGTAAACTTGGTAATAAAATCCCTATTTACCAAAAAAAAAAAAAAAACGAAGTTGTTCTTTTCAGCTTTCTTCTTTTTCTCAGATACAATTTGTTTCTTTTTTTTTTATATATAAAATATTTGTCATATATAGTTTCCATATTTTGTTTAGTAATAAGGTGTTGTTATAAATGAGTCATATCTTATGAGAAGAGTTGTTTTATGGTTGGAATATAGTACTAAAATATTGGAGCATTTAGAAATATATTATATATATGTTTGTATTGCCATAAGCCCTATATATCTCATATTTTAATTATATTGGAGCATTTGTATTGCATAATTTGTGGAATTATGGGAAAATATAAATTCATATTAAAAAAGTCTTTTGATGAAAGAATGCGGTGCTAGCTAGGCTGCTCATTTATCATACTACACGCATATTGGATCATTTAGATGAATAATTTTAATTTTTTGATGGTCTATCGAGAAGTAAGAAATTGAAATGATTTAAATATTAGATGAGTTAATTATAATGTCAGTACTATGATTAAATAATCAGTGTTGTATTTAAGGAAGTATTACAAAATTTGTGAATGACTTATCTTTTAATTGATATCCCATATTTATCATTAAATTATGGTCTTTTTATAATTATGTTTAATTGCTACAAAATAAAGCCACAAGACTTTGGGTGTACCATTCTTTTATACATGTGTATATTGAATCTTAATAAGTAATAAATAATTTCTCTTAATTAAATTTTGCATGCTCTATTTTTTATATAAATTCTCCACGAGATGATCCTCTCATGAAACACTTATTTGTAACGAGATGATCCTTTGTATAACACTTATTTATAATGATTCGTCAAATTATTTCACTTTATAAAGTATTGGTATTTTTTTTAAATCGTATTTGTAAATTATTAGTACAATATAAAGTGATTGTTTGTCAATAAATTCCACACGAGATGATCCTTCATGTAACACTTATTTGCAACTAGACAAACATTTATGTAACACTTAATTTGTAGTGATTTGTCAATTTTTATAACTTTGAAATAAAGTATTGAATTATTTTTAAAAAATTATATTTGTAATTACAACGTAAAAAGATTCTCTATCAATACAATACTTATTTTGCAATGATTTATTGAAATATATAAATTCAAAATAACGTATTAAATTATTTTTTGAATTTATTGATAAATTACAATATAAAGTAATTTAAATAAACTTATTTTGTGCATATTTTTATGGGACAGAAGGAGTATATATTAATAATGTTTACTTTAAAATATTCAACGAGTATTACTGTGCATCTTTAAGACGTGAACAAGTGTAGTTTTTAAATTTAGATAGAAATTGGTGCACGTGTGTACAAATTAGTAATAAGCAAGTCAAATCACTATGGGATAATACTATACATGTTGTGGCGGGAACGAGTAGTAAAATTATTTCTAAATCGGAATTTGAGACAATATAATTTTCACATTTATACTTGAAACTTATTTTTTCCATACTATAATTTTAATGTTCCCCTTTATAATTTTCAGGGTTTTATAGTATATTACTATACGAGTTTGGGACGGTAACAAGATGTAAACTTATATTTAATCGAGTTGAGACGTGTAAAGAGTATATAAATAAAGGTGTATTTATACAATATATTATTAATGTTTACTTAGTAGTACTTTTATAATATCATATATTACTATGCAGACATAAGATGTGAACAATATGAAATTTTTTAATCGGGTATGATGTGTATATAAACATACAAATTTGATTAATTAATCAGTATTTATTCTTATAAGGGTTTTAAAACAACTTGAATAGTTATACAACAATTTTTTTATAAATATTATATAAAATATAAAAAAATTCCGTCGATATTCGACGGGTAACACACTAGTTGTATATATATAGGTGCAAGTTCTCCCTCCTTTTTTACGGTTGTCTCATGTCGTTTGATTTGTTTTTATTCTTCTACATAAACCAACCCCGTCATCTCCGTCATTTTTCTCCTTAGAAAACTATTTCATCCAATTAAACTTGAATAAACTCTTTAATCTATACTTATTACATGATAAGAGCGGATATCAAATTGAATTTGCTTAATATATTCCTCTTATAATATTGATTTTTGCGGGCATAATTGTAAATTTATATTTTAGTTGAACTTATGTATAAACTCCCCACATGTAAGAATCATTCTCCTAATGAAACTCTTCATACACCTACTATAAACCAATTATATTATCATACTTCCTCCGCCCATCGTTTCTTGCCTACATTTTCTTAAACGGCCGTCCATCGAATTACAAAAGTATTTTAATTTACTAAAGATATATGATTATGTTCCTAAATTATGCTATTAAGTATATCTTTTTTTTTTTTTAATTCATTAATTAGTCACACATATGATATGTTGACTTGTGCGTAGTAAGCTATCTGTATATCTTGATAATTATTATCTAATCCCTTTTTTTTGAAAGAGTTCCTCATATTGTGTTTAAATAATTCCTTAACTATTAATCCGTTTTTTTTTTTAAGTTTTGTAGTAGTAGAACTTTCAGTAGACCTCTAATATAATTAGGATTCTTCAATTAATTATATAAGTTTATATTATTATCTTTAAAATAAGTATAATAATAGAGGTATAATAGATAAATTAAATTTTATAAAAATCCACTCTTTTATAATAGGTATAGACTTGTCCAAAGTTACAGACGTAAAATAAAAATTGATATGTCGCATATTCCAACTTTCCCCCTCAAATCTTCTTCCATTTTTTTTAATTACAAATTTAGACGAACAAATACGTACCTTTTTCATCAAGAAGATAAATCATTCAATTCGTGGATAATTTATTATTAGACCTTATAATTAATATCAGGATATCATTATTTCGATTTAGCGAATTAATTCAGTGCCCAACAAAAATAGCCTTTGCAAATTACCACTACATACTTCAAAAAGATAAAACTAAAAATTCAGAATACCTATATTCTATATTTAGAAATTATGTGTGTATTATCGATATTATCCAATTATAGCCAGGGTTCATCACAAATTACGACTTTCGTTTTCTAATTTATTTTCGTTAATTACAATTATAGCCTAGAGTTTTACGAGCAAATCGACAACAATCTAATTTATCTTTCGGTTTATGCAACATTTATATATTCACTACAAACAAATGGAATAATTAAATGCATCTATATCAGAGGAAAAGTGATCATTTTTAAATAATTGAAGCAAATTGAAGCGGCTAATGAAAGGTCAATATCATACATATATACTCTAATGATGGAGTATTATTTATTAAGTTAGAAGAAGAGATTACTGTAGAGAAACTGATACTGTATTTACTTAAATTTAACCGAATTACTCGTAATTTTTTTGTGGTCCACTATATATTATTCCTGTTTCCACTTTAATTAACCAAATCACGTGGTCCTGTTTTGAATCTCTCATCTTATATTGCGTTCTTTTTGGAATAAAAATTGCAATAAAGCGAAGACCATATTAATATTGAGTCTTTTATTTTAACAGAATAACATAGAGTACTATTAACCCTAAATAAGGTTTAAAACATTAAATAATTTACAGTATGTGAAAATTTAAACCAGATAATGAATATAAATGGAATTCTTCTAGGTTAATTACTAGGTAATTTCTCTAAGGATTAAAATTATAATGTTTTAATTTCTTTAATTTCATTTTCGTATTTGAAAACTCTTTCCTCGAGAATTCAGAACCAACTTTACTTTTCTTGGAAGCAAAACTAACCTCATAAACATCTACGTACTAAATCAACAACGTCAATATTATTGTAAAGTCATCAAGGAAAATTAGATTCCTTGCTACTCCCATAGCATAAATATTAACTACTAAATAATGAAGAAAAATACTCCAGAATTGAATTGCTTACTAATTTAACGGAAGTAATTCCCCCTAGTCAAAAGATTCAAGGTAACTTCCAGAACTTCATAAAGAGGATATTTTTACTTTGGTACAACTTGCGCATCATATCATACAATAAAATAAATAAATCCGTGCAACCTCTATGGATTTTTAATATTTTAAAGAATAATCTAACAGTTACTATTGTTTTACACCCTGCATTTATCTGACAAACCCAACCAGATCAATAAAATTTGCTCATATGATAATATTATTTCATGATATCAATAGATAGGTACTTCATGCGTCAAAATTAATTTTAACCTATGGACAGAGAAAGGCAGGGTGTCCGTGGCGTGTATGTGTCGGATGACTAAATCTTCATTGAATTTTATTTTTCCATTAGAAGGGGATCACACGTGTTCTGCAGTACCCCGTGAATACTCCACCGGTATGAAAAGTTCTTAATGTTAATTTGAGTACCTGGTTCTCCAATCGATTGGCCTGCAATATATAATACCTACACTTCTCCCCAATTCAACCAAATCGCCATGAGTAGGACACCGTCCATAACATAATCGACAAATCCAATATGCACTCCTACAAGTAAAAGGGGTTCGAATAGCTATTGGTTGCACGAAAGGTTCTGAATCGATTTACAAGTCCAACCCCGATGTCTTGATTTCGAGATGTCATTTTTAAATAATTTGACCTGGTTAGAATAAATCTTAGTACTATACCTTTTTTTTTTTTTTTTTTTTTTTTTTGAATTTACATTACAAATATTAATACTCACACACCCCACCTAGATTTTTTTGTGGCCGAGAATACTCGAACCTCTGACCTATTGGTCAACAGGCAACCACTCCACCACTAGGCCATCCCCATTAGTAATACGAAAATGGCCGATATAATTAAGGACCCACGGGGCGAGCCTACTTTCTTGGAATGGAATGCTTTTGGAAAAATATCTAGGCAATAGTGATTTTCTCATGTTTTCATAGAATATTCAAATGATTATAGTAATAATTTGAAATTGTCTGAAATGTTTTCTATGAACTTTTGATGGATTCTGGAAGGTAAATTATTTCCTTATTTGGTATACTAGATTTATTCGCGCGCATTGCGGTGTGCTTTTTTTTTAATAAGAAAAAGTAATAAATTAAGAACTATAATAGAGTACAAGGGGTACTCCAACCCTTACAAGAAGATTGCCTAATTGTCGAGGGTACCTACATTACAACTCCCAAACATCAACACCATTACAACAACAATGCGCTATATAATTATTAGTGTATACTTTAGATATAGTGTTAGAAATTTAATTTGTATACTATTTTAAATAGGAAATTACAAAGTAGAGTAAGATAATATGAAATTTTAAAAGCTACAAAAGCAATCTCGTGCTAGATGTTACAATATTCATATTATTATGCGAGAGAGAACGATGAAAAAGCAATGAGAAGCGGCGAGGGGAGAAGGCTTTGACAACATTGAAGAGCAGGAATTTATTCAGAAATTTTGATAATTTAAGTTTTCTCCTTCATCTAAAGACTATAGTAAAAGAATATGAAAAGTCATAGAAATTAGTACAGGTTAGATGAAGTATTTAGGCGGGAAAGTTAAAAACAAATTATTTTACTTTCATTTAGTATACATGACAAATTGGATGGACATCCATTTAAAGGAAGTGAAACAAAATGAGCGGGACACAAAAAGAGTAGTATATTATCGGAAGTACTTACATAATTGATGGACATGCGAATGTAGTAATAAAGTACTATTATAGGTTGAATAAACTATACAATTGACAAAAAATATTTTCATTTGCAACGCAATATAAACTCAAATTGTCAAATATCATCTTATCATCGTCATAATAAAATCAACAGTAGTATTTTATACTATATCACAGAACTATTACTTACAGTAAAAGTATATATACACAGTTACTCTCAACGTCTCATTACAGTCACTTCGGAATTATGTACATACAAACTAATAAACTCATTCCTTCCGCCACCCATCGAGAAGCATAGTCTAGTGATACGCCTCACCCAAAGTTAGACGTCGACGTCCTATCCTCAATTTCACATCCCTTGACTTTAAAAAATAAAAATAAAAATAAATATCGTTAATAATCTTCGGACAAAATTGAGGTCAGTAACGAAACAACGAAACTCACCAATAACGACCCCGTTTTCTGCAAGCAACCAACAGCTTCTATCGCCAGAAGAAATCAAACGGCATATATACGAACAATTTGATCGATCCTGGACCGACATACGGGGCAACCCCATTTCTTGGCCTTGATTTCGGTCAGACAAGACATGCACCCGGACATGTGGCCACATGGGATGCATGCGCCCTCGAGTGGGGCATCAAGGCATATAGTACAAGATGAAGTATTTTCACCACCTTTTTTTGTACCACCTTCACCGGCTATGGAATCCACAGTGGACGAAGATAAATCAATCGGGCTCGCATCAATTGATGGATAAATAATGGGACCGTCACCTATATCAGCATCTGCAACGGGAGGAGCTGATGGAATAGAAACGGAAGATGGATTCTCGGGAGCTGTTTGGACGACAGAAGGACCGTCATTGTCGTTTTCAGCTTGCTGTGCCTGGCATTTGCTGCCACTTGCCTCATAGGTAGTGGATGCTGCTCCCGCATCGTAAGGCTCAACGTGACTAGCGCTGTTACTGGAGCTGGCTATACTCGTGGAAGCACCGGCGTCAGATCCGAGGTATGTGTCGGCATTTGGAGGCCTTCCGTGCGCAGTGGACTCGAGGGAAGCATTAATCGCCATCGCTAGTAGCTGTTCATCTTCTGCACTTGATGTAGGTGCAGTTGGTGGAGCAGTGGGTGGGTGGTTGTTGAAAGGAAATGATGGCTGCATGACCTGATTTTCGAGCCATTGAGTTCAAGAACTTATAAGAAGACATGACATTAATAACCACACTCAGAGAGAGAGAGAGAGAGAGAGAGAGAGAGAGAGAGAGAGAGAGACCTGAGGAATTCCTTTACAGGCATTGCAAAACCTTTGCAACTGGTGCTTTTCACTTTCGATAGCAGGTGCAAGTTTAACCCGACTACCTGCAAAGGCAGAACACAAAAGCGATTCACCTTCAACAACACGTCGACAAAATGGGTAAATATCCATCTCCATACCTACTTAACCTGCTTCCTCTACATTAGCAACAGTTCCCAACTATTTTCATGAATATCAACGACGCCAGATCATGAAACTTTTGAACTATTAATATCCTACAGTTCATAAACTAAATTTTCTCAAGGAAGCCAGCTCAAGACGCAGCGTCGCATCAAATCACAGCATTACCATGCAGTCTTGTATATTATTATACAGAATAAATGTGAAAACTTACTTTTAGAAATATCGGATATGATTGCTGCAGGATCGGGCTGGTTAAAATTTGGTTCTTCTAAATTGGCCTTCCATAGTTGAATAGTCATGCTTGGTTGAGCATCCTGATAACCATGAAGATTGCATCAGTTCCATGGATACATGTTAAAATGAAACTGTTTGTAACCTATGCACCCTTATGTTTACTCGAGTACGAAAGGAGATATAAACTCATTGAATGCATCTACGACAAGTAAGCGCACAATATCGGTGTCTGAATGCTAGAACAATCAAGAAACAAAACAAAAAGAAGTATGACTGAACAATAAACAGGGAGGATCAAATGCAGTCCACAAGTTGCAGCCGCAGAAAATTGACATATTAAGGTACCTGTTGACCCGCATATATAGCAAGCTCCAATTTGAAAGGCCTTGCAAGATTGCGGGAACCACACGGCAAGACAACCACCCATCTGCAAAGATGTTAGAAAAAGACACGATAAGTGTAGATGATGAAGATAAATCGGATAACTGGAAAACTAAATAAAAGGAAAAAAAGGACAATTTTAGTGAGCTGCGTCTCGACTCAAAAAAATCAGCACCATAATCAGATTAAAAGAGATATGGCATATGGATGTTGGTGCGGAACCCACACATTATGAAATGAGTATCAAACTATCTATGAGAGGTATTACCCACAGAACCAAGTACAGCACAAATACGATATACTAAACAAGTTCAGCACAAACACTGGTTTTATACTTACACTCTTCTTGAGAGAAATTGAGGTGCAAAACGTTCCAGAAAGCCAGGTCCATAATGTTCCCGCAGCCAACCAGAGAACAAGCACAGATGTCCCTGAGCAGCAGATCAAAAAAAGTGAGCTGCCAGAATCACTGCAGACATGGCTAACAAGTAACAAACTGAAACAGGATGAGTTACGAGTATACCTCAATAACTCGTACAACATTGCCAAACCCTTTGGCTCTGGCAAGATCAAGTGGCGTATGACAATCATCATTCATTATTAAGGCGTTTGCTGAAGTTTCAATGAAGAATTAAAAATAAGAAGAGATAATAATCACGTCTGCTCAACTCAGAATTACTGTTAATCAATGCTGTCTGCATGCTCACCTCCATGTGAAAGAAGTAACTTGACAGTCTGATCTAACCCTCTTTTTGCAGCATGATGTAAAGGAGTTCCTGCATGGCGACCTTCAAGAGAAAGAGCAAATTATGAAGGTGGAGAAAAAATTGCAAGACAATGGAGTAGACACTGGACCAGAAAAAGCCAAGACCAATAACAAGATCTCAAAGCATGTACACCAGATGAGAAGGACCACGACAAAGAAAAGTGGAGCAAATATCTCGTTAACCAAACATGCAAATAAAGCATATCCACGATATCATTTTAGAAGCTAAGACAAGAAAATATTAGGTAGCTAAATAAGGGTCATTATTCGTCAATGAAAGTAGCTTCAGTAGAAGTAGAAGAGTTCATTCAGCTCATAAACTTGAGCACAGAAAAGAACATACTAAGTCAAAGAGGATTGTCTGTCACTCGTCATGTCAGCACAACAGTATGTATTTCAATGTAAAAATATTATATACCCAAGCAGAAAACAGCTTAAATTGTAGATAATAATGATTTAAGTGACTACAGCAGCATGAACATAATCAACTCGGAATCAAATTTCTTTCATAAATGAATTATTGACAATTCATGCATTCCAGATAATGATAAGAATATGGAGAAAGAGTAGGCGAGCAAATAGAAATAGATTGAATCATGAAATGTTGCATATAAGAAAGTGCAGTTACCTGGCCGGTATACATTGACATTGGCACCCAATTCAATCAAAGTTTTTGCTACATTATAAAGTTGAGGGTTCATGCAAGCTACAATAAGTGGAGTCTTGCCTTCACTGTCGATCCACTGCCACCAGAAGGAGGATTTAGCACGTATAAAGTAAATTCTCGGGACATGGATGAACTTAAACGAAGAAATCTATAAAATCACACGAAACTAATCACACTGCCTATGTACCAACAACAGTCCACGGGTTAAACCTATCCCAACCCACCCACATGGGCTTCGGATTCTTACAAATGAAGTTGTTACATTATAATCAAGTGATCAAGTCTATCATTTCTACAACGATCAGTGCATTCAATTTGATATGAATCATGCATTGGAACATCAAGCGCACCTAAAACACCACAGCCCAAATAATTCACCAACCTTTAAATCAAAAACTAAAACATACTATAATTTTTGCTACTAATCACACTTAAAATCTGTTAAAATGAGACCAACACAAACCAATCGTCACCATTTCAATATGTAATCGGATAAGACTGACTAACAATGAGAAAATCTTTAGAAGGCGAGCGCAATTAACAGCTTCAACACACACAACACACACATAAAAAACCTACAAATACATACACAGATATTGCAAGAATTATTAAATTAGCATAAAACACAGACGCAATTTGCAAGAAGTGATTGATGGGATACCTCAAGCCCAGCCCCTTGACTTCGGAGAGCTTTGATGCCCTCAATATTCCCATAATTCACCTGCTGAAATAACAATTGGTCTTTAGATTGTTGCTGCCCCATTCTCCCGGGTTAATTTTCCTTCTCCTTGAAACAAAATATACAGGAGGGGAGAATCAAGAAATTTTTTTGATCGCCCAATTCGACGAAGAAAAAGATCACAAAAAAGAGCAAAATAATTGAGTGAAATTTTATAATCAAGAAAATGGAGAGTAGGGAGCGTCGCAGTTCGGGATATGGAGATTATGAGGTTGGTTTCTTTATTTTATTTTTTTCACTTGATGAGGTTGGTTTCTTACTCGAGAAGGGAGGAAAATCAAAACAAAATCTCAATTACCTTCAACCTTTACAAGATTTTTCCAAACAGAATATTAATTTATTATTTCTTCTTTTGTTTTTCTTTTCTAATTTTCACGATTTTCTTTTTGGCCAAAATAATAGTTAACAGTGAAAAGTTAAAATATTCATTTTCAAAAAATAAAAATAAATAATATTCCTAAATATATAAAAGATAAAAAAAATATTTCGTAATTTATACTCCCTCCGTTCCGTTGAATATGTCCCATTTGGAATTGGCACGGAGACTAAGAACAAGAGTATTATATGATAAATGTTTGTATTTAGTGTAGTGAATAAAGTGATATAAATTATTTTTTAATTGATAAAGTGATGTAAAATGTTTTTGAAGTGACATAGATTAGGAGTGAGCAAAATTTGGTTAAAACCGAAAAATCGAGCCGAACCTAACCGAAATACTAATTCGGTTCGGTTAATTTGGTTTTCGGTTTGGTTTTGGTTTTGAATTTTAAACTTTTCGGTTTTTCGGTTTGGATATAGTTTTTGGAAAAAAATATTTGGTTAACCGAAAACCGAACCGAATTAATAATTAGTTTAATAATTTATTAATTTTTATATATATTTAAAAATTAAAATGATTATTATTAATTTTTATATATATGTTTTGGAATTTTGGTTATGTTTTGGTTAAGATGTTTGGAATTTTGCACCCGCAACATCAACAAACATCACTGATTTATTTATGTTTGGTTAAAGATGTTTTAGAATTTGGATTATTACTTTTTACGGATTTGGAATCTTGAATATTGAATGTTAATTACTTATTTAAAATGTAGAAAATATATTGTGTATTTATTTCGGTTTATTTGGTTTTAACCGAAATCGAACCGAAATATTTCGGTTCGATTTTGTTCGGTTTTAGCCATGTTCGGTTTGAATTCGGTTATTTATTATATAAATGGGTGTCATACATGAGTACCATTTATTATATAAATGAGTTTGAATATCATACATGACTAACATAAATGGGTGTCATACATGAGTACCATACATGATGACTATTACATCATACATAAGTGCTCATTATATATATATGAATAACATATATACATGAATAGCATACATAATGACTATTAGAATATACATGAATATCATACATGAGTATCATACATGACGAATAACATACAATAGTGTCATACATGATGACCATTACAGCATACATGAGTGCTCATCATATATATAAATGAGTAACATACATGAAAACATCATGTATGCTTTTTTATGTATACTAATTATGTATGTGATATTTTTTTATCTTTTATAAATTATGGGGTATAATTTATTTTTACTTTTTAAAAAGGGGTATTTTTAGATATTAACTCATAGGTAAATGTTAGACTATGCTCAGTAGTAGTGTCTCTATGGGGTGTGATGGAGATAGAGACAATCAGCTGCAGTGGAACTGTCTCTATAGGGTGTCTCCATCTAATTAGTTTATAATTTTGAATATTAATTTTATCAATATATCACTTTTTCGAAACTGTCTCGTTGAACGAGACAGTTTCGAGACAATAGATGTTGCACTGGACTGTCTTCATGTATTGGATGTCTCGAGACAGCCATGGAAACAGGCACGACGGTCTTAGTTGCTTGTATACCATTAATTTAAGAAAGATAGAGCGATATTTGAATAAATAATTTGATGTCCATGCACTGTTTTACGAAAGGATTCATCAAATCTTACACTCCAAAAGGAATTCTGAAAGGACGACGTCTTACACGTTCAACGAAAGGATCAAATCTTATATTCCAAAGTATTTTTATTTATTCATTTGAAACTTCAAGAAGATAAGTTTAGGATTTTTATAGACCATGATTATAGATTGTTCAATTTTGTTGCTTTGTCTTTTTCCTTCATGCTAACTTAGAAATATGTGACTATATATGTGATATGGTTCTATATGAATTTGAATTGACAAGATCACAAGATATACACAAACTCTGAAGCCCAAGGCTCGCGAGAGAGAGAGAGAGAGAGAGAGCCAACATAATTTGAATTAATTAATATTTAATAAATTTTAATTAAAAAGAATTAAGAAAAGAAAAATTATCCCCCAATTAGATTGAACCTCACGGTGAATAAAATACCACCCAAATATTCAGGTTTAAGATATGGGACAGTAACCCTGAGGTAACATCCAATATTCCATTCATATTATAGTTTTATGCCTAGAACTAGAATTAGAATTAACTATTGTAGATAGTTAATTTTGGTGCAAGCACTAAATTAAGAGATGAGAGAGATTGGACACTCAGTGGCGCGGGCACTTGTGAATTAGTACGTGACATGCCATCCCTATTTCTATCTCCACATGTGTATATGTCTGTATACCTGTGTGAGTATTTATGCACATAGAAAGATACAAACACTGAATAGTGCAATCAACGTAGCATGAAATAACAACAAAAATTGAGATCAAATATTCAGAGAACACAAGTGATTATAGTTGAATCTACTACTCTAATTTATGGCAGGATCTTTGTACCTTTTGAAAACAGATTCAATATCTTGTACCACCTCAGGGGTCAGAGGCCTCTCAGTTTTCAAAATTGCATCGATATCTTCTCTTAGCTGGTCCACAGTTGTAGCACCTATGATCGAGCTGGTCACAAATGACCGGTCTCGTACAAATGCAAGAGCTAACTCAACGAGACTCAGCCCGTGCTTTTTTGCCACCTCGAAGTACTTGTGCGTTGCTTCCTGGAAGTTCAAGATGTATATTAGCAAGATCAATTCTACATCTCTAATGTGTTCGCAAGATTCAGTAGCACCAAGCGCCAAATACTTTGATCAATGAATATGAGGCATAATAGAATAAGGTATGAAATTAGCTTTAGACACTAGTTTATTTTGGCATACAATATTTGATGATAGTGCTCAGAAGAAGTAGCATCTAAAATTTACCTTAGATAAAGACTTATTGTATCTTTCCATGTACCCGGGAAAGAGGTTAAACCTTCCTATCTTTGCAGCTTCCGAATTGATGTCGAGATACTTCCCACTCAATGATCCACCGGCAAGGGGAGAATAAGCAAGCAAACCAATGTTGCAATTGTTTGGATGGCACACCTCAACTAGGTCAACTGCACGTCATACTGTGTTTTAATTTACTATCAACTTTGATAAGAATGATGTATGGTGAAATTATGATATGAAAGAACTTGCTTCAAGTTCTTCTTGATTGATCTGAAGTATAACTTACGTTCAAATTTGCACCTCACGAGCATACTATAATTATTTTGGATGCTGACAATTTTTGGTAGTCCTTCAACTTTAGCAGCATGAACAAACTCCATGACTCCGTACGAAGTTTCATTGGAAACACCAATGTACCTCACCTGTATAAATTTTGGTAATAATCTTTGTGAATAGAAGCCTAGTAAATAGTTTACTTCAGTTTGTCAATCAAATTACTGAAATAGTCTGAATGTGATTAACTTAGTCAAAATTATTCACTTTAATAAAATAAAAAAATTCATGAAACAACCGTTTCCTCCAAAGTTTGGCTACTGCAAATGCTGAAAAGCATTTCAGAAACTATAGAAGTGTACCTTTCCTTGATCAATGAGTTCTTGAAATCCCCTAAGCTGCTCAGCAAACGGTATGCTTTCTCTCCACTTTGAAGGATCATAAAGATATTCCCCAAACAGTGGAACATACCTATCTGGCCTGGAATATATCAAATAGTTGTTTATGAGGGGAATCGCAAGAATATATGGTTCAGTGAGTGCATGTGTAGAGTCTTAGATGCTATAACTAGGAAAGAAACAAGTAAATCAAAAATAAAGAGAAAAAAAAGAAAATTAGTTAATGCATCAGGAGCCTCCGTCTCCAGGAAAGGTTTGACCACCCTGGAACCAACAAGCAAGAAGTGGAATTTAACAATCTTTTAATGAATCAAAAGCAAGTAAAGAAGCTTCATGATACTTTTTCTGATGATCATTTATCAGACATTAGTATTCTTCAACAAAATGTGACCAACTCACTATGTTTTATCTAAAACCTGAAGCCGGCTACAGCCACATCATAATCAACTTGAAGTGCAGTTAACATGATTGAGAATCAGACAAGGTAGAAACCTCAGAAAGTTCATAGCACAACAATATCTCCACATAACCAGCTCCGATAGAGGAACCTACTACTGGTTAGTAATTTGATTTATTTTGTCTATCCAATAACAAGACCCAATTTTCTCTGATTACCAAAATTTTATTTCATTTGAACATCTAACTGAACATCACACATGGTGGATCATTTAGTAGCCAGTTACGAAATTACAGTTCACCAGTATGGAGTTGGATCTGATGTTCCTAAATTTCTTCCTACAAGCAGAGTCCTAAAATTAAAATTTACTCCACATTACAAGAAGAATAAAGTCTCTATTTTACCAAAAGAAGATTTATAAGCAACATCTAAGCAAACAAAGGCTAACGAGTGACAATTAATAGTTAATGAGTCCATAATTAGCTTCAGATGACAAAACCAAATATCTTCAGGAACTTTAAAAGAGTCAACGAAATATTGTCAAATAAATCGAGCAATGTTAACTTCAAGTAAACACATCCCACTACATTTCACAAAATAAGAGCTGAAATAGGAAAAAGACATAATGAATGTTACCAGTGAATCTGGAGTAAGTCAATATAATCTGTATTAAGGCGTTTAAGACTTTTCTCCACACTTTCCCTGATATTAGCAGCATCAACTCGCGCAGCCTTTCCACTGTCACGCAAATAAGTTGTTCTTTCTGAGTAACCAGAAACTTTTGTTGCCAAAATAACCTAGTTTGAAAAAGATAAATTATATGATGTCCCACAACTCTGCCATAATTGCTCCACCTAAACAGGATCATTATATCTGATGCAATAGATGTTAACATTCCACTATATATATATATATATATATATTTTTTTTTTTTTCTTTTGAGAATGACATTCCACTATATTTGAAGTCAAATGAAGTATGTTATTTCTGTAATTTCTACGCCATAAATAGCGACACAGTAATAACATTACATCTTGGTGTAGAAACACTTGGAGTCAACTGGTGCTACCACAATTAACATTTCAGGGACTTACTTCAAGAATCCATATTGAGCATGAAATGTGAAAATTATATGAAATCCTCATTATCCAAATTTCGACAGCAGTTGTCTTGGGCAGGACTTCATACTGATGATTATCCAGAGTTCAATTCTCACCAAATAAAAATAGTATCGTTCCTAAAATTAGCAAAAATATGTAGGCTGCAGCTAACAAATTATCACAGGAAAGCTTTGCACAATACAGATGTTGCCCATTGATACTGTAAAAAGTCGATGACAATGATAGACCCTAGGAAACTTTTGATCATGGATGGCAGAAAACTCGATCACGGATCAAAATAAAAACTCCAAAACAAAGCAGGAATTAAAATAACTCTGAAGCACCTTGTCACGCGGTTGAGTCTTCAGCCAGCTACTGATATACAGGTCCGTCCTCCCCTGTGTCTCTTCTTGCGGTGGTACTGGATACTTTGAAGGCAAGAAAAACAGACAAAGTATCTCTTATTATAAACAAGAATAGGCAATAAAAAATGTGAATAGAAGATAGTCTTATTTCACAGAAAATTCTTTTCATCTTGGAATAAGTGAATCATCCTAAATTCGCCTCTAAACAGAAAAGTTTGTTCAAGCAAGCCTTTTAAACTCTTAAGAAAATTTTCTAGCAACGCACCATAGTTCGACCAGAAGAATTGAAACAGATTGATGAAAATCCAAATATAACAAGCAAACTCATCGGTATTCATAAAATCATAAATCGTTATGGTACGTCTAGAATGGTTATGTGTGATTGAGCCTTACCATTTCTGCAGTGTCTATAGCATTAATTCCTCTCTCAAATGCGTAACAAAGCTGTTCGTGAGCCTCTTTCTCCGTATTCTGCTGGCCGTAAGTCATCTGCAATATGCATAACCACACCAATTATTCATCACCAAATTTACCCTAAGCGTTACAATGTGACCGCAAAACTACTAAAATCACGGATAATTTCAACGCAAAATAATCCAAATCAAAATTAAGAGAGAGAAAAAGAGAGCTCACAGTGCCGAGAGTGATTTCGCTGATCATGAGGTCGGAGTCACCGAGCTTCCTGTACTCCATCGCGTTTTCCTGCTGCTTTTTGCTGAAAACGGCGAAGCTGCTGCTTTTCTTCTTCCTCTTCCACCTCCAAAGCAGCGCGATGTTCCTGCCGCCTTCCTGGTGGCGCGGGAAACGAGTGGAGGCGAGAATGCGAGTCGAACTTCGGCCATCGACGAGAGACACGAGAAATGCGGAGGAGTTGGGGGATGAAGCCATGGAAGAATTCAGAAGGTCAAGTTTCAAAATTTATAAGCTGGAGGTGATAACTGTCTCTGACTGAGGTTGGTTGTACGGTCTGGATTATATTGTGTTTAGGCCCCTCAACTTTTCGATTATTATTTCTTAAACCCTTATGGCTTGATATTATAATTTTGTAAACTAAAAAAATTATCTGTTTTTTTTTGGTTGTTGTGAGGATAAAAATTTATCAATATTAGGTCTTTTAAAAATAGATCGTACTTTCGAGTTTCATTATCGATAGAAAGATTGGATTCACTCACTTTTGTTAAACTATAAGAAAGTCGTATTGATAAATTTAAATATGCGTTAAAATTAATATTTGAGATTTTTGAAGTACACTATTCAGTCGAATACAAATTTCACTTAGCTTTCTTGTCGACACAAGGTACCAAATAATTGGTGTAGATTATGAAATGAAATCTTATTTTCGTGTAATACAAACCAACATCAAAACTCTAAAAACCTAAAAAACAGAATTTAATATGGCCGCATTCTTCTTCTTCCCATCTGTGCGGCTGCCTTCTTTTTCTTCCCTTTTCTTTCTTTAACTGTTTGCAGGTCTTATTCTCCTGAAAAAAAAAAAAAAAATCATCTTTGCAGGTCTACAAAAGTACAACCAGCAATTAAGTCGTTGGCCAATGATGTGCTGCCACATCAACCAGTTTGTGATTGCAGAAGCAGCGATCGTATTGCCATTGTAGATAGTCTCATGCTGATGTCTATATTTCATTTGTTCCAATTGGATTATCCTTGATCTACAGATGCTTATTTAATGAAAAAAATATTACGTAGTAACTATATTATCGAAACATATATACAATACTCTTATTAATTAAGGATGCATCATATATTTTCTTATATAAATAAACTGCATATAACCCGTCGATGACGGGAAATTATAAAAACTAATAAAATTATTAAATAGTATTAATATGTGATAGATTAAAAAAATATTATTTGTTAATTATTTTAGCGTTAAATAATTCGATTATTCAATCTACTAAATTCGCTTAGAATTTATATCCCTTGAACACATCCCAAATTCAATTAAAAAGTAATTTTACCACATGTTTACGTCTCAAACCCATATAGTTATCTTTGTTAAAAATTATAACTAATATATTCTCATTACTTTCGATAATTGTTAAAGCTCTGTTCTTCTACAAAACCGATATAGGCAAAAATATATTTCTCTCTCAAAGGAAAGCGACTCTTAAGCTGAATTTTTTAGCTTTTTATGAAGAAAAAGAGGCAAGGGAAGGAACGGGTAGTGAGAGAGAGAAGGGATATATAGATAGCAAATAATACTATAGATGTTAAGATTGTCTATAAGATGAAAGTGGCCCTAAATACAACACATTATGAATTCAACACAAGATTAAGAAAAAAATAAAATAAGTTAAACCACTGTTTCACAATCATCCCGTCTACCCCGACGGTCCCGACCTGGAACCGGTCTATTGACTACAATACTGATTTTAAATTATATAAATAATCATCTTCCAAATATATTCAGATGACATTTGTTTTCTTTTTATCTAAAATTAATATTTAATTATATACATAACTATATTCCAAAAATATTCACACAATATTTAATAAATAAAAATTTAATTATAAATTATAGTATTATATAAATAATCATCTTCCAAATATATTCATAGAAAAATAAATGATGACATTCTTTTTCTTTTTTAACAGCTTCGAGAATAATTTTTTTAACTGAGAATAGAACTTCAAAAATTGTTTCACTATGTACTTGGTAGTTTTTCCTTTTTACAAAACTTTATGTTGAATGATTGTGATTCATAAAATTATTTAGTCAATGATATAAGATAAAAGTTGACCATAAATATTCTTAATTTTATGAGTTTAATATTATATAATATATTAAAAAAAAAATTGTCCTGCAAGTACTGATTATTGGTCGGAATTGACTCGTTGATAAATCGTTAGTAATTTTTCTGCCAATTTTCCTACATATTCTACGTTTTCCAACGGAGAAGATTAATCAAACAATTTGTGATGATGTGTTTAGGATTATTCAAACTTGTTTGAAATTTATATACTCGTACTTGTTTAAAATTCGATTAAAAAATTAGTCATTTGTGTTCCTTTCTGAAAAAAAACCGTATATTAATCTACCGCCACAGTTCTGCGTCGGAACTGACCCGTTGACCACGACTCTGATTTATAAGTGCGTATTTTATAAAATTTATTTAGAATTTATATAGATCCAAAAATTTAATAAAAATAATGATTGTACTATTCGTTATCGTCCTTAATCGTATAGTAATATTCATTAATTAAAATTATAAATTATGCAAAGATGGAAACCCAACTACAAATAACGTAAAAATTATTTCATTGATGACGATTATAGATTTTAGAAAATACATGGGAAAAAAGCATAAAATGAAAAATTTCTCGAGTGTCAGTTGGGAATTGGCTCGTCTACCGCCACGATTCCGGGTCAGAATTGACCCGTTGACCACGATTTTGATTTATAAATGCACAATTGATGACGATTCTAGATTTTAGAAAATACATGAAAAAAAATGAATAAAATAAAAATTTTAAAATTAATAAAAATAAAGATTGAAAATGTGTCACGTGGATCCTGAGAAGAGGTACCCGTCAGTTGAGAATTGGCCCGTCTACCTAATTAATTGGCAAATTAGAAATTACTTATTTTTATCAAATTAAATAAAAAAATATTAGACTATTTTCAAATTTAATTCGGGCAACCAATAAATTATCCCAACTATTTTGGAACCATTTATTCTGTCAACTAATAAATTGGTTCCCTAATAAAAATAATTATCTATTCGGTCAATTAATAAATTGATCAAATTAAATTAAATTAAACTATAAAAATATAGCAGTTATTTATTCGGCCGATTAATAAATAAATTGGCCAAATAAAACTCCTACAAAAAATAATTATCTATTCAGCCAATTAATAAATTGACCAAATTAAATTAAATTAAACTATAAAATATAGTTATTTATTCGACCGATTAATAAATAAATTGGCCAAATAAAACTGGTGGAGCAAAAGATGAGAAAATACACATTGATTCTAGATATTTATAGGCTTTTCAATAGGTGAAGTTTCATTGAGAAACCGATGCGGGACACAAGATTTTATTACATTTAAAAATTCAAAAATTTGAGAATTTAGATAAATATGAATGGAGGAATATAAGGGTGCCACATAAAATTTTTTCAAAGTAAGAATCGTTTTCCTTTTTAATAATATAATATAATGATGATTGGAGCTAGTAGCACCAGCACAACGGCGCCACGGGCCCACGACTTCACCAGCAACTATTTGCTATTTGTCCTTTTTACTCCCTCCGTCCCCATTTCAGTGCCCTATTGTGTGCTGGGCACAAAGTTTAAGAAAAGCTGAAAAGTGTAGTTGTTGGACAAAAATGGTAGTGTTAATGACATTAGTTTAGTTTTGCTAATTAGGGGTTAGGAAAATAACTTTATATATAAATAAATAGTGGGTGGGTGGATACTTGATTTATTAATTGAACTTGATTAATTTTTGTTTGATTAATGTTTTGTGTTGATGAATTTTTAAGGTAGTGATTAAGTTGTTCATGAAATTAAATCTTGTCATGAAATTAAGTTAGAATCCTTAATTGAATCGAGCTACTCAAAAAAACTGTACAAAAACTCTGTACAAAAAATCTGTACAAACAATGAGAAAAAAATCTGTATAAAAAAATCGAGGGAGAACAGCAAAGATTTGGAGCCAAAACATGATTTCCATTAATAAAATATGGCCTGAACAGTGTACTGATTTGATCAAAATACAAGAGGGAAATTTGAATTACACACCTAACCCTGTTTTTGCAGCAATAAATACAAGAGTCTCAGTTCATTCAAGGCTCTCAACTACTGAAAACAGATGCATTAAAGAGGAAAAAAACAATGGCAGCTCATATTTCTAGATATAGAATGAGTGATGAAGAAAGAAATGTTGTTGCATGCTGGTTACTCCAACACAGCCATGAAGGACAACTCGAGTATGGTGCTAAGAAAGAGGCAGCAGTGAAGTTCAACATCGATTTGAAGACAGTTTGGAGAGTTTGGCAAGTAGTAACAGCTCAGCTATCACTTGGACTTCTAGTCAATCTGCACTAAAAAAGAAAAGGTCAGCATTACAAAAATAAAAAGCAATTAGATGAAGAAAAAGTTAAGAAACTGCCACTTAAACAGAGAACTTCTCTTAGGGTTATGGCACCCAACCTTGGAATTAGCAAGTCTACACTTCTTAGATTTGTGAAATCTGATAAGATTAGAGTACACACATATGCAGTTAAACCATTCTTAACTCAGAAGAATAAGCTGACTAGAGTAAAGTGGTGTCTTAGTCACCTTTGTACACATGCAGAGGGTGGTAAATACAAATTCCAAACCATGCACAACACAATTCACATAGATGAGGAGTGGTTTTACCTATGGAAAGAGAATGAGAGATACTACCTGCTAAAAGGTGAGGCTGAACTATATAAGTCAGTGAAATCAAAGAGTCATATCCCCAATGTTGGGAAATTTATTAGTATGAGTTTTGATGAATTCCAAAACCAACTGACCCCAACCGAGTAGATGTTGCCAGTTCCTACTGTTAGCTGTTAGGCTCGCTGTTTGAGCAATGTTAAGATTTTATCTTTACAAATCTCCAGCTGAAGACGGCAACAAAGCAACACTCGGATACAACCCCAGATGAAAGACGGATGAGGAACATCAGTTACAAGACTGCCTGATGAGAGAGCTATGCTTTTTGACAGCTGAGAGTTCAAGCCAACTGTTCAGTTGGAACATCAGCTATAGAATGCCATCCAATAAAGAGAATGTTTCAAGAAGGGGGAAGTTATAAAGAAGTCTCAACATGAAGTTCAAAGTCAGCTGAGAGTTCAACGGTTCAGACAGAACATCAGCTGAAGACCACTCAGATAAAGATCAAGACTTTCAACCGACTAACCGAGGTTGACTGTCAGAAAGGTTTGAATTTGAATTTCAAAAGGAAGTCACATGAGGGTTTGACCGTTCAGTCACTACCCCATTTGGCCCAATACAAGGTTGTCTCAGATGGAAAACAGAAGAACTCAGATGCCATATCGGGAAAGTCTGCAGAGATGAGAGACAAGCCATCGCTTTCAACGATCAGAGATCAACAGCTCCTCCAACGGCTAGTTGATACTCTCCGCCTATAAATAGAGGCCCTCATTCATTCGAAGAGGAGACAAGACACACAAGAGAAGACACACGAGACGAGACAGAGCGAAAGAAAGAACTATATTCCTTACTCGAGCTGAATTAGATTTAGCCTCTAAGAACATCACTTGTTGAGAGTTCTAGAGCATTAGATTGTGTCTGAGTGTCTTTAGATCGAACCTTGAGAACATCACTTTGTGAGAGTTCGTAGAGTGTTAGATCCCAGCTCACTTCTTGTTCGAGCTGTTAGTTGGAACCTTATCTTTTATACCTGAAAAGGTTTTAGGACCCTACTCTTCCCTTAACTGAGTAGACAGGTTGATTAGTACCCGTAAACTAATCTGTAAGGTTGATAAGTACCCGCAAACTTATCCTTAACGGTTGCACAGCCCACGTAAGCTGTGTGGTTTGTCCAGAAGAACTTGGACAGAGTTGTGTGGACTCACAACTCCCCGTGGACGTAGGAGGGTTATCTCCGAACCACGTTAAATTCTGTGTGTCTGTGTTTATTTCTGTTCAGTTACTTATAGCATTTTTTCAACTGACCAAACTAACCAACATACAAACTGCATGTTTGCATATTCAACTGTTTTGGTTTTTGACCAACCAAGCATAAAAGCGTGAGTTGTTATAACGAGTTTATTTTCCACCACTTTCCGCACCGCACAACTCTTTCAGCTGAGGTTGCTTACTCGGCTGTGAGATTGCAACTGAGTCGTTTTACTCGGTTGAAGTATTTTTTCAGGGTTAAGTTTTAAAATCCTAACTGGTGTATTTCCCCCCCCCCCCCCCCCATACACCAGGGTTAAGTTTCAATTGTGCAGTTTCAAGGCCAGTAATTGATTCAGAGGGCAATGTGTTGTTTGATGGAAAGTTTGACATTTTTCCATTTGTAACATATGAACCAGCAGAGAGGAAGTCAAAGAACAGACCAAGAGGAACAGTGGAAGTGAAACCAATAGCAGCAATTACAAAACCAGTAACCAAAGACAGTCTTCTCAATCAGGTAAGAGAGATATTGCCATATTCTATTTATACTTGTTCATGCTATCAGAATCTGTTTACAGATTCATCACTTAGCTTTTGCCACATTTTATCACATTAATCATGCAGATGATACCAGTGTTTAAAGCTAAATGGCCAACACATTTTCTAGGCAATCACATTTTTATCCAACAAGATAATGCCAAGCCACATATAAAACCTGATGATCCTGACTTTCTAACTGTTGCAAATTCTGATGGATTCAATTTCCAACTAATATGCCAATCAGCAAATTCCCCAGACACCAATGTTAATGATCTAAGTTTTTTTAGAGCTATACAATCACTTAAAGATCAGAAACAAACCACAAATCTGGATGAGCTCATACAGAATGTCAAGAATGCATATAAAGAGTACTCAGCAGAGAAGATCAATCATGTCTTCCTTACTATTCAGAATTGCTACAATGAGATTCTGAAGAGCAAGGGAGAGAATCAGTACAAGATTCCACACATGAGTAAGGAAATGTTGGAAAGGATGGAAATACTACCAGACTGCATTGAAGTTGAAGAAGAAACTGTTCTAGAATGCTTAAGCTTCATAAACAGTGACGGAAGTGAAGGAAGTGAAAGATCAACAAGCTACAATATGGAAGATATGTTGTTGGGGCTACAGTCAATCAGAATTAGGAATTGAAGACACATGTGGGCTGTTTTTTGCTATAGTTTACAGGGATAAACACTTGTGAATCATCTTTTTGTAGTGTTTGGAATGTAAACTGCTTTTGTGACTGATTTATGCTCTTAACTAGTCTCAGCATTACCTTTTGCATTATTGACTTCTATTGAACCCCTAAACTGCCTAACTCAACCTCCAAAACTAGGAATTCCTAGTGGTGGCTTCATTAAGGCAATCACATTTAACCACAACAGCAAGGATCATCATGTAAATATGCATCATTGACTTCTATTGAACCCCTAAACTGCCTAACTCAACCTCCAAAACTAGGAATTCCTAGTGGTGGCTTCATTAATATGCATTCACCTCTCAGAAAATTTTCATCACAGAGATATATGGGTACATGTGTAGCATCTGCATCATCAATTATGTAAATATGCATCCCAAGCAACAATTGTCACAACATTCATAGAACCAGAATCAAAACAGATGCATCATCATGTAAATAAGCATCCCAAACAATAATTGTCACAGAATTCACACAATTTATCAACCAGCAGCAAATTAATCACCAAATTAACCAACAAGTCACTAAATTAACCACCAGCAGATAACAAGAAACCAAATCGAAATGGCATCACCAGCCTCCCCACCAAAAAGCAAAAAATAAGAACAGAAGAACCTGAATATGTGACAAGAGTGTTTCAGGCACCATCGAATCCTCAAATTCTGTGTCAGGCACCATGGGCTCCGTCTCAGATTCTGGCAAATCGTAGATCCTCAATTGATTTGGAGATGGTGGAATCTCAAAATTGTAGAACCCTAAATCGTAGATCCTCTCTTCAGATGGTGGAATCTCATAATCGAAGTGGGGCGATTGAGATGGTGGAATCTGAGATTCCACGCTCTCCGATTGAGATGGTGGAATCTCCGAATCGGCCTCCGCCATTGAATTCTCCGTAGGGAACCAGACGCGGCAGATCGAGCCAACCTCCTCTCTTTCTACTTTTTATACCATTCACTCATAACAATTTCAAAACCAGGTGGAGATTTCTGGAGGAAGGCTGCCGGTTCGACCGGCGTCACAGAAGAAGGGGTTGGATCTGTATCATCGAAGATGGAACTCGTATCCATTTCAGAGTAATTTGCCATCAAAGAGATGAAATTGGATGACAGAGATAGAGATTGAGAGAGTAAATCGATTTTGAGAGCTTTGAGTAATAGCAGCACAAGAACTAAGATTTTCGAGAGCAGAGATAGAAATGGGGAGGTAGAAAGAAATGGGGAAAAATGAATCGGGTGGGTGGGCTGGTGGTGAGTGTTGGGTAGGATTAGGGAAATAATTAGGGGAATTATTTAGAAATGGGTTAAAGGTTGTGTGGGCCCTTTTGAGGCAATGGGTAGTAATTTAGGAAAAAAAGAAATGTAAGGGTGTTCAAAAAGTAGAGTAGGGCATTGAATCCGGGACACTTTTGGAAGGCCAAACAGGGCACTCAATCCGGGACGGAGGGAGTACTTTTTATAGAAGATAACTCAATTGCTAGAAAATCTATTGAGCCATAGATATACTAGGTAAACTTTCATTACTCACTGAGAATTACTATATCTGTTAAAAGGACTCAATATAAGACTTCTAAAAATAATGAATTATGGATCCTCTTTTTTTTATTATTTTTTTTAACCATGAATTATGGATTCTTGATGATGACAAATTTCAACTTAGACCAACTTTTTATGGTAGAGGGAGATTATTTAATTCAAGGATTGGGCTTGGTAAATTATTCAAAGGATAAATATCATACTCTAACTAAAAGAAAATGTTAATTTCAGTAACAGAAAAAAAAATCTATTGTGTATGTATTTTCCTGAAATAAATCGAATTTAAAAACTGTTACAGTATATTATAGTTACAGCCAAGACGCAGACGAGCAAAAATATGACAATTAGGCTTTCTATGCTAATTTTAGTTTTAGTACTATGTTGTAAAACTGCCTGAACTATTAGTATTAATTTAGAAGTTACAGAGTTGGCATCGTTGTGCAGAGGGTTAACTGAAAACATTGATCTTTTCTAGTAACTTTTCTTTCAAAACCAGGATAACATCAGAGTATGTAAACTAAGAAAGCTGCCCAAAAAAAAAAAAAAAGCAAAACAAACTTTTTAAGGGTCCATTACTTTCACATCTTATGAGGTACACTAGTAAAAAAACGATCATTTCTCATTGAGATTGACCCTAATCAAAAAGCAAAAATAATTCGTGTGGTTTACAAAAATCATTACTTGAGATAATGATCTCTACTTGTGTTTGGCAAGACTGACAAAGAGACAATCCTGTTTTGAAGTATTCTTGACTTGGTGTCTCCTGATTTCGCCTCGACTCGACTCAATGCTTTCTCTGTAAAAAGAGTGTAAGCACTTTCTGTTAGGAGATTTCTAAGCAAGACAATTCATTTAATGAGGTAACAAAATGAGAAACGATTAATGGTGACTATGCCCGTTGATTGCCGAGAGCAACAGCAGTTTTACTTTCATATTATTATTATGATTCTATGCCTAGAATGGACCCATAAAGAAACTGCAAACACTGCTGCTTCATGGTCCATCAGTGTGGGATGGTAACAATTTAGACTAAAATTCAGTTAGGTTGAACATGTCAGCGACATATTATGATAAGAAGCATATTTAGCAATCACTATTACTGCATTAAAACTTAGTCCCTTTGGGACAAAATGACCGTAAAGACAACAAAAGTGCTGTAAAAAGGTCTCTGAATTCATAAACAAATAAGTACAAGAAGTAGAGGGCCATACCTTGCGCCTCTTAAATTTTCTATCTCCAGTGCCAACATCGTTAAAACTGGTAATTTCGTCTGGGGTGCTACCATCGATGGGTAAAGCTTTTATCTCATCATAGAAGCTTTCGGTGAGACCAAGCAACCTGGCACAACCAAGACAAAGCAGCACTTAAGTAATTAAAACAGCACAAGGCAAGCAAAATTAGATAACACGCTCAAAAGAATGCAGCTTTCTTCTATGTCATTCCGGAACATACCCATTTCTGGACTTAGTTAAATGTTTCATCTTCTTTTTCTCAGCTTTGGTTATAGGTGCACGAGTAAATAGTTCCTCTTCTTGTCGTGCACGTTCTTCCATCTTTGCCATGTACTTTGTCGCTTCTCTACTCTCTACTCCTACACTTTCTCTAATCTGCATTTAGCACGGCCAACAATGTATGAGCACATAATCCAGAAACAAATAAAGTAGCTGGTTAAAGGTTCTACCATCAACTCACCTCCTCAGGTCTTCCCTCCAGATCATCCATTAACTCTCTAACATAATTACTCTGGTTCGCTTCTCGCAGCATATGTGCTTCTTTTCTCTTAGCATTTTTCTCTTGTTTTGATATCTTATCTTCCTCCATAGCAGTTGGGGCGAATTTGGGGGGTCGATATACACCAGAACCATCCTGTAATACAAATTATTTTTGTTTTTCAACACAAGAAAGGAAATGATTGGAGGGTGATTCACAAATAATAGAAAAAGCCAATCATATTTAAGTTATAAACATTTGCTGCTGAATTATGGTAATAATCACCTCTGACGGATCTGTTTTCCTGATAAGCAAATCTGGATTTGGGCGATATTTTAACAAGTCCTCTGCCTTCTCTCTTTTATCTGTTTCTTTTTCAGTCAAACCTTGCGACTCTGTCGTTGAACTTGTGGCATTTGTTAGCTTTTGAATTTGGTATTGCATTTTCCTGTCTACAGGGCGAATCTGCATAAAATCAAGAGATGTGGGATACAGTAGCAAGTCAAATAAGCTTCAAATTTTCTATAAACAAATGTGATTTGAGAGAAATATAAAAGACTAAGAGTAGCACACATAAGCTTCTTTTAAGTAATCGGTTCAATGTGTTCTACTCTTCTCTTTTCTTTCTAAACCTTCAACCTAATGTCTAATATAAGATATAAAGAGATACCTTCTCCAAGAATAATCTTATCTCAACGAGACTTTTAACAACTGGATGCCCCTGAATTGATAATCCTTTCGCCTTGCGAAGCAGAAAATAGACGAGAGACTGACAGTAGTTTAAAAGAAGCAAGTGCTTGGCCTCAAGATAGCTTATACCATCTGATGTAGGGAGGTTTCCTGATTTCACCTGTACATAAAATCGATTAAGAGTACAACCAAAATTAATAGATATCACTCAAATTAGATTCCCCTTAGTTTCAGCATTGTGATATTCAAAACATGAATTGCATCAACTCAATTACTAAGACACCAACAAAAAAAATCGAAACATCAAGCTATACCTTAGAGGTTAAAGCTTCGATTTTGCTCCTAACATTATCCAAACCTTCCTTCATTTCTTTCAAAAGAGCAACCAACTGTGGAGATTCTCTGGAACATTCATCACATAAAAACACTGAGCTTTTTTATTGTATTTTGAATTGAAGGTAAAAAATCACCAAAACAAAAAACGGAACTATCAAGATAATAATACTGACAGCTTACCGACTAATTCGCTCATCGCTTGGTTTAGAAATAAGTGTCTCTGTCATTCTTTTTGCTAGTTAAGTAATTTCCCAAACTATCAATGGCTATCGCAGCCTGAACAAATAAGCATTACGAGAGCGAACGTTACAAATGTGAAGAACAGTCGAAAAACATATAATCAAACCTCTCACAGCAGTAAAATCGGAAAATCTGTCTGAATTAACTAATGAACTAAATCTCACATCCAACAAAATCTAAATAAAAATTATTCTGAATAGCTGAGACATAAGACTTTACAACGAATCAAAAAACCTAAAACAGCCACCAGAATTTCATTAGAAAAATGAAGGAAAAAAAAGTTCTATGGCTCACGAGTGACTGGGATTCGGAAGAGCGGGATGTGTGGGAGCAGCTGTTCCTGGCCGCGGTGGTCGACAACGGAGGAAGGTTAGCGGGTTTCTGTCGCCCGCCGTTTCTGTGTAATGACAGAGAATGCTGAATGTGTGTGAGAGCGAAGAGAGAGAGAGAGAGAGGGAGAAGGGTTTTCAGCGGGTCAAACTTATTTGGCTTTTCTGACCCGTACTAAAATTCAAGCCTCTAATTATGTAAAATCATCATTCTCTTGGCCCAAGCCAAAATTTGGACAAGTAAATGCACAATAGGTTGATTAATGAAATTAGTAAATAGATTTTTAACTAAATAAATTACAATTATTATAGTATTAGATTTGTAAGAGTTTATAAATTTTAAATTTATAACTTTGGTTCCATCGTTGTTTTGCTTTGAACGATTTTTATTTCTATCATAAAATTTAAATTTATAATTTTTTTTTTGAATTCGTGGGAACCCGCTAGGGGTGAATAAACGGGTACCCGTGGATACTCATACTCACATTTGCAGGTACCTGTACCTAAGTAAGCAAAAAATGAATACCCATACCCTTTTCATTTTAACCGAACGGGTACCCAATACCTCTAACGGGTATACCTATTAGGGTATTTTCTAAAAATCTCATATCAATACCCATCCAATACCAGCAAATTATGGGTATTAGGTACCCAATACCCGGCCGGATACGGGTAGGGTATGGGTAACTCGGAAACCCGCTTAACATACTTTCACCCCTAGAACCCGCAGCCGCGCGCAATGGATAAACCCCCGTTCTTGTGCAGTAGCCTGTAATCTACACAAGACAGATAAATTATACATTTCAAGTACATATGTGACAGGTTCAATCTATAAAGGCGTTAGTAGGGATTGAACCTAAGCCTATCTCAGTCCCAGAAAAATTCACTCTACCACTATGCCATCATCAAGGAGACATTAAATTTATAAATTTGGTTCCATTGTTGCTTGGTTGAATGACTTTCATTTCCATCAACCCCTTTTACAAAACAATTTATAGAATTAATTATAAGTACGATGATTCTTTTACAATTTTTTGCACGAAAACTTATGTCGTGTTATTTGTTGCACGGAAATTTATGTTAAACATAGGCAAAAAAAACCATTTAGACAAAATTAATATCAATGTTAGACTATCTGCAACCCTTAGAGTACCCTTAGGATGCTCTAAGTGGTGCTCCCTTAGAAACCTCTACCCCTGCATCTCAAGTGTGCTCTATCTTTAATATTAAATAATTCTCTATTTTCATTTAAAAAAATCAAATATTTCCAAATATTAAATTAAAAAAAATCCAGCACCTCTACCAAATTAAAAAAATCAACTATTTCCAAATAAAAAAATCAAATATTAAATTAAAAAAAAAAAAAACACGAAACCAGTCTTCTTCTTCCTCTCCTTTCCTCCCCCACCACCGCCATTTCGTTCCACCACTCCTCTCTATTTCCTTCCTCCCCTCCTCCCCTACCTCTGCCTCTCTCGCCGCCACCCGTCGCCGCCACCACCGCCATTTCCTTCCTCCCCTCCTCCCCTCCTCTCACCTCGGCTTTCCCTCCCTCACCCCACCCACCACCTCCGCTCGAGCCATGCTCGAACACTTGAGCGGTGCTCGAGCTCCTGCCCCCCGCCACGCGATAAGCTCGAGCCACCCCATGCTCGTTCCGTGCTCGAGCACCCGGGAACGAGCCCGGTTGCAGTTAGCCTTACGTAACCATAATAGCTGTAGATGTCTTACCTACTCCATTTTCGAAATATAGACAAATTATACAACGTCAATAAGCCATAGGACGAAAATGATCCTGATTTATTAGCTTCATTTCAAAGTGATTCAATTGTGAACATTCTTCGACTTAATGAAACAAACCTTAAATCTTTCTTCAGTTGAGCTATTTAGATGAATTTCAGAATGTTTTCTTACCTTTTGGCTTATTTTGTTTCTGCTTGTGTTCAAAGCAAGATTTCTTATGGGATTTACTAATGCTGTCTGTATACTATTGCATTTATAAGAATCTACGAACGCGTTGTGTATTCCACAGTTATTACGTCGATTTCCTGGTGCAACGTTGCAGGAAGAGTGTAAAGAACAGGTGTAAACCCTTCATGTTGGGGTTATTTGTGCAATAACCTAAAAGCTGAGTACTAGACTATACATGGAGAAAGATCAAAGGAGTTGGCAGCAAAGTTGGTTAGGAAGTTGTTGCTCAATCCGGATCCTATCATGGTGGCTGATCTCAGCCGTTGCTCACCAGTGGATGTGATCAATTCTAGTCTAGTATATTAGTTGTGTTGTGAATCTTGTTCGCCAAGTTTGTGTTATCTTTCTACGAGCTAAGTATAGCAGTTGAGAGATTTTGTAGAGAGAGAGAGAGAGAGAGAGAGAGAGCTGTGTACGTATGGTGAGATTTCTTGGTGAGAGAATAGCCCAGTCATTTGCTCGATCATCTCTGTAATTCTTCCACCATTGTTACCGTAATAAAGCTCCTTCTAACCTCCCCGTGGATGTAGGATCATTCAGATCCGAAACACGTAAATCCTTATGTTCTTGCACTTCAAATTCTTAGGGTTCATTTTCTTAGCTCGTTGCATGCATTACTGTTTCGTTGAATTTAAATTTGATCGGTGGTATTGAATCGAATTCACACTTCGCAAGCTGTTTTTGTGAAGAAGAGTGGAGAATATCTAGTTTCCCATTTCAAGTGCGCTTGTGGTGATGGCTAATAGATTCTGCTTTGGTGTAACAACTGCTACTACAAATTGACAAATCTCTGAAACTGCTAAGATTTGATCCAACAATCTTCTTCCCGATGTCGATGAAGGGAGAAATATGTTGTTTTATTTCACGAGCCTGATTTTTAGCTTTACTGAAGTTACTCATAGTTTGCTAGTCCGAACACCACCACCGCTTGTCCGCCGCTGCCACCAACATCGCCGCCGCCGTCGCCAAAGAGTCAGGCCCACCTCTCTTCTCTCTCTGTTTAATTTTTATAGAGCGATCAGGTTGTGCTGATTTGATTAATTTTTTTTCCTTTCAATTGATATGCGCGCGGCTGTGTTATTGGTGATTAAAGGAAACGGTTGTGTTATTTATTGGTGATTAAAGGAAAAACAGAAACTGATGCAATTCATTCACTCACGTTTTTCATCCTTTCATTAGTCCCGAAATGGCGAAACCTTATTTCATGGCAACCCCTTTCCGCCATCCGCTGCCAATCCGCCACGCCCTGCCGTTGCCGTCGCAGGCTATTCCCTTTAAACTATTACTGGTGAGCTTTCTATGAGAATTTCTACTCAATTTCTCTTCTCTATTTACAAATATTATGTTGTCATTTGTATTTATGGGGTAATCCTCTAGAACTTGGGAAATCGTACACATTTGCACTCAATTTTTAACATTTATGAGCTTTTAAATTTCTAAATTTTGTCCCCCTTAATAATTGATACTCCGTATTTTGTTAATGATTATGTTTAGATTCTATAATGTTTATATGTATAGTATTTGGTCTGAAGCGAGTGAGTGCTTAAATATTCCTATAGCTTGTTAATATTACTATTGTCTGTTTCATGGTTCAGTTTGTAGAAAAAAGTAAAGTCAATTAAGTTCGATCGAATTTCTTGTGGAGGTGTTTCTGTAGTAGCCTCTTGTATCATTCTTTGAACATAAAAATATTCTTTAATTAGTTGTTGAGGGAATTTAGAGTTGGTTGACCGGAGGCAATGTTGGCATTCTTGCACTTTTTTCTTCTTTCAGCTTCTATTTGTTTTCCGACATGGTACTCTTGATTTCTATGTGCATAGGTTTTTGCAGGGTAACTATATAAGTAGCTAGACCTATTCCAAGTAAGCTTATAGACCTCTCAGCTTGAGAATTTGTAAGTAACTACAAAGACTGAAACAATATATTGTATGTTTAAACTTTTAGCTTCTATCCTCCGGTAACAGAGTTATGAGACAAAAGATTTCTTTGTTGCAAAGATGATATTAGACGTTCTCTATTTGCATGTAGATGTTTATAAACTTTTCAAGATGTCCTCTCCCAAAAAGGGAAAATTGTAGAACTCGTGACATACTCACTTTCACTACTCTGTGAGATATTATCCCACTTCATTGTTGTTATTTGAGATTTTGTTGTGCATATATGTATTTTGATTTTCATTAGCCCGAAACTTCTTTCCTTTTTTCTTTTATTAGTATATTTTTGCATTTTGTTATAGTAACTGGATTACTGAATATATAACTAATCTTTGAGTCACAAAATTAGTTTTTATTGTTTGAAGACGTTTCATTTTAATTTGAGAGAAAGTGCTTTGGTTGATTCAGCTTGGAGTTGGTGGAGTAATTACTCCGAAACAGCCCAACGAAACTATGGGCCTCACATACTTGCTACGTAAGTAGTTTTGCAATTGATTTTATGTTTTATTAAGGTTGTAATTTGATGTATGATAACGCTGATTTGTTTTATCTGATAGTAATAACGGCCATCTTCCCATTTTTCATTAAAAGGCATCATTCTCTACTAGATAACTATGTAGTACTATTTATTCTTTGAAGTCTTTGTGTTGAAAAAGATTTTTGTCTATGAATAAATTGAGAATTCGTTTTCATATATATAGTCTAATATCAAGTCATTGATGACAGTTCGACATTATTCGAATAATTCTTATATGTTTGTATTTGACATATACAATTATTTGTGCAGTCTTACAAATGTTTGTTATGCGCAGGTAGCTCGTAGTTGACGATCGTAGTTACTCTATGATAGTTGGTGAAGCATTTACCAAACTGAATTGAAGTTAGTACTTTATTAACATATGTAAATTATCGCTCGTGTACTGAATAGAATTTTATGGATTTGAAACACTCTGTATTTGAATTTTTATATATGGAATACAATATTCTCTTAAGAGTTATATTTCATTTCATATTCTATAGTTAAATTGGACATATACATTGTGACAAGAAAAATTGACAACGATTGTTTTTTGGCCATGACAATTATAAAAATCGTTGTCTATCAATGTGTTGCTTGTAGTGGGTGTTGTATATTTTGCGACATAATATCAAATTTTATGGAAAATGTAATATGTCACAATATTATGTGACACTTAAAATATGATGTCACATGTGTGGCAAAAAGTTGTGCCACATTAATTGAAATGTCACAAGTTAGTGTCGCAAATCATGATACATCAGTTTAACTAATGTCACTTTATGTGTCGCAAATGGACATGCGTCATTAAACTTAATGATGTGAAATGTGTCGCGAATTTTATGTAGCAATTAAATAAATAAAGCACAAAGTGTCGTATATGTTGCATCACAATCGGAAAAAAATGACACTAAAATACAACATCACTATTTGCGACACAATTAGACACGATGCAAAGAATGTCGCAAAATAACTTTTGCGACATTAAAAGGTATATTAGCGACACATTTTTCGTGTCGCAAAATGTCATTTTTCTTGTAGTGTCTCACTGAAACTTGAGTTGAGAGGATTTTCGAGTTAAGGGCGACTTACGTAGAGAGAGAGGTACTTCAAAATTGCGCTTGTAATTAATTATGTGCTTGTTGATAGGTGCATCAAGAGTAATTTGTGTGAGAAATGCGTGTATTGAAGTAGTATAATACTTGTATAAGAGGGTACTATGGCACGTCAAGATCCGTAAAAGAATTTAATTTAGTATTCACATTCAAACTTATATATAAGTATAATATAATTACATTTGTGCTGCATAATACGGATATGATGAGTCATATATATAATCCGCCTTAAGGTGGGCCGATCACACCCTTCTTCCGCCGGTAGCATTCAAGGAGCATACCCATAGCTACACCAATTCCAAAGATATAAACTATAATGCACCAATAACTCCAATCTAAACAGTAACGATGCCTGCAAACTCCATCACATTTCTCCTCTAATTTCTCATTATTTGTTCTTCTAGCTTCTTCTCCTTTTACATTCTTCTTCTTTTGGCGTAGTGCTTGATTTTCTAAATTATCTTCTTCTTTAACCTTTTCTTTTTCTTTTCCTTGTTCATTCTCTGCTTCTTCCTTCTTCTTTTGACGTTCGGCCTTATTCTTCTCTTCGCTTTTTGTCGGCGAATTTTTTTTCTCTTTCTCCTTTTCTTGGGCTTCTTCTCCCTTGTTGTCTTCTTGCTTTTCTGGGTTTTTCTTCTTCTGTTTGTCCGCGGTTTTCTGCTCTGCTTTCTTCTCCGCCCCTGGACTTTCCCCCTTATTACCTTCTGACTTCTTTTTCCTTGGGCTTTCTGCCTTCGCCGTGCTTGGGCTTTTCTTCTTTGAGCCCGGACTTTACCCTTCTGACTTTTTCTCCCTTCGGCTTCTGTCTTCTCCAAGCTTGGGCTTTTCTTCTCCGGGCCCGGGCTTCCCCCCTCTCAACTTCTGACTTTTTCTCCCTTGGACCTTTCTTCTCCGGGCCCGAGCTTTCGCCCTTCTCAACTTCTGACTTTTTCTCCCTTGGGCTTTTCTTCTCCCGGGCTTTCCCCCCTCTGAACTCTAACTTTTTCTCCCTTGGGCTTTTCTTCTCTGGGCCCGGGCTTTTCCCGTTGCTTCCTCCCTTCGAGCTTCCTCTATTCGGGCTTTCTCCGTTCGCGCTTCCTCCTTTCCCTTTCTGCGGGCTTTCTTTACCTTCTCTGTATTTCACATTATTGCCTTCTACGCCTTTTGCTTTCCCTTTCTTGGGTGGCGACGGCTTTGGATTTGGCAGTTTAATTTTGGAAACTTTTTCAAGAGGAGATGTGGCATATAAGAAGACAGAGGAGGTGGCGAAGATGGATGCCGGCAAAGACGGAGCTACCTTACAAGGGAGGGGCACGTGCCCTCTACAAGTTTAAAAAAAAAATAGCAGGTATATATATATATAGATGTTTATCAATTTTTTATATAATAATTATATTTATATAACGAAATAAGTAAAAGTCTAAAACATTCCCTATCCCAATCCCCAATTTCACTACGGAAAACACCCAGATCCCCCCGAACTCCACTCATTTGCTCAAAATATGAAATCTGTGGGCTCCTCCTCCTCGATCCCACTTCTTTATAATCAACTTTAACAAGAATTCGAAGCTTCCACTCCATTCAATTTCAATTTGCAGGTTCGATATATACTCCATAAATTATAGTTTATATTGCAATATAAATTTATTGTATTAGGTCTTTGGAATTCCATTCTTTTATAATTTATAATCAATTTAGTAAGTGACTAGTAGGATTTAGGAATTTCATTGTAGTGTTGGTTTATTGAACATGAATTTGATTTATGTCTGTTGGATTATATGATTTCAATTTCAAGTAATAAGAGATTGAATTGCGAGAAACTTGAAAGTATAATTAATGTGACATTTTGATTTATTTTGTAGAATGGAAAGATTTTATAAAAGAGCATTGGAACCACCATTTATTCTTGGAAAAAATAATGATAGTGCCAAATCAAATAGGACGGTTTTGATGCAAAAGACCTTCCTACTGATCCGGGGTTAAGAATTCAGATTTTGGATTATAATCCAAATATTCGAGATGAAGTTCGAAGGACATACATATCGAGGGGTCCTTGTCAACCATTGAAGCATAATTTTCCTTTCACATCTTTCAGAAAAAAAATCAAGGCGTTTCAATTCTAATTGGTTTTCGGAATAACGCAAATTGGTTGGAGTATAGTATATCCAAAGATATTGTATTTTGTCTGTGTTGTTATCTCTTTAAATCAAAACTTGGAGAACAAGCACATGACGACTTTGTTGGTGAAGGGTTTAGGAATTGGAAAAAAAAGGGAAAGACTGAAAGAACATGTCGAAGGTCCTAACAGTGCTCATAACCAGGGTCGGGCCACACCCTAGGCCCATAGGGGCATTAGCCTTTGAGAAATACATTGCCTAAAAAATGAAAAGAAGAATGTGGTAGTAAAAAACGAGCGAAAAGAAAAAGAATTGATGCTTTTATTGAAACTAAAAAAGGGGCTATGCATAAATTTCTAATATTTGGTTCTAGCTCATCAAGGAAAGAAAATCTGATAGAGAATGAAGAAATTGATGATTATGTGATTGAGGGTGAAGAAATTGATGCTCTTGTGACTGAGAATGATGAAAAAACTAATGCTTTAAATGAAGTAATTGATGTAAATTGAGAATGAAAATAATATTTTGGATGAAAATGTTGTTGAAAATGAGAATGATGTTTTGAATACATTTGATCCTAAAACCTGGAATACCATTGATAATAAAACTAGAGATATCTTGATAGAGAAAGGTCCAATAAGAGAGGATAATCTCACGTTCCCTATAGATGAACTTGGTAGATATTTTTAATATTCATATTATACAGGAAAACAACCAAATGGTGAGATTCAAGATAGAAACTGGTTGGTGTACTCAAAAGATGCAAACAAATTATATTGTTTCTGTTGCAAGTTATTCAAGTCACTTTAAAATACTAGTTTGCTTGCGAATGATGGTTTAAACGATTGGAAACATATACATGATTGACTAAAACACATGATTGTACTGAGCATATTAATAACATGATGGCTTGGATTGATTTGGATATCAGATTGAAACATAATCAAACAATTGATGGAGATTTACAAGTACAAGTTAAGAAAAAGAAAAACCATTGGAAACAAGTTTTAGTAAGAATTATCGATGTTGTGAAATGTCTTGCTATGCGTAAAATGGAAATTGATTATGTTTTTACTCCAAAACGAGATTCATAGGAACAAACAATTTGATGAAAGTTGTCATGAAGA
The DNA here is from genome assembly GCA_029490685.1 of Schizonepeta tenuifolia. Lineage (NCBI taxonomy): Eukaryota > Viridiplantae > Streptophyta > Magnoliopsida > Lamiales > Lamiaceae > Schizonepeta > Schizonepeta tenuifolia. The sequence goes on along the minus strand of CM055955.1, from coordinate 141,426,686 downwards.
AATTTCATTATTTGCTGAGTAGTCTTTTAGGATTAATTATTGTATTGTCATAATAGATATTGTTATTTTATCTTTGAAGACCAGATTTGAACAATTGGTTGGTTTTGAAGATATTTTTTACTTTTTGTTTAATCATAAGATGTTGTCTTTATTGGATGGGAGTACATTGCATGAATGTTGTGTTAAGCTTCAAGATGTCCTGAAATATAATGATAAGTTTGACATTGATGCTGAAAACTTGTATTCAAAACTGCAAGTGTTACAATTCTGTTTATACCATCGAAGATAAAATCGATTGTGGAAGTCCTTGAGTTTGTTAATAAGTCTGCTTGATTTCCTAATGGTTTTATTGCATATAAAATATTGTTAACTATTCCTGTTACTGTAGCTTCAAGAGAAAGAAGTTTTTCAAAATTAAAATTAATAAAATCATATTTACGTTCTACTATGTCTCAAGAAAGATTAAATGGACTTGTAATTTTATGTATTGAGAATGAGGTATTGAAAAAACTTGATTTTGAAGATGTTATTGATGTTTTTGCTTCTCGAATTGCTAGAAGATCAACCTTTTTTCAATAATTATTTGATCTTTGTTTCTAGTTTACTATAACAGGTGTTACTAATGTTTTTGTTTTAGTTAATATATAGTCAATAACCATGTCGTCTGTTGTTTTCTGCTTCACTTGGAAGAGTCGAGGAAATTGGAAGAAACTATAGAGGATTGGAAGTCATTCCTAATATGGCAGGGTGCATATAGCTATTGTGGAAGCATGGGGTAGCTCAAGAGAATTGAAGATGTTGAGCCATCGAGAAAAAAAACGACGAAGGGCCCCATTTTTTGTTTTTGCCTGGGGCCCTCGAATTATCAGGGTTGGCCCTGCTTATAACAAAGCTTGGGAGCTGTGTGATGCTTTGAGATATCAGAAACAACATATCCAATATGGATTTGACAAGCAAACATATCAAAATCGAAGAGATTATAAAAAAAGGATTAAATGCATCAGAGAACTGTGTTCGATTTCTTTTACGTCAAGGGCTTGCATTCCGTGGTGATGATGAATCAAAGAATTCACTTAATCGAGATAATTTTCTTGAGCTTTTGAAGTTTCTAGCTAATCACAATGATGATATTAAATATGTTATAAATTGTGTTCATGAAAATCTCAAATTGATAGCACCTAGTATTCAAAAGGATATTGTGAATGTTGTTGCGGTGAAAACAGTTAATTTCATTATGGAAGAGATTGGAGGTGCACTATTTTCTATTTTAGTTGATGAATCTCGTGATATTTTAATGAACGAGCACATGGCAATTGTGTTGCGTTTTGTGAATAAGGATGGTTGTATAGTTGTGCATGTAATGATATAAAACCTCTTATTTTGAAGGAGAATCCACGTGGCCTTTTACATTCATTGTTTTGCTCACCAACTTCAACTTGCTCTCGTAGTTGTTGCAAAAAAACACCCTGTAGTTTCTGCACTATTCTCCTCAGTTACTAATATGGTAAATGTTATCGGGGCTTCTTCTAAAAGGTGTGACATTCTTAATTAAAAAGAAGTTGAGAAATTTTTTATTGCTCTCAACAATGGTGATGTTTTAAGTGGAAAGAGTTTAAATCAAGAAACAACACTGAAACACCCAGGTGATACATGATGGAGCTCTCATTATGATACTTTGATTAGTATGATCATTTTTTTTCTTCTACAATCAAGATTCTTGAAGTAATTGTGGAGGATGCAGTAAGTTACGAGCAAAAGGGTGAGGCGACCAATTTATTGCTATTGATGCAGTCATTTGATTTTATTTTTACCTTACACTTGATGAGAGCCAACTTAGGAATTACAAATGAATTGTCAAAGGTATTACAAAGGAAAGATCAGATATTGTCAATGTGATGGTTCTTATGAAAATAGCCAAAAAACGGCTACAAGTGATGAGGGATGAAGGATGAGATTCTTTTTGTGATCAGGTTTCTTCCTTTTGTAAGAAAGAAAATATTGAGGTTCCAATCACGAGTGTTAAATTTGTAGCTCTATGGAGGTCAAGGCATAAAGCTCCTGAAGTTACAAATTTGCCTCATTATCGATTTGATGTGTTATGTTCTATCATAGATATGCAGCTTATAGAGCTAAATGATCGTTTCAATAAGGCTAATACAGATTTGTTACTTTGTGTAGTATGTTTATGTCTAAATGACTCCTTCTTGGCTTTTGATAAGAATAAATTGATCCATCTTGCTAGATTCTACCCTCAAGACTTCTCTACATTTTAGATTGAGGCACTTGCAGACCAACTTGAAAATTATATCTTTGATATGCGTTATGCTGATGAGTTTGGAAGACTAAAAGGTATTGGAGCCTTTGCACAAGAGGTACAGACGAAGAAGCACAAGGTATATCCATTGGTTTATTTGCTTATAACACTTGATCTCATTCTTCCCGTTGCCACTGCTACAGTTGAAATGGTATTTTATGCAATGAATATCGTAAAGAATAGTCTTCGCAATCAGATTGGAGACCAATGGATGAATGATAGTTTGATTGTACATATTGAGAAAGAAGTTTTTGATAGTGTTGATAATGAGTTGATCGAGCAAATGTTTCAATCGATGAAAAATCGTAGGTTTCAATTGTAATAGACTTGAATTATTGTGTAGTAAAAATATTCTTGACGCATTGTTATTTATCTTTATTTTGTGCCCCTCAATGAAAAATTTCTGAATTTGTCACTGGATGTTGGGAGGGACGAGGCGGTGGAGATTGACTTTTTGGATGGGGTGAAGGAGAAGGAGGTGGCGGCAGAGGAGATGGATGCCGCGCAGAGGTTGGGGAGGGATGCAACGGTGGAATTTAGCTCAGCGGGTGGGGGAAATGAGGATACGGACATTGAGGCGGCGGAGATAGGAGGGAAGAAGGCGGTGGTGCTGCATGCCGAGTTTATGGCGGATGGGAAGGAGGTGGCAGAGAGCAGGGATGAGGTTGATGCGGCAGAGGGGGAAGATGGAGTCTGGTGGTTTTGTGAGAAGGCCAAAAGTAGATGAAGATGGAGATGGCTAGGCTACAGAAAGAAGATGAGAGGGATGTGTGTTTGCCATTGCTATTGTGAAGTGAAGTTTTTTTGGGTGAAATGACTAATCGTCAACACACAATTATATAGAAGGTGGGATGGCGGTTATTGATCGAAGAAGTTCAAGAATCTGCCAAGTTTTCAAAGCAGTTGTTAATAGTCTTAACTGCTTACACTTTTTCCCTCCTTCTTTATTATTATTATACTTAAAAAATGAAATCTTCGAATTTGATTATTAACCCCTTTCAGAAAAAGAAAAAAAAACCAATTTTTATTATTAATCCCTTTCAGGAAAAGAAAAAATCGGCTTTAAAAAAATCAATTTCGAAGAAGACAACACTATGTCACGGACTTGTTCCCTTAACAACGAATCGTGCGGCCTTTGCCCCTTATTCCGCCTCTTGCGGCTAGCAAAATCAACCTAACTCTCGAATGGTGTTGTGTTTGTGCAAAGTGTGAGAAAAGTGGCTAAGTAAGAAAGCTAAGAGCACAAGAAAACTTTGGGAGAATGTTTGTTGCTAAATTGTTTGATGGTTACAAATGAGAGGTTTTCCCTTTATATACAAGTTCTCCTCCCTAATGAATAGTTGAGATTTATTTGATCAAAGAGTGAAGAGTAGCTCTCTAGAGGATTCTCATCAACCTAGAATTAACTATTATGTTCTATAGAAGTTTACTATCCTCTTCCAACTTAAGTATAAATGGGTCTATTGGCTTGAGCCACAAGTATGACTTATTCAAAAGGATTAAGTAATTGGATTTAATTAAGTAATTGGATTTAATTAATTATGTTAACCTCTTTACCCAAAATATTGTACTTAGATAATTTATGCGGGTCGTGACAATTGCGACCACCACCCCGCCGTTGCCTGCGGCAACACCGCCTACCTACAATCCCTTCTATGCAGGGGCGGGGCTAGGAAAATGGGGGCATTGTGCAAGTTTTTAAAAAAAAAGCCCTTTATCGATAGTTAAAAATTATAAATAGAATGATGAATTTATTATATAATATTTCAGTAAATTTGAATTTTTTTTGTCATATTACATGATAAACACATGAAAATTAAGATGATAACTTTAAAAGTATAACTCAATTTATTTACAAAATTTATTTAAAAAATAAAATATCATGAAAACTATATAAGAATTAAGAAAAAAGCTTCATGTTTTTGTTTGAAGGGTTTAACTGTTTTGAGGCCCTTTTTATATACAACAGTATTATGTTAGTGAATTATAGTTATTCTTGACATACTAGATGTAAAAAAATAAATTAAGGCAATCAATTGATTTAGCTCTTACTAAAATTTTTTATTAAAGAAAAAAACAAAATACTATAATTCATTCATATTATATTATACCTGATTTTTCGTTTTTATGTAGTACTAGTACTTTTTATAGGACAATACAATATACTCATGAAGGGAGGAATGAGAAGAATTTGGGCCCACTTGGCTCATTTATGCCTAATTCAAGACTCAAGAGGGATTAAACAAGTGAAAGAAAAAAAAAATAAAAAAATGCTGGGAGTTTTGAACCCTCATCTTAGATGCGTCAAGGGACATCAATTACCACTAAACCATCAAGCCAAAATTATTAACTTAAGGAATAATTTATTACTTTATATATACATATATGGACCCATACAGTTTTGGGACCCTCGATTTTTTTTGGGCACTGTGCGGTCACTCACCCCGCACACCCCTAAAATTGTCCCTGCCTCTATGCCGATCCCCACCTTCAAGAACCACTTCCAAAAGGCTCTCCACCCCTTTTTCTTTCCCTACACCGCTATCGCCGCTGCCTAAGATTTCGTGGGCTTCAAGAAACTCTCACTTCCTGAATCTTTCGCAGCCGCTTCACCACCACCGTCTCCACGCTGCACTTTTTCTGAGCCCACATAATCTCTGAACCATCGATTCTACTTGTCAGAGTTTTCTACTTCTCCGGTTCCAATCAAGAACCAACAACGTCCAAAAATTTCTACCTTGCTCAAGAATCACCCCTTTCAAGAAACGACTCATTCTCTCTACTGCACAATCTCTGATCCCAATCCTGTCTTCACCGCCGGCACGCCGCCCCGCCCACCGGTCAAGAGGAACCCTTCTAGGTCTTCCAGCTGTGGAGAGAGTCCCGATACTAAGGTTGGGTTCTTTCGATATTTTCTCCCTTTGGAAATTTTGATTTTATTACAGGATATGTGGTTGATTCCGTTTATTTATTCAGAGGTTGAACCGTTGAGGAGAATCTTGAGAAGAATGAAGGATCAGAGAGGGGACAAAAACTTGGGTGCAAATGTTACACCGTGCAACACCCTCCCCTCCCCGACCCGACCCGTTTGACCCGAGTCAACACACTTTGACCATTTTTTTTTTAATTTTCCAGTTTTTTTTTATTAATTTTAGTTTTTTATATCCTTCTTTTTTTGTTTGCCGCTTCTTCTTTGGTCAAGATTTGAGCGAGGGAGCCGAAGGCCTCGGAGCGAGCCTAAAGAATCTAAATTGTTACCTGCCGATTATCCTTATTTAAGTAATCGGAGCAAAGGCGGAGCCGTAAAATCAGAAAGCTCCGTCGGAAAAAAAATCTAGAAATAAAGAAGAAGAAGAAGAAGAAGAAGAAGAAGAAGAAGAAGAAGAAAAACTGTAGGCGCGTGAGAACCACGCGCGGCGCGTGGATCTCACGCGAGGTTCGGGCAGACATGTGGGGCGAGTCGGTCGGGTTGGGTCGGGTATCGTGCAGACTTATGCACCCAAGTCCTATTCGCCCGACCCGACCCGATACTCGGGTCAACGCCCTTTGATCAATTTTTTTTTTCCAGTTTTTCATTTTTTTAATTCTCCAGGTTTTTTTTAATAATTTCAGTTTTTTTTACCCTTCTTCTTTTGTTTGTTGCTTCTTCCTTGGTCAAGATTCGAGCGAGAGGAGCCGAAGGCCTCGGAGCGAGCCAAAAATATTCAAATTGTTGCCCGTCAATTATCCTTATTTAAGTAATTGGAGCGAAGGCTCCGTCGGAAAAAAAAAATCTAGCAAAAAAAAACTGTAGGCGCGTGATAACCACGCGCGGGTCGGGCAGACGCGTGGGGCGGGTCGGTCGGGTCGAGTACCGTGCAGGCTTATGCAACCAAGTCCTACTCCAGAGAGAGATGAGCCAGTGGTGGAATCAAGTCACCAGTGAAGACGAAGATGATGTAAACTTTGAAGCTGTAATAAGGCTGTGGGCAGCGGTGCGCTCACGCACGCGCTCGCTGCCCCAGCGAGCTTGGCCAACACGCTCGCACCTCGTTGGCGAGCTCGGCGCGGTGCAAGCATGCTCTCTACGCCGAGCTCAAGCGCATGTGAGCTCGCTGATGTGGCAGGACACTTGGCGATCGCTGGTTGACGCGATCGCTAGTCGTTGCGATCGCCAACGGTCACCAGTGAGTTTGAAATCACCTGTAAATACATCATTTTTCTCCCTTATTTCATACACCAATCTCTTCAATTCTCTCTCAAATCTTCCCAACACCTTCATATTTTTGTTTATTTCATTCATTTAAAAAATCATGTCGGGCGACGACGATTAACGCTAGAATGGAAGAATTCCGACAGTTTGGTGCTCAAATTTCCGTCATGTTCGGCAATCTCATGTCGAAGGCCGCCAACGCACTCGCCGAGGAAGAGGAGGAGGCGGCGGCAGCGGCCGCCGCTGCCGCCTAAAGTTCAAAGAGGAAAAGGACGGTGGTGCCTCGTGACCGCCTTGATGCCGAGATCCGTCTTAATGCGGATTACTTCTTTGAGTTTCCAACGTGGGGCGAAGACGTGTTCCGACACCGATTTCGTATGAGCAAAAAATTGTTCAACACAATTTTCAGGGCGGTTGAGGCTCGAGAGCCTTATTTTCAGCAGCGCGCGGATGCAACGGGGAAACTAGGGTTCACGTCACTCCAGAAATGCACTATGGCTTTGCGGCAACTCGCAAATGGCAGATGCACTGATCAATACGACGAGTATCTACGGATGGAAGACAACACTGGTCGGCAATCGTTTGATTATTTTTGTCGAGCGATCATATCTGCATTCGGCGGCGAGTATTTGCGGGCACCAAACACGGCTGACTGCAACCGGCTTTTGCAAATGCACGAATCGAAGCACGGCTTCCCGAGCATGCTTGGTAGCATCGACTGCATGCATTGGCAGTGGAGGAACTGCCCGAATGGGTGGAGAGGGGCGTACACGAATCAGAAGAAGGGGCACCCCACAGTCGTGCTTGAAGTTGTTGCCTCTCAAGATTTATGGATTTGGCACGCATTTTTCGGAGTTGCTGGCTCGAACAACGACATCAATGTACTCAACCAGTCTGACGTGTTCCAAGATCTTCTGCAGGGAAAGAGCCTCGCGGTAACTTTCTTCGCAAACGGCACTTAGCACAAGATGGGCTACTATCTAGCTGACGGCATTTATCCATCTTGGCTAACCTTTGTGAAGTTTCTCCAGTGCCCGACCGAGCCGAAGAGATGTTTATTTATGAAGAAACAAGAAGCCGCACGCAAGGACGTGGAAAGAGCTTTCGGCGTTCTCAAAGCTCGTTGGGCAATAATTAGTAGGCCGGCGCGTTCCTGGTTCCGAGAGACTTTATCAGACATCATGTATGCTTGCATTATTTTGCATAATATGATAGTTGAAGATGAGGGCGTTTCTGTAACTAATTGGAGCCTGGACGAAGAAACAACCTCCCAAGCCCAACCGAGTTTGAGTACGAGACAAGGAGCCCCGGATAGCTTTCGAGACTACCTGAAGCGGAAAGAAAGCCTTCGAGACCAAAGAGCACGCGCAAAACTCGAGGATGATTTGATCGAAGAAATTTGGAAACGCTTCGGAGACGACATGTAATTTTTCGCATTTTTTCCATGTATGTTTTTAATTTAAATGAATAAAATATTTATTTTCATTTAAAAAAAATTGCAAGCTCGCCAACACGTGGCGATCAAAGTGGTCAGCGAGCTCGCTCAAATGCTCGTTGCTGCAGAGAGCCTAACGGTCCAAAAGTCTTTATTCTTTTCATATTGTCCTTTAATTTAATCAAGATTCTTGTTGTAATAATATATTCATGTTGATTATGTGGTTTGGATTCTTATGAAAGTTAGGGATTTTCATTTATTATTATTATTATTATTATTAGCTAACTGTTTGTAAGTTGTTATTCAGACGAATCGCAGAGCGTGATCTTAATGCCTGCCGGCTTATTATTGTCCGTCATCTCTGGATTCTGTGCTGATTTATTAGCTTCATTTCAAAGTGATCCAATTGCACACTGTATAACAATATTTGACTTATTGAAACAAACCTTAATATATTTCTTTTAGTTTGAGCTGTTAAATTTAATTGTATTTAGACGAACTCAGAATGTTTTATTACCTTTTGCCTAACTATTGTTTCTACTAGTGTTCAAAGCCAGATTTTTTATGGGAGTTACTAATGTTGTCTGTATACTGTTAATTAATTCAAAATAACATCAAATTTTCTATATTAAAACTGAAAAAAGACAAGTCACTAAACTAGATACGAGAAAAAAAGAAAAAAGAATTAGGCAAGAAATTAAAAGAAAAAATTGTAATTAACTATCGCAAGTCAATTATTGATCCGTTGTCCCCCTTTTTTTTGTCCCTTAAAAGGCAGATAAGGCTGAGCAGCGCGGCCTCATCATCCTTATGGTTCTTCATGAGCTCTCCGGCTATCTCTGCCGGCGTGGCCGGAGATTTGGTCAACAATTCCTCAATCTCCAGAAAGAGAGGGTGGGTGTCCATACGTAGATAATTAGAGGCAAGCATCTTGAAGGCAGGGAAGGTGCAGTAAGACATCTCCAGCTGCACGTCCATTCTCCCTGGCCGGAGCAGCGCCGGGTCCAAACGCTCCTTGTGATTTGTCGTGAATATTATGATTCTTTCTTCTCCGGTGCATGACCACAGTCCATCGATCAAGTTTAGCAGTCCAGACAGAGTAATCTGCTCGATCATATCGTTGTAGTAGTTTAGTTAGTGTAATTATATATCAACAATGCATGCAGAGACAATTGATTTAATATAAGTAAGTAAGTAACCTTATCGTCAGCGGCGTCAGATGATTCTGCCCTAGTGCGAGTGACGGCGTTGCAATCGATATCTTCAATGACGAGGATGGATCGGTCGGTTATCCATAGCAAGAGATCTCTCAAGTGGGCGTTGTTCTTGACGGCCTTGAGGTCCAGATCGAAGATGTCGAACTTGAGATAATTAGCCATGGCGGCAATGAGGCTGGATTTGCCGGTACCCGGGGGGCCATAGAGCAAGTATCCCCTTTTCCAAGCCCTCCCGACCCTCTTGTAATAGTCCTTCCTCTTCACGAACAAATCCAGATCCCTCAGCAGCTGCTCCTTGACGGTGGGATCCATCGCCATGGTCTCGATGGAGGCAGGGTGGTTGACGACGGCGGAGCACCATCGATTGAGGCGGTCCTCCCGGCCGCACCGTCTTCTTGGCCTTGGCTGTGATATCCAAGAAGTTGGCCCACACGTGCGGCAGGTAGACCTTCAGGGCGTAGTCTCTGTGGGCCCTGTCGAAGCTCAGGTGGAAACAGCGGTAGCCGACGCTCGTGTGCGTCCGGAGCCACGTGAAGGGGCCACGGTCATCTCGTCGCCCCCGTAGGCGGGCTTGGTGAGGCGGACGGCGTAGGTGAGGTCGGAGATTCTGGTGCTCAGATACACGTCGCACGCCTTGTACATGTGATTCGTGCTCGGCCACTCGTACTGCGGTATCACCACCGTGAAATCATTGCACACCTGTCTCCGGAAGGCGTTCACCACAAAAGAGCGGATTTTGCTCTCCAATTCCGGTGGGATGAATTGGCTCAGGAAGATGCCGCCCAAGAATCCTATGGTCAAGATCGATTCCAGAGAAGAAGAAGATGTAGACGCCATGACTTCCCACTTTTTTTCGATCCAACTATAATATGCATGCACAAATACGATAGATGCATATATAAGTTAACTCTTCTAACAACAGACCACTTCGAATCCTGCTCGATTTCAACAACATCAAACAATGATATAATTAAATATATATGTTAGAAAGTTGAACAAATTAGTGATGTTAATTACTCTTTCCGAATTCCGATAGTCCGTCGGAATCGTCCTCACGAGTCCACACATGTTTAGTTAATGAAATTGTAATTAACTTATAAATCATGTAGCTTGTAAGAATGTGATAACTAAAATACGTCCCTTTAAAAAAGATGTGATAAAATATAATGTTAATTATTATATATGGTGAAAATTAGACACTCAAATTATTACTGAAAACAAAATGCTAGCTATAAATTTAATAATTAATAAAAATTGTCACTTTTTTAATTTGTGCTGGTTACACTTAACTTGATGACCACAAAAATTCATTACTTTTTAAATTTACTTTATTATTACTTTTTTCATTTATTACTTATCTGGACCGTAATAATATGATAATATTCATTGTCTTCGAAATTATTTTTTTAAAAGAATTCCCCTACATTTATTGTACGGAAATTTTTACCCAAATTAATACTCGTATGATTTTAATTTTTTTAAACGAAATAATGAAACCCAAAATTGAGAAACTTGATTAGTCTCACTATCGTGTTAATTTTTTCAAAAAATTCATTATTTAATTGTATCCCCTATTCGCTTGTCCCAACTTCGGCGTCCAATCTTTTCAAACTGCAACCACTTACATTTAAATAAATAGCTAAAATATTTAATAATCTTACTATCTTATCCTATAGTCTTAAATATACAATTCTTTACAGTATAATAATTTAAGTACAACGATTTAACTTAATTATAATCTCTTTATTTTTTATTTAAATAATCGCCTTATTGTACTTTACTATTCAACTTAAGTACTCCCTTCGTTCCGTTCTACTTGTCCCTGTTTCAATTCTATCAATTGGGACTTTTAATCTAGTGTTTTAGATCACTGGTAGTGGTAGTGCTTCCGTGGTATTTTGAATTGAACTTGTATTCTCAAATGCAGGTCACTGTATAACATTTTAAGGATGTAAATTTGTGTGATAAGTTTGAGGAAATAAGTTGATGTAGATGATCATAGTTGTTTAGATTGATTTATTGTGCTACTGGTATTTTTATTTAAATTTGTGTTGTAGGCAATGAACTTTGAGTTATTGAGGGCTTGTTTGTTTCACTTTTTCAGGGCAAATTGGATATGCTCTAGTTCCCATGGTTGGAAGGGGAGCTATGTTGGGACCTGACCCCTCCACATGCTCGATATTCCACCACCTGCTGAGGCGCTAAACGGCGTTAAAATGGGATTGGTCGATGCAGCATTCCCTCTTCTTAAAGGTAGTACTGTACTAGCAAATATAGCATGCTTATCGAGTTTCTTAGCAAAAGGGGTCATTCACTGCGGCCTATCCGATTTTTGTTGTTCAAAATCAGGTGTTGTGGTCACAACGGATGTCGTTGAAGCTTGCACTGGTGTCAATGTTGCTATCATGGTTGGTGGATTTCCAAGGAAAGAGGGTATGGAGAGGAAAGTTGTGATGTCAAAAAATGTGTCAATTTACAAGTCTCAAGCTTCTGCTCTTGAAAAACATGCGGCTCCTAACTGCAAGGTCAATTAGATTTATCTTTGTTTTCATGTGAATGTTTCTTATCTGCCTAGCGCTTTTATTATTGTAGAATATTAGGTTGGAAAAATGGTCCGAGATACGTGTACAAAAATGAAAAGACAGAAATATGAAATTGAGTCTAGAGTTAGACTCTTTCTCTGTAAAACAATATGCACTGCTATTTACATGTGTGCCGGCAGACTACTGTGGGGCCTTTTATAGGCAGTAGGTGACCCTTCGAAAGGGGTGCCTACATGGCAGTTTTGGCCACTAATCAAAAAGCGCGTGACACGTGGCGGGAGCCATTGGTTCAGTTAGAAACCAAAACCAACCGCACCGTGCGGACAATCGACGCGTCCTTATCCGAGCGAACCGCCATGGTAACCGCCTCTCCTTGCGCTCAAGCCACGTGTGTTCAAGTCCCGTAGCCAAAATAACCTTGACTCCTCAATTGCTCCGCGATGACTCCTCAATTGCTCCGCGATCGCAACTCGAGCCAGGTGTCGTCGTCGTCTGACTCGTACGAAATCATAATTAAGCACAAAAGGTGCCAACACTTGAGCCACTAAGGTGCACCACAAGGTAGCACACTTGGATATACTCCCTTAAAGTGTTGCGCCTCATATATAGCACAAAACTTCACTATTTTTCCGACGTGGGACAAAGTGTAAAAATCACACAATTCTAGTTTCAAGTAGTCATGTTCATGTATTAATTGCTCATTCATTCCTTAATGGAATTGAACAAATAAATACATTAAATCATAGTGCTCAAAATGTAGATTTTTTTTCTACCATTGGTTTCCACATAATCCCAAAGAATTTTCCATAACTTAACTATGGATTTAATGCTATAAGTGACTAAAATTCCAACATATTATAGCAGAGCTAGAGCTTTTTTTAGGACAGTTAAAAAGCCATTTTTCGAATTTAGGACATTTAGTTAGCGGGCTTCGTTTTGCGGCCCATTAAATTTTTTTTGTTGGGCCGTAGGACTATTTTGGGCCCGAATGGAGTAATGTCCATTTCGGGCCCAAATGCTTATGTGGACGCCACATCACCATTACCCTCACTCTTCCCTCACTCTTCCTCTCCTAAAACGTTCATAGATCCTCACTTCTCTCGCTCCTACGCGTCGAGTGGTGGTGGAGGTGAGAACCCACTCGCTGCCGGGGCTCATTAGATCTAACATCTGATTTCATCGCCGTTGAGTTGGGGTTTTTCTCCGTCGGGAGGTTTTGTGTAGATCCCGGCGACGACACCGTGAATCGAAGATGGAGACAGGTGCCACTTGATTCCTTTCGTCTTTCCGAGTCTATTGGTGGTGGTCGTGAGTGGTAACTCACTGCTGGAAATTTTCCGTGGTCGCCTGAAATTTTTTGGGGTTTTTTTGGACAACGCCGCTGAAATTCGAATTTTCCGGCAAAGGGGCGGTGAATCGCCGGTTGGGACTGCTATAGCTCAACTCCTCACTCCTTCACCGTATTGTCGCGATTCCGGTCAGCTCTTCAATCTCAGATTCCAGTCAGCTCTTTCAGATTCCGGCGCCGTCACGACGAGTCGGGGGGACATGTACCATTCTCTTCGTCTTGACTCTCTGCATCTATTGGTGGTGGTAGGGAAGGCTGAATCGCTGCCGGAGTAATTTCTGGTAATTATTTCGTTTTCGAGTCGCCGCCGGCAAAAACCTGCAATTTTCGGCTTAGGGACGGTGAATTGAGCCTTGGAGTTTCCTTAGTTGGACTCATCGTGGCTCTGCAAGTTGGTTGGAAGTGGTTAGGAAGGTCGATACGCTGCCGGAGAGGGGAAATTAGGGCTGGGCAGTCGCGATTCAACCAACCGGAAATTGCTGCATCGCCGGTCAGTCGCGAATCCGGCGACCTTAACACAGCTCTGACTTGCAAACGCGCTGCTGTCTACTTTCCGGCCACATGTGTTCGTTATCCAGCAGATATCCAGATTCCAGTGTATAGCTTCCAAAATCCGGTGGGAATTTCAAGATTCAGTTTGCCGATTGAATTTTAGGAGAGGAATTTGCTGATTGAATTTTAGGAGAGGAAGAGTGAGGGAATGGTGATGTGGCGTCCACATAAGCATTTGGGCCCGAAATGGACATCACGTGCGCCTCACGTGCGTTTTTACTCCATTCGGGCCCAAAATAGTCCTACGGCCCAACAAAAAAAATTTAATGGGCCGCAAAACGAAGCCCGCTCACTAAATGTCCTGAATTCGAAAAACGGCTTTTTAACTGTCCTAAAAAAAGCTCTAGCTCTATTATAGCATGAACCAATCCCACACTTAATTCTTATTGTGTTTTGCACTTGCAGGTTTTGGTTGTTGCTAATCCTGCCAATACCAACGCATTGATTCTTAAGGAATTCGCTCCGTCTATTCCTGAGAAGAACATTACTTGCTTGACTAGATTGGACCACAACAGGGCCCTATGACAGATTTGAGAGAGATTGAAACAGCAAGCATCACATGTTAAAAATGTCATCATTTGGGGAAATCACTCCTCAACACAATACCCTGATGTCAACCATATATGCATCTGTCAAAACTTCATCTTGAGTGAAGCCTACTATAGGAGTTTCACTCAACTTCTTGTACATTCTGTCTACAGATACAAAATGTTTAATATCACCTAACTGCATACTAGTATGTCTTTAAATTTCAATATATAATTTGATAATGTCAGGCTGAAAGGAGAGTTCATATCAACTGTCCAGCAACACGGTGCTGCTATTATCAAAGCTAGAAAGCTTTCTAGTGCACTTTCTGCTGCTACTTCCGCTTGTGATCATATCCGCGACTGGGACCTTAGCACTCCCGAGGTAAGCTTTTATATAGCAAGAAGCACGTGATGATGATCGGGTTGAATTAATTCTTTTATTTGAGTTTTTTTAATATGTGATTTGTTATAGGGTGCATGGGTTTCAATGGGTGCATAATCTGATGGATCCTACAATGTCCCAGCTGGCCTCATTCATTTCCAGTTAGCTGCAAGAATGGAGATTGGTCAATTGTTCAAGGTTAAAATACATAAAAACGTATGGTTTTTGAAAGTATTTGAAGTTTATTTTATCTAGAATGCTCAAAACCAATGATCGATCTTATTGTGTTTTAGGTCTATCGATTGACGATTTTTCACGGAAGAAGTTGGATGCGACTGCTCAAGAACTGAGTGAGGAGAAATCGTTGGCGTATTCGTGCGCCCTTTAACAATTTTCACCTTCTTTGTAGCAGGTTAGGATTAAGTCAACCAATTTGTGATGATAGAACTAGTTGCAGGTTTAATAATGGCATTGTTAACTCTAGTTAATTATGGAAGCTAGTTACTTGTCTATGGGTTTTTGATGTATTTTCTTGGGTATATAAGTATAATTATACCTTAGAAATTGTGTCTTCTACCTTGATATATAGTTTATACCAGTTTTCATACAATTGCGTACAATTCATAATTTTTTGTGCATTTGAAATTCGATTCATAATGTGTAGCCAAAGAAATTTGGAATTAAATAATGGAATACCAACAGAATGATAAGAAGAAAGAATTGTGATCAATCCCATGAAAAAGGAGTCATGATGAAATTTGAAGTCACATTTTATTTAGAATAAAAATGTCAAATAGCTACTCTAGATAGTCAAAATTAATAGTTGTCAAAAACTTAATTTATATATAAATTATGTCAGATTTTGGATTTTTGGGCAAATTACACCTCATTTCACTCTATTTCTCTCTCATCTCTCCCATTCTACATGATAAAGTCTATTTATTTGTAACTTTAAGATTAAACATGAAAACGAAATCAATAGATGAATTAAGATACGTGAAAGATCTTATGTGTCGTTTTATAAAGAAAATGAAAGCATCAAAATATTGTCTTTGCCTAGTTGTCACACTCAACTTTTAAATGTGACTGCTCTTTGCCTTGTGTCTTCATTACTTCATTCATATTGTAAATATCAGGTGAAAAAAAAAAAAAAAGTCGGATGTCCGTATGAACCCTTGGTTCCTTCAAAAGACACTGAAATGGGGCCTCAGATTCTCCAAACTCATATCTTCTTCTTAGTTTGTTGTGGAATATAGTTCATAGCTCGTATCTCTCTCTCTCTCTCTCTCTCTCTCTCTCTCTCTCTCACTCTCACACACACACACACACTCATGCACATCACGTATGTAAAATAGTACAAAGAGTATTGATACATGTACCTAAAAACATGTTCTATACATATATAACAATATTCAATTTTTTTTCTTTGTCAAATTATTAACTTAAGAGTTGAATACTATACAGACAAAATTTCATTTTAAGTTGCCTACAATGTGTCAAACCTAATATCTCGTTTTGATCTTATTATATACTATATAGAATTATATTGTTACGAATTGCTTGAAAGGTTGTCCATTAATAAGCGAATTGGTTTTATTAATTTTGCATTAATAACTAACTAGACTAAAGTAGAAATATTTTACAGCTAAAACGGCTATTGAAATTGTTTGTCACCGAGACTTGAACTCCACTGAAAAAAAATGATGTGTTCTTCATTAATATTCTATTTTCATGTTTATATTACTACAAATATCTCCTTTTAGTCTTATGATACTGTATAGTGTCTTATTCAAGAAATTAGTATACTCTTCACTTAGGGTGGGGGAAAAGGCGGTAAATATTGAATAAAATATTAAAATGTTACTCGATTTGTCCGCGATATGGTTATCACTTTTGTCATTTAGATTCGTTCACGAAATATTGTCACTTATATTTATAATAGTAAGATCCACATAATATAATATATTTAACATTATATTTCACACTACTCTCCTCACATTTATTGTGAGACTTTTACTCCACTTACAACAATACTCACTACTATCTACTATTACCCACCATTTTCTTAAAACTTGTGCCGTCCACAATATGACAATTATATCGTGGACGGAGAGAGTATCATGACGAGAGGTGAGTTTAATACACATATAGAAGTTTTCGAAAACAAAACATGTGAAAAATCAAGTTGCGTTAATTTCTTTATTTGTTTTTCATTCTACAAAAAAAATATCTTTATTTGTTTTTGGTAATTAATGCTATTGGATATTTAGTCAGCCCCACTAACAAATTCGCTATCAAAAAAAGCAAACTTTTTGTTGATCAACCATTGAGAGCATTGAAGAGGTAATTTGATGTATGTGTTAGAGCTTTAATCAAAAGTGTAACATGTTGGGCATCGTGGGCCAATGCTGCACGCTAATAGGGGGCACACAATTCGCTTACAGTAGACCACATGTAGAAGAAAATAACCCAATCGGGAATCTAGAATATGCGGATAGTTGGATATATACTTGGATTCCATATCCAACTTCTCCTGTACGGAGATAAAATAATATAAATATAATCCTAACTAACGCCGTTACTTCAATTAAAAAAAAAAGATAATGCGGTTAGTTCTTTACTTCTTTTTAAGCATTTTTATGTAGACCACCAAAATTCACATAATTAAGACTATCCACATCGTGGCGTTCCTTAAGCGTTTCGAGACGGGATGCATCGAGACATCGCGTTGCAGCTCGGTCTGTTTTGAGATTATTCTTAAAAAACGAGATGTGCTCGAGACGGACGCATGTAATGCACACGCGCTCCTCCCCCCCCCCCAAAAAAAATTTTGTTGCACGCACCAACGGCTACTTGCCGGCAACGGCTATTTAGCCGATTTTTTTTTTTCATTTTTCCTCTATAAATACCACACCATATTCACACTAATTTTTACACCATTTCTTCTTCTAAATTCTTCACTTCTACAATTTTTAATGGATACGAACAACCATTTTTCGTTGGCTTAATTTCCCAACATGTCCGACGAAGTGTATACGCCGATGGGTCTCGACTCAATAAATCTCAATTCCCAAGAAGCCAACGAGTCCTACCCCTCCTTCACCACCGACGAGGATAGTTCGAGCTCGTTGCTGCTCGAACGAAACAAAATGCAATTGATATGAAAATCATCTAAAATGATACAAGGTACATGACGAGAGAGCAGCTCGAACATCGCTCAAGAACTGAATAATAATTCACGTGTGTTCTTATTGCTTCGTGATTATTCGTGGGTATATTATTTCCTAACACTAAAAATTACATATTCCCTTAATCATACATATCACAATTTTCTTTTTGAGTCTGCAATCAAATACACATCCCTTTCTATTTTTAAGGCTATATACCCCAAACGCATGTCTTATAAATTTTAATTAAACCTCACCGTCACTCTTCTCTCCACTCACAATGTTAATATTTTATTAAAATCATGTCTAAACACCATAAGAAAGTCATCTTACAACTAGTACCAACTCAAGAAGTATACGCTTGAAAAACAAATCATTACTTTTGCTCCAGTAAAACATATGAACTCCGTCAACCGTCCGTCAACTCTTGGACACGTGCGCTCGTGTAATTGGCTCCACATGTTACCCGAATATACCCCAAAATTAATTCTAACGAGTAACGACTCTCTCTCTCTCGCTCGCTCTCTTCTTTTTATTTTATTTTGAGGGAAATACTCCCTTCTCTCGTCTCTCTCTCATAAATATACCCCACCCGTACGAACTGTTATCCTTTGGAGAGAAACAAAAAAAATAATGAGTGGAGAGCTAGAGCGAGACTACACAGTGGGCGAGGAGATTGGAAGGGGAAAGTTCGGCGTCGTTTCGAGGTGCCACGCCGCCATCTCCGGCCAGTGCTTCGCCGTGAAGTCCATCGAGAAGCGGCTGATCCAAGACGACGCCATCGACAGCCTGTGTCTCCGCAACGAGGCGAAGCTCATGCAGGTCGTGTCGGGTCACCCGAATGTCGTCGGGATTTTCGATATGTACGAGGACGACGAGTTCCTGCATGTCGTTTTGGAGTATTGCGGCGGCGGAGATCTTCACGAACGGATCACGATCCGACCCGTTTTCGCTGAGTCGGAGGCCCGCCGAGTCCTGGTTGGTTCATCTTTCCGATCCCTTTCTCTTCTGAATTTTATTCTTCTGAAGTTGAATTGGATGCATGTTTTGAGTTACATTATGCTTCTCTTCTCTACTGTGAAAAAAGGGGGAAATTTAATTGAGGTTCTATGAATTTTCCTCTCTTGGTTTAATAGAGTGAGGTTTTTCTTTTTTACTGTTATTAAAATTTACAAACAGATAAATTTGTTATGTTTTCCTTGTATTTTCTTGAAATTTCATTTACAGAAAGCCTCTTTCTTGTTGATGATAAAAAAAAAATG
This sequence comes from Schizonepeta tenuifolia, assembly GCA_029490685.1. Classification (NCBI taxonomy): domain Eukaryota; kingdom Viridiplantae; phylum Streptophyta; class Magnoliopsida; order Lamiales; family Lamiaceae; genus Schizonepeta; species Schizonepeta tenuifolia. Next base: position 141,407,744 of record CM055955.1, on the reverse strand, counting down.
GAAATAAAAAAGCTATTTCCTTTGATGAGTTGAAACAGAGGAATTCTGGTGTAATTCTGTTTCTTGCTTAATATGTAGATTTTCCTGAAAATTTAGGATGAAGGGCCTTCAATAGAAAGTTATCTAATTATCATGCAATATTGCTAGTTTGCTACGGTAAATTTTCTATATTTACCCTAAGTTAAATTGGGAAATTTTCGGTTAATTACTTGGAATGGACCTGTGGAATATACAGGTAATCATTCTGTTATTTTATTTATTTGTCACATGTAGGTAATTAAGTGGAATTGGCAATATTGGTGTTTTACATTCAATTTTTTCCTTAGTTGATCTCTAATATGTAACTATGTATAACACATTAATATGGTATGCCTTTAAGCTTAAATACTTCATGATGACATTCTTATGTAGTTGCCACTAATGGAGGCCATAGCACACTGCCACCACCTCGGAATAGCCCATCGGGACATCAAGCCCGACAACATTCTCTTCAACAACTACAACGAGCTCAAACTTGCAGATTTTGGTTCGGCTGAGTGCTTTGGCAATGGAGGGCTAATGTCTGGCATTGTCGGGACCCCCTACTACGTTGCCCCGGAGGTAATAGGAGGCAGAGATTACAATGAAACAGTTGATGTGTGGAGTGCAGGTGTCATCTTGTACATAATGTTAGCCGGGATCCCTCCTTTCTATGGGGAGTCGGCACAGGAGATTTTTGAGGCGGTGCTTAGGGCGAATCTGAGATTTCCAAGGAGTGTTTTCAGCTCAGTTTCAGCAGAAGCTAAGGATTTGCTGAGACGAATGCTTTGCAAGGATGTGTCTAGAAGGTTCTCAGCTAACCAAGTCCTAAGTAAGCACGAGTTACCATTTTCTCAGTTTTGGTAAATTTACTAAGTTTTTGGTGATAATATGCAAGAAATGGAATTCATTGCCTTGATAAGCCAATGTTCTTGCTTCTAGAAATGCAATTTATTGAACAACTCGAAGCTACATAGACTAATCTTGATCATTTTCTCTTTTATTGGTCATACATCAATAATGTGATACTGAACTGATCTTCATGATCACTTGATGAAGGGCATCCATGGATGGCAAAATGTGGCGACTCCATCGGAGAGGTTCTTCTTGCATGAGTCGATTTTTTTGAGGCTTCTGAGAACCCCGTAACCTGGATATGAACCCGTTTTATAGGGCTCCATGTCATAAACTTAACTAGTGCACAGTTTTGTAAGGTTTGTGCAGAAATGAGAGGATGTAGTAGTGATGGCAAGTTGCATTCCTATTATGGAAGTGTTTGTATAAGCACTTGCCCTTTTGCCTCTTGTTTTCTTTTTCTTTTTCTTTCCTGAATCTATGAGGTTAAAATTGGAGTCTTGATGGAATTTTCGGCTTTCAAATATTAAGTTCTTGTTAATTTATTCTGTAGCTACGAATGTGAATATTATAATATTAGTACTTGTGTATACTAAAACAGGTTTGGGATTTCATGTTACTGATTTAGTACTCTATTTCTAATCAGGAGTTTGGAATTCTACTTTTAATCGGATAGATAAAATAAAGTTATTGATAAACTATACTTGTTTTCTTTTTAAAGAGAATACTCAGAAATTTATAATGCTATTATTGAATATATTGAGCAGATATTCCCTTAAGGAAGATTAGTAATGATAGGGGGTTTCTCCTCAATTTTACTAGTGGTAGAATAAATGGTTACGGGTTGACACGGCATAAAAAAAAATAGAATAAATAATGCATGCTTACTATTATATTGTTATTATTAGTAGTAGTAGTTTTTGAGATCGTTATCCTTTTTCTCCTGTTTGTTTGTTTGTTTTTTTTTTTTTTTTTTTTTTTGCCTTTTTCTTTCTCTCTTGAGGTCGTTATCTTGGTTATATTATTAATTTTATTAAACACCCTAACAATGGGCTTTAATCTCCATGAAGAGATGTATTTGTCTAATTAAAGGGTTCAAATAGAGATTTGTTGTGATATTTATAGAATCCTTTTTCCAAAGAGGTCTACAACTTTATTTCATCTCTCCAAGATAATGCTAATAAAATAATCAGATAATGGATATATACCTGGATTCCAGAATCCAAATCCAACCGCTCTTGTACGGAGCCGTTTCGGTTTGGATTAATATTACTCTTTGTCATTTAACAAGAGTTTCGACTTGAAAAAATAAGTACCCGGGCCTCAAATAAGTATTTGTTTTGAAATTATACATAAAAATGAAATCAAATCACCAATTTTTTTATACAGAAGAACAATTCTTTATTTTTTTTTTCTATATCCAATGCAATATTTAGAGATAAGTTAAAAGACAGTTAATTTGACCACACACTATAATGGTATATAAGCATGTTGTTGGCTAAGAACATTAACTACAATGGCTTAGTAAGACGTTGTTGGCTAAGAACATTAACTACAATGGCTTAGTAAGACATAGGTTGAAGTACCGGAAAGCGTGATATTAATAATTGGTGGTGTTAAGTAAGACCTAAATTGATTTTTTCAGTATGGTGGTGCTGAGTAAGACCTAGGTTAAAGCGCCGGAAAGCGTGATTTTAATGATCGAATAGATTTTATTTTGTTGTTATTTTTTTTATTTGTAATAAACATTATAAAAAATTACTTAATTAAATTTAAAAATTAATAAATGACAATTTTATTGAATTTCAAAAAACTAAAACATACACTAATTAATAAGAAAAAATACAATAATTAAAAACTGCAGAATTACAATAATTAAGAAAAAAAAATTAGGACAACTACTCCTCCCACTTAAATTCTTTTGCAAGTTTGCGGGGGACTCGGTCGTGCGCCTCCTTTTGCTCAGGAGTAAACTTCGACGTGTCTGTAATATAGACACTGTACGCCCACTGCTCCATCACTGAAGCGACGTCTGATGCTGATAGGATCGGCCTCATCTTGGGCCTGATCCGAGGCCCAACCTAATTGGGCCTGTACATTGAGCTCGGCCCAAGGAGCTCGGCCCAGACGAATTACTAGCTGCCTTGAATACCAAGTAACGAAGCCTTACCTTGGAGAAGAAGGAATCCTATTATGAAAGAAATTCGGATATGTATGAGGAATCCTAGTAGGATTAGGGCTCAATTCAAGGCCTATATATAGATGTTAGATTAGAAGTGTAAATACGTTCAAATACTCATTGTACTCTCAAGCAATAAAGACTAGATATTCTCTCCCGTGGACGTAGATCACATTGATCGAACCACGTAAATCCTTGTGTCATCGCGTTGTTATTATTTTCAGTTACTCTTGCAAACCCTAGATCTATTATTGGCGCCGTCTCTTCCAACTCCTCGGGATACTTTGATTGCTATGCTTGCGGTTGACCTCGAAGAGCAACTTGCATGCACTCCTTAGCCTTTTTCTGGTCGCCTCGGACAGTTAGGATTCCGCCCGAGGTCGGGATCTTCAATAACAAGTGGTATGGCGAGATGATGGCTTTGACCGCATTCAGCCAATCCCGACCTAATATGATGTTGTAGGGGGAGTTCGCTTTGACCACGTAGAAGTGGATTAGTTTGTTAACGCTGGTTGGCGGGCTGCCAATGGCGACGTCAAGCGCGATTATCCCTTCAGGTCGCGTCTCATGCTGTGTAAAGCTCTTGAGGGGCAGGGGTGCGGCGTTAACCCGAGCTGAGTCTAGTCCCATCCTATCCAAGCAATGTTGGAAGATGATACTGACGTTGGCCCCACCATCAACAAACACGCGGTGGACCATCTTATTGGCTACTCCGACCTGTATCACCAGTGCGTCATTATGGGGTGTAGCTGTAGGTACAGGATCATCCTCGGAGAATGTGACGGTTTCACTTTTCTTGAACCTCTTTTTTGTCTGTTCCTCTTCCGACGGGATTGGTGGTCTGCGAGCTTCTGACCTCAGCTTAGTTTTTGTCATGCCCGGGGTTAGCCCGGAGATGGTCGACACCACCCCGTCGTATTGTGGCACGCCGCACTGAGGGTCGTCATCCTCCTCATCATGATTGATTTTAGCTCGCTTATTATCTGGAGCACAGCGACCCTGTCCGTCTTTTCGCTTCTCCCTTTTGTTTTTCCTTCCCCCGGCCTCGTATTTCTTCAGGGCTCCTTCCTGGGCTAACCTCTCTATCTCTTCTACGAGGTCGCGGCAGTCTTCCGTGTGGTGCCCGTGGTCGTCGTGGAAGGAGCAGTGCTTGTTTTTATCTCGAGGTTTTGACCCCGACATGGGGCGTGGTTTGGTGAACCAGTCCTCATGAAGTGCGAAGATCTCCGCATTTGTTTTCACAAAAGGAGGTCGTTGAGATTGCTCTGATCCCGTTCGAGATCCGAGCCGGGACTGGATAGGTCCAGGTCCGAGCCGGGATTGGATGGGTCCTCGCTGAAGACGTTCGTGAGCACTTCTCCGATCACGATCATTCCGGCCCCGATCAACTTCAGCCCTCTTCTTCTCGGTTTCTTCTCGCTTCAACCGGTCCGCATCTTGGCCATCCGCGAACTGGTATACAATTCTCCACATCTCCTGGGCCGTCTCGGGCTTCTATTTAGCAAGCTCCTGGTTCAGGGACCCGGGAGCGACCCCGTTTCAAAAAGCCGAGATGAGGAAAACGTCGTCGATTTTATCGACTTTCAAGCTTTCTTGCATAAATCGGGAGGCGTACTCCCTTATAGTCTCTTTATCTTTTTGCTTTACGGACAGGAGATAGGCCGTGTCGCAGCGAGCCTGGACCTTCATAAGGAATCTTTGTTTAAAGATTCCTTCGAGGTAGACCCAGGACCCTATACTGCCAGTCGGCAGGCCGTCGAACCAAGCTCGGGCGTAGTCGACCAGCATCTCGGGGAACAGCTTGCACATGTGTTCTTCTTTAAGGCCCTGGTTGTGCATGCTGTACTTGAAACGCGTCAGGAAATTGAGGGGGTCCTCCAACCCATTGTAGGGTGGTATATTGAGCAATTTGTATGCCGCAGGGAGCTTGGCGTCAAGCAGTTCGTCAGTGAACGGGCTGATAAGTCGGGTTGGTCCCCTTTCGCGTCGGTGTCGATGTTCCTAGGGGCTGAGACTCCTGGAATAGCTCGGACTTCGGCGCCTGTTGGGGCTCCGATGTCACCTTGGGAGGTGGGGTCGCCTGAGGCTCTGACGTGGGCTAGAACTCCGGCGGTGGAGTGGGCTTCGTCGTGTGTCGCGCTTTCCCCTCAGCTCGGGCTCCTGCGTTTTGGAGTGGTGAAGAGTCTTGGGTATAGATTTCCGCGTGGAACTCTCCCTAGCTTCGGGTATGGAGGGCATCCGAGCTGTCGTGAGGAAGCGTTGGAAGCTCTCCTTATTCGCTCTAGCGAATTCAGTTGCAGCATAGGCGGTAGCGAGATCGAAGTCGTTGAGGAAATCATCTCCTTTCTTCGACTCGGGCCCCTTTTGTTTGGATTCGTCGCTCCCTTCGACGAACCCTTTTGGAGTCTCGCTCCTGCGACGCGGGTTTTGTGGTGGATCCTTCTGAGGGATGTCTTCTAGCTCGGGCATCTTCTTGTATGGATCCTCTTCTGTGTGGTGATTATTACGTCCCTCTTTCAAGGTCGAACCGCCTTTATGGCGATTACCCTTATCCGAGGGGTGACTTTCTGCTTCGTTGGGATTCCCATGTTGGCTTTGGGCCTCCCGCACGCTTTGTGATCGCGTTACCATCATTGATCAGCTACCAAAGAACCGTCGATAAAGTTTCCCACAGACGGCGCCAATGATAGATCTAGGGTTTGCAAGAGTAACTGAAAATAATAACAACGCGATGACACAAGGATTTACGTGGTTTGATCAATGTGATCTACGTCCACGGCCGGCCTCAAACCTTTTTCGAGCTTCCACGGCCTCCGTCTCGGCCTGAGCGAGTTGAGCGGTCTTCACCTCCAGCTCGGACCTGATGGTCTTCACCTCCTCCCGGGACCTGGCCAACTTCCCCTCAGCCTTCTTCAGCTTGGCCGCGGTCGACATCAGCTTCTCCAAGTACTGACTTTTTTCGTCCTCGTGCTTCGCTGACATCTCCCCGACGCCACCCTTGAGCCAGGCCATGAACATATCAATGCCCTGCGAGAAGGAATGCAATTAGCTACACAAGCAAAAATTACAGAAAATTAAGTAACAAATCTTCACCTCGGGAAAAGGCAAATTCCTCAGCGGAGCTGGAGGAGCAGCCGGGCTCGCGTCACTGCCCGAAATGTCGACAATCTCCACGTCGACCCTAGATTTTTTGAGGGATGGACTGCCAGAAGGAGAGAGAACGCCCGTCGCAGCAGGACCTGCTACCTCGGTTCGCTGAACCGAGCCAGAGGATCCTCCGAGCTGACCCTGGTCCAGTAAGGACGCAGATCGTCCTGACGACCTCGCCCTCTTGCCCCCGCGAGCTGCGGCCTTGGCATCAGTTCCCTGCTTCCCAAACTTCACTGCAAACGCAAGGCAAGTAAAGGGGTTAGACGACGGATCAACAAACAAAATAATCCTAGCAGCACTAGCGGGGCCTCACCCGTTGCGGGATCCACCATACTTTGGGGCTCAAACGGGCTTAACCCCGCTTCAGCTAGCGAGTCTTCGTTGTAGCTCTCCTCGAACGGGCCACAACTCGCTATCGCCCTCGCGACACTCTCCAAACCCTCATCCACCTCGTCTGTCACCCAAGCGCGAGGCTTGCCCAACCTCCACATCAGAGCTCTCATGCCGACAAAAAAAGAATTTCCTATGCCACTTCTCCACCTTGTTCAGAGTTCTCCCTTTAAACTCAGTGCGAGCAGTGGCAAAGTACCAGCCCGCAGATGCTTTGAAGGCAAAGAGCTCGTGGATGAGCTCAACAGATAATGGGTAATTGTGCCGGATAGCTACTACGCCTAGGTCGGCAAACTGTCTAAAGGCGTTCGGTGTTATCTGCCCCAAGGCTAACCCGAGCTTCCTTTGAAGCTCGGCAAAAGACACAGGAAGAGGTAGACGAAGGCCGGAGTGCAGGCTGTCCTCGTAAATCGTGACAAACCTCATAGGTGGCGAGCACGCCCTATTCTCCGGACGAGGCTTTATAAGTTCAACGTCTAGGGAAAAATTATAGGATTGGGCAAGAAATTTTACCCTAGACTCGTCTAGGATGGAAGAATATTCGGCTACCTTCCCCTCTACGCAGCGGGGCACAACTAAAGCCTCGACAGTCGGGGTGGGGGATCCTAATGAAAAAATTCTAAAATTAACCCTTCCACCGGCGGAATCGGCCGGAGGACATTCGCTATCGCTGCTATATTGAGAGTCGCGAGAATGGGAAGCCATACTTACTTGTTAATTAAGATAGTCGGTCGGACAAACGGTTCGCAGATGTGAAAAAAGACCAAATGTGAAACCGGCGGCACGGCGGTACGGCTCGTCGGGAATCTCTGGAGCAGAAATCGGGGGAGAAGCGGATTTTCTAGAAACGAATCTTTTTGCTGTAATAGTGAATATGGAGTGAAGTGTCGTATGAAGTCCCGTAATGACTACTTGAATCCCGCCGCTGAACGTCACACACGTGTGAACGTGGCAGCTTTTTCGGTATATGAACCGCCACTCGAAAATATTTTCAAAAAGTCCTCAAACTTTCCCTCCATTCGAATCCAACTGCATCGGGACCCGGATCAATCCAACTACATCGGGACCCGGATCCGAATGAGACCACTCAAGTAGCTTAACTTGGAATTTAGCCACCTCCAGCTCGAGCTCGGATGATGAACCTGCTGAATCAGGCCGGGACAAAGCTGACGCGCGCGATTGTTCAACTCGGAACTTCGACCTGACTGTACCTCTCATGTCTTCTTTCCTCTCTTTTGGGGGGGGGGGGGGGATGTGATAGGATCGGCCTCATCTTGGGCCTGATCCGAGGCCCAACCTAATTGGGCCTGTACATTGAGCTCGGCCCAAGGAGCTCGACCCAGACGAATTACTAGCTGCCTTGAAGACCAAGTAACGAAGCCTTACCTTGGAGAAGAAGGAATCTTATTATGAAGGAAATTCGGATATGTATGAGGAATCCTAGTAGGATTAGGGCTCAATTCAAGGCCTATATATAGATGTTAGATTAGAAGTGTAATTACGTTCAAATACTCATTGTACTCTCAAGCAATAAAGACTAGATATTCTCTCCCGTGGACGTAGATCACATTGATCGAACCACGTAAATCCTTGTGTCATCGCGTTGTTATTATTTTCAGTTACTCTTGCAAACCCTAGATCTATCAGATACGAAGTTCTCGTTGAGTGTTGTCAACTCTCTTGCCACCGCCTCCCTTAGCGCCGCTTTGTCCTTCCTCCCCTTCTTCACAGCTTTCACTCATTCGGGGCAAACCTACAACGTGTTTGCATCGTTCGCGGATGTGGTGGATGCGGTGCCGCTAGCAGACGAAGTATACTCACCGATTGAGGTTGCGGGAGCTTTTCCCTTGTGGCGTGCCTTTCCCTTCCCCTTGGCCGGAGAAGTGGCCATGCTTGAGGAGACGGGAGCTTTCCCCTTGCGGCGGAGCGGGGGTGGTGGTGTTGGCTCGCGTTCCTCCGATTCCTCTTGTTGGGAATCTTCCTCTTCCTCCACCTTAATATCGTCGTTGTCGTCGTTGAGGTTGAAACGTCTGAATCGAGCAGTAGCCGATGGCGGTTGCGAGAATTGCTCGTACCCGGATGTCGGGGGGAATTGAGAGAACCCCGGCGGCTGCGAGTAGCCGTAAGACGGAGGAAATTGGGAGTACGTCGGAGACTGCGAGAACCCAGCCGACGGGGGGAATTGGGAGAATCCCGGCGTGAAGAATTGCGAGAACCCAGTCATCGGGGGGAATTGGGAGAACCCTTGCAGCTGCGAGAAACCCGTCGACGAGGGAAATTGGGAGAAACTCGGCGTCTGCGAAAAAGATGTAAACCCGGCAGGGGCCGAGTATTGGGAGAAATCGGGAGATAGAGGTAATTGGGAGTTTGGATTCGCCGGATTGGGAGTTGGATTCGCCGAATTGGGAGATTGGTTTGGTGGGTTTGAATTGCAATACTGCTGGTACCACGAATTGAACTGCTCGTCAGGCATTTTTTTTTGCACGAAACAAGATTAAAAGCTTGAAAATTTGTGTGGAGAATGAATGGATGAAGAAGGGAATTTGTGTGGGGAATCAATGAATGATGAAGGAATATAAATAGTGAAAAATGAGGAAGTAGCCGTTGGTGATTTCTTCTAGCCGTTGTTGATTTCTTCTCATAGCCGTTGCTGATTTTATTTTAATTTTTTTTAATCAGAAAAAAAACATCGGACTAATAGGGACACGCCATGTGTCCCCATCTTGCTGCGTCGTCGAATCGAAGGTTGTGTTGATGAATCGACACAGCCTTCGACACAACCATCGTTCTACCCTACGTCGAAGCTCCCACTATGGGATCGACCAGCCCCTGTGTCGAGCAAGGTGTGTCGAATGGCGGTCGACACCGGCTTCAACGCTACCGCTCGACCACTGTAGTAAATGCTCTAAGAAAGCTTATTTGGGAATTGAAATAAATAAATTAAATTTTATATTTTATTATTGAGAAGTGAGAACACTCGCAACAAGTAAAAACACCTGAACCAAACTCTGTCAACTATCCGTCAACTCGTTGGACATGTGGGCTTATCTAAGTGGTTCCTTAATTTACCCGAATATTCCGCCCCGAAAATTCCAACTACCTCTCTCTCTCTCTCTCTCTCTCTCTCTCTCTCTCACATAAATATACCCCACCCGCTCCCTCCCGTACGTACTGCTATCCTTTAGAGAAAAACAAAAAACGTTATGAGTGGAGAGCTAGAGAGAGACTACACAGTAGGCGAGGAAATTGGGAGGGGCAGGTACGGCGTCGTTTCGAGGTGCCACGCCGCCGTCTCCGGCCACTGCTTCGCCGTGAAGTCCATCGAGAAGCGGCTGATCCAAGACGACGCCGTCGACAGCCTCTGCCTCCGCAACGAGGCCAAGCTCATGCAGGTAGTGGCGGGTCACCCGAATGTCGTCGGGATTTTCGATGTGTACGAGGACGACGAGTTCCTGCATGTCGTTTTGGAGTATTGCGGCGGCGGAGATCTTTATGCACGGATCACGACCCGACCCGTTTTCGACGAGTCGGAGGCCCGCCGAGTCCTGGTTGGTTCTTCTTTCCCTTTCTTCTATCAATTTTTACTCTTCTAAAGTTTAAGTAAATGCGAGTTTTGAGGTACATTCTGTTTCTCTTAGTAGAAGCTTTGTGAATTTTGCCCTTTTTGGTTAAAATATTTCTATTATTTGGATTGTTATAAAAATAGGTTAATTAGGGTTGGTAGATAAAATTTAATCGTTTCTTGTTTAAAGTTCTCTTTCGAATAAACCGATTTTTTTTTTATTTTTGTCTGTGAAGCTAATTATGGTGATTTAATGGTACAAGCTAGTATTAATATAATACGTTGAAACAGAGGAATTCTGGAATTCTAATTTGTTGCTTAATATGTTGATTTTCCTGAAGAATTTGGAAGAATTGCCTTTAAATCTTAAGTGAGGTTGAATATAAAAATCTCTTACTATATTATCTTGCTTGAAATTTGATCGTGTTAGTTATCTTGCAATCTTGCTCCGCTAAATGTTCTTATTTAACTTAAGTTGAATTTGGGAATTATTGGACCAGTTACTTGGCAGTTGGCGTAGAGTTTTTGAATGATGCATCGGAGATTGTCATTAACCATTCTTTGGTTGACGATTTGAAACTTGAGCTAATATAGTTTTTGTACTTACTTAAGTCAATGTATGGGTGTTATACATTCAATATTTATGCTTTAGTTGATTTCTAAATGCAGTATCAATCATAGTTAAACCACGTGATATTATAGAGGAGTTGCCATCTTTAGAGAAGGCAATACTAAGTGCTCACTCTTTTTATGGCAAATTTTTATGCTTACTTACTTTTTACTTATAGTTGCCACTAATGGAGGCCATAGCGCACTGCCACCATCATCGAATAGCTCATCGGGACATCAAGCCCGACAACATTCTCTTCAACAACTACAATGAGCTCAAACTTGCAGATTTTGGTTCGGCTGAGTGCTTTGGCAATGGAGGGCTAATGTCTGGCGTAGTCGGGACCCCCTACTACGTTGCCCCGGAGGTGTTAGGAGGCAGAGACTACAATGAAACAGTTGACGTGTGGAGTGCAGGTGTCATCTTGTACGTAATGTTAGCCGGGATCCCTCCTTTCTATGGGGAGTCGGCACAGGAGATTTTTGAGGCGGTGCTTAGGGCGAATCTCAGGTTCCCAAGGAGTGTCTTCAGCTCAGTTTCAGCAGAAGCTAAGGATTTGCTGCGACGAATGCTTTGCAAGGATGTGTCTAGAAGGTTCTCAGCTCACCAAGTCCTAAGTAAGCATAACTTCTTGTTTTCTTTTATTTGGTAAATAATATGCTGCATTAATTAATTCAACATTTGTCATACTCCATGTTTTTTTAGTGTTTTATTGATTTCCTTTGAATGGAATTCATTGCCTTGATTAGCCTAAGTCTTGCATCTAGAAATGCAATTTAATGTTCAAGGTAGAAGCTACATAGACTAATCGTGATCATTTTTCTTCTTATCTATGTATCAATGATGTGATACTAAACTAGCCATCATTATCAATTTATGAAGGGCATCCGTGGATGACAAGTTGTGGCGACTCCATAGGAGAGGTTCTTCTTGCTTGAGTTGATGTTTTTGAGGCTGTTGAGAACCCCATAACCCGGATATGGACCCGTTTTATAAGCTCCGTGTCCATAAACTTACCTAATTAGATAGTAGTAGTACGTAGCATGTAGTGCACAATGGTTTTGTACAAAGTTTGTGCAATGGTAAGTGGCCTTCCTATCTATGGAAGTGTTTGTATAAGCACTTGCCATTTTTCCTCTTGTTTGAATCTATGATGTTAAAGAGACAAGAGCACCTGTGAATATTGCTCGATGGAATGATATTTCTTTGTTGTAGATTTGGATTTCTCATCTAGATTAGGTTTATGTTTGTTCATATATTAATTCCAAAACTTACCAATTCTGGACTTTCTAATTTAAGTTTGTCTAAATTTATTATGGTGTTATGAATGTCACTGCATTCTACATGTCTATTTTAATTGGATTTGTAGATATAAACTAAACTTTTTTGCGAAAAAAATTAAGAGAATATAATATTATCGTTGAATATATTAAGCAGATTCTTTTGTGTCATTCAACGTTATCTAATCAGATTTTAAAAGGTTACATTATTTATCTAACTTATAAGCAACAGTAATATTTCACTAGATATGGTGGTTGACAACTAGAATACTACTACCCACTAAATCTTGAGAAAAAGTATCGTTTAACGTTGTCTGGTTATTTTATTTAAAAACTTCATTAATTAGTAGTATCTGCTTCTGTCTAAATAAAATAAAGGGATTTCAAAAGAAAATTGTTTTTTTCGTCAATTAAAAAAAGATCTTAAATAACTGGAACAAGAAAATAACGAGAATTAGGGGAAAAAATAGCCGAATAGAAAGATTGATTAGTAGAACTTTTGATTAAATTTGATATATCAAAATATTAAGCACATCACTCAACATTGAATTAAATTATCCCTCACAAAGTGCAAAAATTAAGAGGCCTAATCCACCTAGTCGAATATTAAAGTGGACTAGTGAATTTCACACGATAAAACAAACATTCTAATTCACACATGATACATTTTCCTTACCCCATGACATAATAATATATAGGTGTTATAGGTGGGTGGCGATCATTTAATTGGACTAAAATTTGGAATGGAATGGGTTATGGGAATAAAATACACAAACATAAACTGAGTCATCTCCAATCAAATTGGAACAGTCCTATTAATGTTATCACCAACGTTATCATTCTCATAATCATTCTCCTCCTCATTCTCCCTGGACATTTCCTCGAGGGACTTCCCGTTCGACTCCGGCACCAGAAACGTGAAAATCACCCCCAACGCATTCACACACCCGAGCACGATCAACGAGTTCCTCACCCCGATCCCCGGTGGGTACCCGGCGTCCGTCTTCGCCGGGTTACTCGGCTGGGCCGCGTACAGAAACCCGAAAGCTCCCACCATCGCCCCGGCCTTTCCGGCCGCCGACGATATCCCGTGGCAAGTCGACCTCAACCTCGCCGGGAAAATCTCCGCCGGCACCACGAACGTCGTCGCGTTGGGCCCGAAGTTCGCGAAGAAGAACGTCAGAGAGTACATGATCACGAACCCGATTCTGTTCTCCCGGTGAGTCCAGTGATCGTACGGAATTGCTAGAGCAAACATGAAGATCGTCATCATCGAGAATCCCATAATTTGGATCGCGAATCTCCCGATTCTGTCGATGAAGAAGACGGTGAACCAGTAGCCGGGGACTGTGCTGCACAGAGCGATCAGAGTTTGAGCTCTTGCGATTCTGTAAACTTCTTCTAACGCGTTCATGGTTTTGGCCGGCGGAATCCAGCCGATGGCGGAGAAGATATCTTTCTGGAACAGATTCTGACTGTAGAAGGCGATGTCGAGGAGAAACCACGTGCTCGTCGTTCCGAGGAGGTGCAGTCCATGGCGCCGGAGGAATTCCTTCGAGAACAATCCGAATTCCTTCTTTTTGTCCCCGACTCTCTCCGTCTCCGCCTCCATATCTACTTGCAGAACCCTCGACATGTCCGCCGCCGCCTGCTTCGCATTTTTCGCCACGAGGGCAGTGTACCTGGCCGTCTCCGGCATCTTCATCCGCCAGTAGTAGGTCAACGCCGCCGGAAGAGCACCGAACATCACTATCAGCCGCCACACGTAGTCCGCGGCGTCGACAGTGGACGCCGCGGCGTTGACCTCATACGGCGGCGCCGGGTACGCCGCCTTGAAGGAGGCGGACATAATGATCGCCACCATCCCGCCGGCGAGGATGCCGAACCCCTGCATGGCGAAGACGGCGGCGATGAACGCGCCGCGCGTCTTCTTATTAGCGTACTCCGACATGATGGTGGCGGAGAGAGGGTAGTCGCCGCCGATACCGAAGCCGAGCCAGAACCTAAAGAAGCAGAGCGTGGCCATCACCGCCTTCGGCTTGCTCCCGAGCGAGAGGCCGGAGGCGATGGAGCAGATCACCATCATCATCAGCGTCATGCCGTAGACCTTTTTCCGGCCTAATTTGTCGCCGAGCCAGCCGAAGAAGAGCTGGCCGGTGAGCGTGCCGCAGAAGGCGACGCCGTTGACGGCGGCGGCCACGTTGGGCGGCAGGGACCCCGGCTTGTCCGCCCCTTCAACGGTGTAGTATAAGCGGCCGAGTAGCTTTGTTACCAGAGAGACGCAGAAGAGATCGTAGGCGTCGGTGAAGAATCCCATTCCGGCGATGACGATCGCCGTGAAATGGTACCATTGCGTTTTGGCGACATCTAGTGCGTTTAGCACTTGCAATTGTTCCTTTGCCATTTCCTAAGAATTCAAGAAATAATTATTAGGGAGGAATTATACATATTTAATAATGATTGTAGGTAATTGGTAATACTATTATTCAAGAAGACAAGAATAGTTGTGGTTTACGTCAGTTGGGAACTTGTATTCCTGTTTAGTGTCTCATCGTGTATTTTAGTAGTTTATTTTTTCAATTTTATCTCTTATACTACTAGTATTTATTACTTTTTATAATGATATTTTATATTTAATTTGCAAACATTTACTAGTTTATATTAGGTTTTTAGGATTGCTTATTCCATAATTATCGTATATTAATAATTCTTTAAAATATTAATTTAATTAAGATTATTAAAAAATAATAAAAGTTAAAATTATAACAGATACTATTAGAGTCGTGAATCAATAGTGAAACATGTGATGAGATATAAATTATAGACGGATTATGTGAAACCAAGTTCTTGTGACATGTTGTGAACCAAGTTTAAGAATATATTATAGTATATTTAATTCCCAAGAAAACTAGTGTAGTATTAATTTATTGCATGATCACAAGTTTCTCAAAAAAGCGATACATGCAATAAACCTTTTTTAATACAAGGGGGTTGAATAAGACAGGGAAATGGATCATGTATATATGAGACGGATAGCCTATTTTCCAAAGTCAAATAAAGATATAACACCTTCTAAATTAATAAATAAATGAGCTTTGACAAAATTAATGCAAACAGCTGTTTCCTTTTCAGATCCCTATAATTATTCTTATTATTATTGTAATGACACCATTTTAGTCAAAAGATGAGACGATTTTAGTCCTTCAAACTTTAAAAAATTATTGGTAGTTTGTATGTACTGATACGTTACGCAATAATTAGTTACTAGCGTGTATAATAACATGTTTAGACATGACTAGGATTTATGGTATCAAAAATAAAATGAATTAGCTAATAATTTATGAAAGGGAAATATGATTGTAGTAGACTTTTCAAATATACAAACAAGAGAACATGTGAACCACGAGAAAGTAGCTAACAACATACTACTGTTTCTGAACACAAATGTTGTTGTACGAAATAGCAATATAACTGCTATATTTTTCACATAGGTTTGTGCAATAATAGTGTTGGAATAGAAGATTAGGCAAGAAAGTACAGTTTTGTATTGCCACTTTTAACAAATTTTTTATGTCATATATAAAGCAAAAATATCTTGGCATTCCAAAAGTTCACTAGCAAATTGGTCTACCAAGATGGTAAATTTAATAAATAAAAAAATACGAATTTCTATTATAAAGACGTATTAATGATTAAAGTCTCAATCTTCATAATAGGGACACGACAACGAAATAGAAGACTTCACCGCGTAATATTTAGAAACCAGGATTAATGAATGTGGATCATTTATTTATTTTTTTACGGCCAAAACAGAGTAAAGATTCAAGAACGTTGCACGATCAAAAAACGCATCTCCTTTGACGAATTACTTTTTTTGCACATGAGAAATCAAAAACAAAATTATTTTTGGCATCAAGCAACAAATTAATGCATGTAATTCATACTCAAGACTTATATTATAAATAGTAAAGGAATATATACAGATTTAAAACTTACCTCAGCTGAGCTTCACACTCCAAGAAAATTAGTAGCTGTGATTTTTGGCGAAAATAACGTATTGGTTTTCAGAAGAAACTGTCCCTCTGAATCTCAATTTTGCTTCTTGTTTTTTTTTTCAAGTATGTGTGTGTGTGTGTGTGTGAGACAGAGAGAGAGAGAGAGAGAGAGAGAGAGAGAGAGAAAGTGAAGTGAAGTAAGATTGAGAAGGAGCGAGGAGCATGGAGAAGGAGGGGGGGATTAGTTGCGTATTTAACTGCAATTTAGAGGAATCTTGAGGAGCATATTCGGCTTCGGCCCCATTTTTTAAGCGGTTTTGCCTCTTTAGTTTTGACACGTGTACTCTCTTAGTGGGCCTACCTTGAACACAAAAGCCTCTCTTTAGACTTTTTACTCTCACTTGGTCAACGCTTTTAGTTTGCCACGCTGGGTTAAGTCTACCTTACAGATTCTCTACGGCACAAATATTCTACTCCCTCCGTCCTGCTCATTATGTCTCCTTATTATTGGTCACGGATATTAAGAAAAGTTGTTTGTTTAATAAATTAGTGGATGAGATTGAAAAGGGATAAGAGATAAAATATTATAACCACTCATTATGTCTATATTTGGATGTAGACAAAATAAGTGAGACGTCCATTTAAGAAAAGAGAGACAAAATGAGCGGGACAGAAGGAGTAGTATTCCCATAGCCCCATCAAGTTTGGCCTGTTTTTTTTTTTGGCACGGTATTTAAGGATAAAATAATTAAGAGTATAAAGTATGTTTAGTAAAGTTTTTAAAGTAAAATAAAATAGGTAAAGAGATTAAATAGTAAAATAAAATGGTAAAGTAAAATAAAGTGGGTAGAGAGAGTGAATAGTGAAAACAAAGTTGAATAAAGTGAGTAGAGAGAGAAGGAGAATAGTGAATGACACAGAAAATGAGGGGTAAAAGTATGACGAAAGGTGTAAAGTGGATTGTTTAACAAATTAATTATTTTCTAGTTATTTCTAAAAAAGAAAACAAGACAAGAATAACGGGAAAGAAAAACAAGCCAAGAATAACGGGACGGAAGGAGTATTTGAAATGAGATTGCTACTTTATTTGTATATTTTGAAAATTGTATAATTGTAATATTTCAAATGAGTGAGAAAAAATAAGAATTGCTCACTCTGTCCCGTTCAATACGATAGTTCCTTTCGATACTACAATAAAATGCTAGTAAAGTACATTTTTAGTCCTTAAAATGTTCTTTTAGCCAATAAAATGATAATGAAGTATCCTTTTAGACTAAACTAAGATATAACTTCTTTTTTATAAAAAGAAACATGTCATATTGACATAACGGTTCGAAAAATAAGAAAAATATCATATTGAACAAGACGGAGGAAGTACGTATTAGATCAAATTTTTATAACTTAAGGATCCTCTCTATCCTACTTTTAGTGTCTCATCATATGGCCGATATTATTTTTTAGGTAACTTTTCATATTTTTTCTTCAATTTTAATTTCTTTTAGTTTAGTTTATTTCATGTTTATTAATTAGGGCTCATAAATTATTTTAGAATTTATAATTAATTTTTATATTTAAATTTGCAGTTTATTAGTTAAACATAATTATTCGAGTTGATTATTCTAGAAAATAAGATTTGTAATTTTTTTAAATCAATTTTTAATAATAAAATATTACTTATACTTCATTATATAATTCCGTGGCGGAGCGAGAAACATTTCGTTTGGAGGCCAATTAAAGATTAATTTAAACATTCTAAAATACAATAACAATTCAACAAAAAGGTACTGTAGTGTATATTTAATATGGTTAAAATTATATTACAATGTTCTAACAAATAAGAATTTAAAAATAATTACATGATAATATTAATCTTTTATTTTTTTTTTCATATTTTAAATGCTCATCACAGCATTTTGATTAGCAATTTTGGAATAAAAATAAGAATTTAATAATTAACTGTATATATATAATAATTATTAAATAAAAATATTAAGTATAATTTTCATAAATAAACTTCTTATTTATGCATCTACTTGCGGATCAAATTCTAAATAAATAGACTACCTTCAATAATATACAATTATCGAGGTGTAAAATAAAAAGAAACAATCAATTTGGTATTGAGAATTTATGAGTTATAAGAATTATGACAAAGAAAGAAGAAAAATAAAAAGTAAAGAAGGATCATTCAAATTAAACATATATAACAACACATTTCATTAAAAATAAAAAATAAAAAATATTACTTTATATGTACATTATACTAGTGTTTACATACTAAAAAGGAGATGGGGGTGTGGAGGGCATACCCCCATGCCCCATGCTTGAGCTCCGACCATGATTAAATATATTTTAATAGTACTAATTTCCTAATAAATTGTTAATGAATGCCTGTTTCCTTTGACATTTTTTTTAAAAAAAAATTGAAAAGGCCGGTTATTTGACATAATTTTAGTTTTTAGGTACAGAAAATAAAGTGTGTAGAGTATTTTAAAGTTGGAATGAAAGAGAAGGCGGTATTTCAGTCTGTCTAGCAATTTTACAACAAACTTTATTATTATAGTGTATACTTTATTTCATTAGTACACTTTTCGTGTGTATCGAATTTAAAGTGTACGCAATATAGATGTGACGTGAAAACTAAAATGATAATTTCCTCTAAAAACAGTTGAAAAGTCCATGAAATTGGACTGGACTGTCTTTTTTTGTTGACTGACTTACGGTTTCCCCAAAATTTCTGAAGTAATGTGACAAGTGACAAGCACACCGTCTTCTCACGAAAATTCTACCCAAATGAGTTTTGTCTCATTGGAAACTAAGGATCTTGATGCACACTAATAAATTTATAGATGGTTGTTCTTTCGATGTACACTACTTAAGTTGGTGTAGTCAGTGTGTTATTATTCCAAATAATAGTCGTATCTTCTTCTATTAATTGTTTTTAGGTCGAATATTATATATGTGACATGGGATAATTTATCTTTCAAGTATTACTAAATTGAGCTAGTTGCATAGTACGTAGTCGTAAGACCACGTATCTCTTATAAGTGTTATGTGGACTTCAATATATGGAGCATGTTGTCGTTAGATAAAATTCGACATAGGCCAAAAATAAAAATAAAAAATATATTAATAATAAATACAATTCAATTGTCAAATCACTTTGCATCAAATTCTTAAAACCGATGGTCCCGCTGCATTTGCATTGCAGTAATAGTCTCACTTTTGTATGGTCATGTATCATCAATGCATTTGCACTAATAGTCCCGTTAAATAAGTCTCATTTAGAATGAGCACGGAGATTAAGAAGAAGAGAGTTACTGCCTCCATCCACTTAAATATTATGCATTTGAAAATTACACGGAGACAAAGAAAGCTGGTAAAGTGTGTAGTGAGTGGAATGTGAGTCCTATATTTAGTGTGATAAGGAAGTGATTACTTTTTGTTAATTATAGTGTGTAGTGAGTGGAGTGAGGATCTCACCATATTTAGTAGGCTT
This sequence comes from Schizonepeta tenuifolia, assembly GCA_029490685.1. Taxonomy (NCBI): domain Eukaryota; kingdom Viridiplantae; phylum Streptophyta; class Magnoliopsida; order Lamiales; family Lamiaceae; genus Schizonepeta; species Schizonepeta tenuifolia. Next base: position 141,388,206 of record CM055955.1, on the reverse strand, counting down.
ATTTTATTGTTAATTAGATTGGGTTAGGATGTTTAATTTGGGCCCACTAATGGCATTTTAAGTATTATTAGTAGGGTAAATGTGTAGGGGGAAGTTACTATAAATAGAAATGCACAACATTTAAGTTGACGGACGTAAATGGCAAAATGCACAACATTTAAGTGGACGGAGGGAGTAAATGATAAAGAGTGTGATTAAGGTACTAGTATTTTATTATTGATGTTAAAGTGGGTTGAATAGAAAAACACCGTACAATAAAATAAACAATATTATTCACGTTTGAGTGTAAACAACACTATTCACATTTATCAAATGAGAAAATGAGATTTATTGAGTAGGACACCCCCGAAATAGTAAAATGGGATAAATTAAACGGGACAAAAGGAGTATATTATATATAACTCGTTGTAATTCCAAACAAAAAATCTTTTAATCGAAATGTAACAGTACTGACCCAGTTTTAGCTTAATTTGATACCATATGTGTGTCGTAGCGACTTCATTTCTCGGGAAATTTATGAATTTTTTACATCGTTGTCCCTTCAAAAACTAAAAATACAAATAAGCGCAACAATTAATTTTAGATTTGCAAGTCGAGTTATAAGTCGAATTTGATTATAATTTGTTAATCTTTACTCGATCATAAGATTCAATAATTAATCCCCGTACGTCCTTCCGAAAATAGAAAACATTGATTGCATGGAATGGAAAAAATAAATTCAAAAACCGCAAAATCGAGCCGTTTAAAAATAAGTTTCATGTCATTAGACAAACAAAGTTTCATGTCAGACAAACAAACAAGGTTATATAGCTTTTACAAATATAATATTTTTATAATGGAAACATTTTTTTCCCCTAGTTGTAAAGCTTAATTTGAACGAAACATTTTTTCCCCAGTTCTAAAAGCTTAATTTGAACGCTAAACGTAATTTCCGAAATTCTTATTTTTGTAACACTCTCATGTATGATGTATCAAATACATATAAATAGACTTAGACAGCTACTTCTAGCATAGTAGTTGCTGTTTTATTTATTTATTTGGAGGCCAAACTTGCAAATATGAAGTAATACTAATAAGGGTAATGATATTCGGTACACGGTGGCCAACCACACACGTAAAAAAAATGAAAGTTGACTGTAAAAATAGAAATAATTACATTTTCCCTTTAGAGTTTATGCTTCCCAATTAGGATATATTTTCATTTTCAAAACCTATATTATTATTTTTAGCTTGTGTGATCGGTCACGGTGTGATCAAATAGCACTAACCTATTAATAAATGTATTAAAAATTCTCTACATTGGCTTGGGCAAATTGATGAAGACACCCAATGTAATTGTGATTGTCCTCATATATAGTACTAAAAGATTCTCACTATACCTTTGGTTTTATCCTGGTGAGCAAATTACGCTTGTTGCGCTGAAGGTAATCGCTACTTTAAAATAATTAATTTCTGTCTTTTTATTCGTGGCTTCACCTCCTCGATCAAATCTCATGCAATAATACTAAAGATATTAATTAGTCTGGATTTGGAATTCAATGAGTCATTTTTTGACATATACGGTAAATATTAAAAAAACCGCAATATAAAATTTACGATAAATAAGAATTTGCAGTTGATTGAATGGAAGGTTTTTGGATTGGAGTAGTGATACGGATACACTATACCAATTTATGAAATAAAGATGAAATGACTTTTTAGACCGACCTAATAGCTCTTCGACAAAAATTTGGGTGCAACAGTTCCACCGTAGAACACCCGTCCATTTGACCCGCCCCGCCCGCTCCGACCCGTTTGACCCGGATTTGATCAGGCCAAACTCCCCTTTTACCAGTTTCTTTTTTCCAGTTTTTTTTTTCTTTTTTTTTTAATTTTTAATTTTTTTTAGTCGCTTCTTCTATGGTCAAGACGCGAGCGAGGGGAGCCGAAAGCCTCGGAGCGAGACGTAAAATTCCAAAATATTGCCCACCGATTATCCTTATTTTAGTAATCGGAGCGAAGGCGGAGCCGTAAAGTCAGAGCCGAAGGCTCCGCCGGAAAAAAAATCTGAAATTAAAAAAAAAATTATTGTAGTGCGTGAGACCCACGCGCGGCGCGTGGATCTCACGCACGGGGCGGGTCGGTCGCGTGGCGGGTTGTGTGTAAATGGTGCATAAGTATGCACCCAAATCCTTCTCTAACTGTTGTGACTGATGAATAGAAAGAAGTGTGAGTTAAATTAACCTTCCACAACAATAATGGGAATACAAATCGGATGCTACATTGCCTTCTCATGTAATGTGAATGCAAAACATCTTATTTATCAAACTAAAATTTCCAATAGTCATTTATGATGGCTCTAACTGATGAAGCTTAAGCTGGAAAGTTTTTATAATTGAAAATCATCATGAATATATATTATATCGATATCTTTCGTGCTAAATAATTCAAGATACACACTTAATTCGAAGATAGACAGTATAACTAGGTCGCTTAAGTGCGGGCATTGGATCTTTTTTTAATTTTAACAAAAATCAAATATAACGAGTCTTATAATGAAGATTTTTAAAAATTACGTGTCTGTTTTGGGTAGCCAAGTTGTGCTGAGTGAATTCATAAAATTTCTTGTGATGTCGTGCGAATTTTCTTCGTACAAATTTCCTCTTGCATACATGTGTTATAGAGATTCTATCGTATTTTGAAGCACGTCAAATCTAAATACTCAAATTTCGAACTCTATTGAGAAATAGATTTATCCAAAGTGCATCTTAAACTAAATATTATGTTGATTTTTGCTCTTTGGAAAAGATATTAAATCGTAATTACTTTTGTCTCCTTAAGGTTTTTATTTGGTCGGTGGATGTTAATAGTATATTTTTCCCCTCCATCTTAATTATACAGACTCATTGAAATTTTCACAAGCATAAAATCATTAAAAAAGTAAATTATACAGTAGACTTTCTAACTATATATGCTCATAAATACTCTTTAACTATATACTTTTCCATAAGTCAATCAAAGAGTTGAATAGGAGTATATATTAGTAAATGAGTGGGGAAAAAAAAAATATTACCACCTTTTATGGAAACAAATTAAATTCTATATATTTGAGATATCCGAAATAGAAAACAAACCTATCTAATTGAAACGAGGGTGTAGTATGTCATCAATAGATATGATATTCTTCAACACACTTTCCTCTTTTATTACGGAAAGATTCTAAGTAATACCTCTCGTGCAATATCTCTTAGATACACTAAACGAATCACATTTATTATGAAACTGCTTCTAGTTTTTAGCTTGTAACGAAAATAATAATAATAACACATCAAATGATGCCTCGCGTTTTAACGTTAATAAAAAAACATATATGTATATGTATGTATCTAAAAACATAAGCTACATGCCTTCATCGGATATAAAAAATGAAACCAAATTATCAACGAATTAATAATTTCCTTGTACAACTACGTGCTTGCAGCTGGCCCTTTCATAAATGACTAATTGTCGTATAGGTATTGGGTCCCAATTAAATTCATTTTTCTTGCTAGACTTAACGAAAGTCCAAGTCAACTGTCACAAATAGTTACTATCTGAAAATGAATACATGAATTGCGACGTTAAAAAGATCGGGCATTGATAATCTATAAATTAAAAAAGAAAAATGAGGGCATTGATTTATATATTTTCTTTTCTGATTTTTTTTTTCAATTTATATGACATGTAGATTTAATTTTACAGTTGTCAATCGATTAAAAGGGAATAATGATCAAGAAACGTCGAATTTTATTTAGAATGTGAAATAATTGAAGAGAGACATTAAGTAATTATATTTGAAAGGTGTTCGACTAGTTTAAATTGATTATTTATTTGCAATAAAATTCGAACTATAATCATATGGATCTTGGGAATCTGATGAAATATATAGTACGAGGGACGAAGGGCTAGGGAGACTGGCCTCCTACTACATGATTCAAGTAATCTTTGCACAATTTTACAATTATATTATATTGAAGAATTTATCACTCTTCTTATTCATTAATGTTGATGTTTTTTTTGGTGGCTCTCATTTTCATTAGAAATTAATTTTTATATTTGTTTTGTCTTACTTCTAATTTTTGTGTAGGTTAGAAGATAAGGAATTAAAGGATAGGAAATGTGTGGTGACCAAGTCAAGGTGAAGTGAGTTAGCAAGTCTATTGCAAGATGAGTGAGGGTAGCAGCTATGGATGTGGGAGGTGGTTGAGAAAAATCAGGATAAGTTGTTCAGGAAGTTGAGGCAAATTGCTAGTGGAGATGTGAGCTGAAATCATGGGATCATGCGAATTATAAGGAGTGCAACCCAAGTTTGTGATCTTCTATAAATAGAGATCGAATGTAACAAGAAAAATGAGGCCTCCAAGATGTAGACTACATGTACTGATTAGAAATAGTTCCGTAGTAGTTTTGTAGAGTTTTCTTCGAGTGATAGTTGAGGTAACTTCAATCATAACCTTCTGTGAAGGGAGTGATAAGTTGTCTTTCTTTTCGTGACCTCTTTACTCGAAGTATTTTTGTAATTCACATATCTATAGTGAATATTTTGCTCTGAAGCACATCGCGAGATTATTAATTTATAATCTCGTGAAAGTTTTATCCATTGTGTTCGTTTATTTCCACTGCCTTTTGTTCAAAGTTGTGAGCACTTCAGTCACAACTTTGTTCACAACTCTGAGTGTTAATTTGGTACCTTCAATTAAGACAACACAAAAAATTGTTTATGAAATTAATCTTGTTTGTAAGTTAGGAGCAGTGAAGTTTGGTAAAAAAAATTATATTTGTTTATGATGATAAGATTATTAAACACTCTCGATTATTGTAAGGGATAGTTACTGTAAAAATACACGAACATCGGATTTTGCACGTAATTAATTTTAAGTTTGGCCACCAAATACATGAAGCAATTAAAAATAAAGAAGGAAGATGCTGCCTACGTGGGATGGATGTGTCGTTTGTGGTGTCCATATTGATGCACCATATAAATTTCAACTAGAAGAAAATGCGATTCGTGTTACAACATTGTAAATAAGTAAAAATTCATGTATTTTAAGTTCAAAAGTAAAATCATGTACTAAATAAATTATGATTCAAAGTTTGTATAGTTTTAAATAATTATTCCTTTCAGCACATAATTGACATTACTTGCTGGAAATTAGTAGAAAATAGAATGGTCTAAATACTAAGTTTTGCACTAATTATTGTAGGTTTGAGAAACTAGAAACTGCACCACATCCACATGCCTTAAAAAGGGGGAGAAATAGCCGTTGACTATGAAGCTCAACATATATCGGTAGTTCGTATGAAATAAAAAAAAATAAATCAAATTTATATTAATATCTTTTGATTTTGAATATGATTTGCAAGGTACTAAGACAAAGTTCAAACCACAATTAATATTAACGATCTATGAATTTTTTATCTTTTAGTAAATTGTTTTAAGAAAAAGGAAAGAAAATATCTAGAAACTCCATTTTCATTCCAAATCCATTAAGCAGCGCCATCTTACGATTATACAGGATGGTTTTACGAATATGATTTATTTGTTCTAAAATAAACGAATATGATTTCCTAGTAGTAAATATGTGTCAAAAAAGAGGTAGGCTCTGTCCGATCTACATATTATCATCTTTTTCTTATTTAGATGTCCTACTGATATTGTCATCTTTTAAATAGTAAAAAATTTATTCTTTTAAAATCTGCCAAAAAGTGATGGGACCTAAAGTACTTATTTTTATTATTATTTTTTTATTTTTAATTTTCGTGTCGAACATTAATATGACAATTTCAATTATCGAGAGGAACCATTAGTTAATACTTGTACTAGTACTTTATATACTTGAGAATATAAAGTGAACTTCAAGTGGACTTTTGTGGCTAATTGTTCTAGTTTTGCGGCCCATGCGAGGTAGTTCAATAATTGGCTCAATCATTTATTATTCAAATATACGTTTCATTTTAATTTTTGCGGCCCATGCAAGTGGATGTTTGACTGAAGATATCTGCAAGGTATAGGATAAATAATAGTATTAAAAATAATTTAATTGATGAGGTTTTCCATGCTAATAAATTTACGAACATATCAGACTTTTAAGTTCAATCGTTTCGACAAACTATTTTTCAATATGGCTAAGAAATATTGTAACCTTTTATTCTATTTGAGTTTTAATACAATATCCTTCAAAATAATGCTTCAACAATTTATAAACTACTATAACAATTTTAAATTAAAATAATATTAGGTGGGGGGACTCAATTGATGCCAAACACAAAACATATTAGTGTACCTTTGATTGTGGGAACTCCACCGATCCACTTTGAGAGGACAAAATTTGAAAGCAATAAATCCCCATAATTTTAGAATTTAAGTAATCATTATTGATTCTTTCTTTTTTAGTTTCGGGAAAACAAATGATAGTGTTGCCATCAAGCGACGTTTATCCGCCGCACCTTCGCCGCGGTAGTGGAAAGATCAGACACGTTTCAAGTATTCACAATCATTTGTGACACTAATTAGTCAATGTTATTACCTTTTTCTTTTAATTACAATGTTTATCAATAAGATGGACAATGTAATATGAGAAATATAAAAAAATAGTACTAAAGAAAAATTATTGTTAAATGAATATAAAATCCCTTGAGTTACTTAGTATGAATAGTAGCATGCGTGTGAATATGCATGTGAACAACATACATGCTACGAGAAGAATAATAGGATATAACTTGAATTGATTCAATTTTTCGTACTATAATCTTATGAGAATGAATGCTATGTTTGTACAAACTTATGACTCATCTCGCTTGTGTATATATATAAGAAACAAAATATGCAAAATATAAAAAAACATATTAAGGTGTCGATTTGAAAAATAGTAGTACAAGGAAGTTGGTGTTAATCGTAGTAGGTACATAATTCTGTTTCATAGGACAAATTATGCGGCTTTTAGTTTATTTTAATTTATATTTTTTAGAATATGCGGAAATTTTCATCCGTCGCGAAAGTGACAACTGAACTAGTATCATGTGTGTGAACTAAAATGTTTTAACTTGTGCAAACTTTGATTAATAAATGCTGCGTAGTCAACATTCAACAATATTTATGAATTTTCTGCTAAAAAAAAACAATATTTATGAATTTAATTCCACAGTTTCTGTTGGTAGGACCCTCGACACGACAAACACAAACACACTTTAGCAAGCTAAATTGAAATTATCAAGACTAGCAAACAAATATTTACATACATGGCGTCACTTTCAAATATATAAAATTTATGTATTTTATGGACGTCCCATAACATAATCAAATGCACAAATTTAGTGGATAGAGTATCCAAGTTTATATTATACGTCCAAACGTTTCTAATCATGATACATAAAATGTGTTTTTTTTTTTTCTTTCAGAAATTCATAGTACACACTAACATTAAATAATTGTACATTATTATTTAGGTGATAAAATTATTTTTTACTTGAATTTGAGTATGTTTAAGGACATAAATTCTAAACGAATTTAGTAGATTACGTAGTCGAATGATTTAATCCTAAAATCATCACAAATAATATTTTTCTTAATCTATCACATATCACTTCTAATAATTTTATTAAAATATAATTTTCAGTCGATTTTTGACGAGTTATACGCTAGTTTATTCTATTGGTAAACACGTAGAAATTTTGTACGAGTTTCAATAAGATTTCGCATTATTTTATAGTTTGACAGAATATTAGTACTATCGTAATTTTTTAGCTAGTGCAAAAGCTTGTCAATGGGCCGGTTCTGACCGAAACTGGCCCAGAAACGATAGAAGCCCATAACCCAACAGAGCTTCGGTTTCACTTTCGGTTCCGATTTCAGAACCGACCATACTCGGAACCGCTGGATCTGGTTTTGGTTTAGATCTGTAATGGCCTGCTACCCGGCCTATGCGGATAACTGGACTGTCACTTGAAACCGTAAAATAAACTGTTGACTTACATAACTTAACTTTACAAGAAATGGAGATTTCAAACAAGCTTGGCTTCGAAGGGAACCGAGGAGACTTCGTCAACTTGACATTACCCTAGCTTGGTCGTCTTGGGGTCAAAATATGAGGACTTTGGCCCAGCACTGCGGAAGCGTCGATTAAGACTAACCGTAATCAGATTAGTCGAGTTTGAAGAAGCGTTGAGCTTGAGTTTGTAAATTAACATGCATTCAATAAAAGGGGAGATGACGATCCAAGTGATCGTCATTCGGAACATCTTTGATGCCAACACACCTCCATCTCGATCGTTCACTCAACCTGTTTTGAAAAAGAAAAACATTTTGGGCTGAGTACTTTTGGTACTCAGTGAGGTTCGAGCCCCTTTTTGAAAAACGTTTTACAGAAACATTTAAAAGATAAAGCATGCTCATTTTGTATACAAGGACAATAACTTTAAAAGGAAAACATTAATTTAACCCATGCATACGTAAAAACATTTTAACTTAACCTTGCGCGCATCATAGCTCGCCTACCGTGTTACCTTCCCCAATTCTTTGAGTGGGGAGCCACTCCCACTCTCTGAACCGTCATTAGTACCTGTGTGCGCACTACCTTGGGGTGTACTGGTCCCAAGGCCGATCGAAGACAATAACATCATATATGGTAAACACGAGTAGTGAGAAAAAATATTTAGCATGCATTATCACTTTTTCATGAAAGCAGTTAGGGCTTAATAACCGGAAAGTTACCTCCGTGGGGCTTATAACCCACAATTTGAAAATAGAACCCACCTCTTGTCCTTGACGTGTGGATTTCCTCTTGCGTCCCTAGCTCTTGGTGTTTCCTACAAGACAATCTAGATTCTTAAACATTTGACTCTAGGGGTCAATTAGTCTATCGATAATTCTAAAGGTCAACCTATTCCCGGTCTTTAGCATTTGAAATTGGAAATTATTTAAGGCATTGCCTTGATGTTTTTATAGAAATCGTATCATAAATCATTTGTCAAGACATGCATCTTAGAAGTAAATCAAAACTTGATTTTGAAAACATGTCGTGTATGAAATGTCATGTCATGATTTGTCATGATTCTTATAAGTATGCATGCCACATAATTAACCATGTATGATATCATACTTTACTTATATAATTAAACTCATGCATACGTGTCATATCATTTAATCATGTCACATTTAATTAGCATGTTTTATGCTTAAGCAATATAGCACATACTTTTCATCATATTCTTAATTAATTAATCTCAATTAATTAGAACATACTTAGGTAATTAATCCACTCATGATTAATTATCACATAAATAATTAATTAAAGAAAATTAATTAATTAATAACATAAAAATAATTAATTAATAATTAATTATTAATTCAGATTATTTAAATCACCACATAAGTACATGCTAATTATTGAAACATAAGTTAATTAAATAACTTAATTAACCTTTAAGATATTAAGTCATAAATGACTGGTCTTGGACTATTTAATAATTAATCAAATAAATTGGTTAGGCAAAAGTGGCCCAAGGCCCAAACTCATAGGTTCAAGAAATAAATATTAATCTTATTGGACTTATTAATAATAAGTATATAAACAATCATGTAAAATTGGGTGACATATAATAATCATGTTGGACTTTATAGTTAAAAATAAATATGAGCCCATTATTAACTTAATTTAGTCGTGGTCCAATAATTATTAATTAAATAGATTGGGTCTCTTAAGGAAAATATTTTAATAGGAAATGTATGACCTAAATTCATGTTGAATTAATTAAATCTGGTCAAAGCCCAAATCACATAGTCCACATGTTCAATTAATTAATTAGCCCAACAAAAGACATATTAGTAAAATTTGGAAAATACGGCCCAATAACTTAAGTCCAATTCGAAATAATTATTTTGGCCAAAAACTTAGTAATTAGCCCAATTTAGTAAATAAGCAATTTAGCTTAAGAAATAAATTTATAAATTTCCCGATTAAAATCCTACTTCGTCATAACATCCTAAGAAATTTCTTAGCACGTTTTTAGGGCACACACACTCATAATTTTTAACAAAATTCGAATTTAGGCACCAAAATAAGATTAGACATTTTTCTGGAAATTTTCAGTGGGATGCCTAGCACCCCAAAATCAACAATAAATAGCAAACGATCTATAATCGACTTGAAATTTCTGTTGAAGACTCTTAACGTTTACATCTTGTTCCAGAAATTTTCATAATCCGAAAATATTAAATTTTAATAGCCCAAACGGGGTTCCGTCTACAGAACAGTGAATCTGTCAAAAGTTGGAATTTTGCTGCACAACAGTTCACTTAGAAATTTGATATAAAATCACTCGTTTGGCTAATAGAGATGAAAAATATCAATTTGCAAACCTTAGGATGTCTAGTTTCAATTTGTAAAAGGCAAATCTCTTAAAAATTATGAATCAAGGAAGAAAAACACTCAGACATTTTTCTGCGCAGATTAAGACTTCCAAACAAGAGCAGTAACATGTTAAATCTACCAAAAGTTCATGCTTGAATGAAAAATTCTGAAAAATTCTGAAAAATTCGCACAACCTTCCTATCATTCGTATCTACAACATATAAAAATTGTAGAGTCAAATTCGAAGCCTAGAATATTCAAACTGGCAGATCAGATTTGGGCAGTTTGACCCGTTGCACACGATCCACATTAAGATTCTTATTTTCGACTCCAAATACCCCTATATCAGCAGCACACACGAATTCACAACCCCAAGCATGCTCATAAATCGATCATATCATTTTTAGAAGCAAAAACGTGCTAGACCCTACTTCATCCTTTCCTTAACACACAAATTCGTATACACAATCTAGAAGGTATCGAAAGTACACAAAATCAAACCATCATTCAAAATACCGTGAGTTCTTCATCACACACGAAATCATTCAAGCATCATCATTCTTATAACCATACCATGAGTTCATCCTCCTCTTTCCTAACCTACTCCTAAAGAATAGAAAGGTGGAAGAAGAAAAACAAGGATGGAGATTAGAACTTTTATACCTAGCCTCTTTTTCCTTCGATTCTTTTCTTTTCTCCCGATTTCTCTTGCTCTCCCGTGCACTCTCTCTCTCTCTCAACAGTTTCTCCAGCTTCTCCGACGTGGTGACTGCTCCTCCAATGGTGGCTCCGGTGGCGGCGGCGTGAACGGCGGCGGTTTTCAGGGCTAGGGTTTGGAAAACCCTCGTTTTCCCTCCCTCTCTCGACTGCCTCTCTCTCTCTCTCGGACGTCCTCCTTCCTTTCTTCTCTTGGAGGGCTGTATGGTGGCTTAGGAGGCGGCAGCCGGCGGTGGTAAAACGGCCGCGGCCGGCGGGTGAAGGCGGCAGACGGTGGTTGGGTGGTTTTGAGTGGCTAGGGTTTGAAAACCCTTAATTTCTTTGAGAAAGGATGGGAGATGAATGAATGGAGGTTTGTAGATGGTGGTGGTGTGATGTAGAGGGAGATGAAAAGTGTTGAGTGTTGGGAAGAAAAGAATTGCAAAGAATGATTGTTCTCTGCGTAATTCTATTGGGGAAGAGGGGTTGGCAGATTATTTTCTCTCTCCCACGCGTGTCCCTCTCTCTCACGCCTTCTCTCTCCCTTTTTTTTCTCTTCTTAATTCTGCTCTCCTTTTATTTCCTTTCTTTATTTTATCGCGGTATTTTTATCAGTCCGACCCACACGTAAATTTAGCCCGATAAAATTTATCGAATCAATTCTAATAATTTTTCTTAACTGTAAATCATATAAATAATTATAAATTATTTATTTTCTTTAATCTCTCCTAAATATTTAATGTGGCGCCGAAATTTTACTTCGTACAGTCGAGCTTAACCGACCGGATCCATAATTACGCGACAGTAAATTTGCAGATAATTCACACCAATAATTTATTATCATCTAGAATGCAACACATAGGATGCCATGCAATGAATGCAGAAATTTATGCTCGTGCTCGTTTTGAAAATATGCTAAATGAAATTATTCGAAAATGAATTTAGATTTTATTTTAAATAAAATTCCTTTTTGACTTTATGAATAAAGTCTTCATCTTCTCTTAATAAAATAAATTATTTTCTTTCGAAAATCTCTGGGAATAAGGATCTATCTTAAAAAGTTTTAATTTATTCGGGTTTTTCATAGACCGATCTTTGAGGGTTTTACAAGATCCGACCTGCTGATTTTTTTTTTTATCAATTCTTATATGTTATTCTTAGAACCAATCAAACCCAGGTCCGGAAAAGTGTAACCCGAACCGATCCGTTGGATCAACCATTTTTTTTTTTTAAAATCTGTTTGTCAATTCTTATATGTTTTTCTTTATCTACCGATAGAAAAAAAAATATATGATTCAAGCATAAGCATAAAAAAAGAAAAGAAGTCAAATAACTTCAACCTTATAGCCTTATAGCATAAAAAAAGAAAAGACGTCAAATATTTACCATTTACCACTTTATAATTCAAACTTGGTTTTGATTGTTCTACTACATACAATTCAGAATAAAGAATTGCTAACTTTACCATAGCTATACGAAATACAAAAATAATATACATATTTATAATTTAATTTCCGATCAAACATAGAATATTAGCGATTTTAATTTTCGGTCAATTCCTGAAAAAATATGGTAATTTAAGGAGGGGGGGGGAGAGGGGGCAACTTTGAATTTGATCAAACTACAAATTTTACATAAAATACAGAATAAAGAACATACCTGTACGAGAAACAACATAAGATTTATAATTCAATTTAAAAAAAGATGATAACATAAAAAAAAAAAACCTAAATTCTTTCGGCCAACGGGAGGGGAGGTAGGAGATGTTTTACTCTGTAGCCGTTAAAAGTTAAAACTTAAAAACCTCCAAGGTTGAGAGACTTGAAAGTGAAAAAAAGAAAGAAAAATTTGGATTACTTTTTTGAAATAATACTACTATAGAATGACGCTTGCGAATAATACCGACCCGCTGACAAGCCTGAGTGCAATGCATGACGCTTGCGCATCCACATAATTTTTTTCGTAACAACATAATGTGCATGCATGATTTTCGTGGCCTGTAATTTAAATTATTATATTATAGTTTTTCTTATTTTAATTAATTATAATTATTAACGTGCATACAAGGATGCAAACCTACTAGTATGTTACAAATTCATTTGTACTTGAAGGTATCTTTCTTATAGTATATGGTAAGTTATTGATTAATAGAATTAGAATAATTGTTTTGGACTTAAAAGGTGAAATTGTTGTTATTCAGCTTCTTGATGGCCACCACCGTCCCTTGCCGACTTGCCCCACCGTCGTCGTTTCGTACACGCTTCCAAAAACTATAGCTTGAGTTTCCACTTTAAAGTTTTCTTCCAAAACATCTTTCGTTTTGTTGAATGCGTATGAGTTTTCCCATTATGGTATAGTTTTTCTCCAATTTTGTTGTTTCTTTGACTCTATACATTTTTTATCTTTCAAGTAATAAAAGGCTACAACATGATTTCAGCGATGATATGATTCCTTTTTCGATTTTAGATTTTTTTATATTATCATAATTATTTGATTCATAGTGAACTAAACTAGAATAGGATATGATGTAGATCTTATACTTTTGAGAAGATTGTAGACTTAGAATGATTTATGAACGTGATTGGGTGGATATATGTGGAGAAGAATGCATTTACCGAAGGATATGTTCGAAACTGGATGGCAAGTCCATCATGAAACTAGCAGCCACTCAAAAGTGGCTACACCCAAGGCTTAGGAATGATGACGTGCTTTGGAAGGAGGTGTGTCTGCGTGATCTTGGTATTCGAGACTTAGAACCGGGGTTAGTCATTCCGTACCCATGGCACGAATTGTATGGCCAAATCTTTAAGGGAATTTTACCATATTCGGTCTTCACATATAATCCGCGGGCTCCATCTCAAATTTGTAAGTATTGATATTTTATTTATTCTTTAACTTAATAGTTTTATTTTAACTCATTGAGAATTGAAATAGAACCATACTATTCACGGATCATCCGCGGATCTCTCGAGGCCGTACTATTCACCAGGCCAAATATTTACCATTTACAACCTTATAATTCAAACTTGGTTTTGATTGTACTACTACATACAATTCAGAATAAAGAATTGCTAACTTTACCATAGCTAGACTAAATACAAAAACAACATACATATTTATAATTTAATTTCTTATCAAACATAGAATATTAGCGATTTTAAATTTCGGCCAATTCCTGAAAAAATATTGTAATTTTAGGGGGTGGGGGACAACTTTGAATTTGATCGAACTACAAATTTTACATACAATCCAGAATAAAGAACATACCTATACGAGAAACAACATAAGATTTATAATTTAATCTAAAAAAAAAAGATGAAACATAAAAAAATACCTAAATTCTTTCGGCCAACGCGAGGGGAGGCGGGAGATGTTTTACTCTGTAGCCGTTAAAAGTTAAAACTTAAAAACTTCCAAGGTTGAGAGACTTGAGAGTGAAAAATAGAAAGAAAAATTTGGATTACTTTTTTGAAATAATACTACTATAGAATGACGCTTACGAATAATACCCACCCGCTGACAAGCCTGAGTGCAATGCGTTACACTTGCGCATCCACATAATTTTTTTTCGTAATAACATAATGTGCATGCATGATTTTCGTGGCCTGTAATTTAAATTATTTAATTATACTTTATCTTATTATAATTAATTATAATTATTAACGTGCATACAAGGGTGCAAACCTACTAGTATGATATAATAATGGAATCATCGTACATTACAAATTCATTTGTATTTGAAGGTATCTTTCTTATAGTATATGGTTGGTAATTGATTAATAGAATTAGAATAATTGTTTTGGACTTAAAGGTGAAAATTCTTTGTTATACTGCAGAGTATTTGTTGTTATCCAGCTTCTTGATGGCCACCACCGTCCCTTGCCGACTTGCCCCACCGTCGTCGTTTCGTACACGCTTCCAAAAACTATAGCTTGAGTTTCCGCTTTAAAGTTTTCTTCCAAAGCATCTTTCGTTTTGTTGAATGCGTATGAGTTTTCCCGTTATGGTATAGTTTTTCTCCAATTTTGTTGTTTCTTTGACTGTATACATTTTTTATCTTCAAAGTAATAAAAGGCTACAACATGATTTCAGTGATGATATGATTCCTTTTTCGATTTTAGATTTTCTTATATTATCATAATTATTTGATTCATAGTGAAATAAACTAGAATAGGATAATGATGTAGATCTTATACTTTTGAGTAGATTGTAGATTTAGAATGACGAATGAACGTGATTGGGTGGATATATGTGGAGAAGAATGCATTTACCGAAGGATATGTTTAAAACTGGATGGCAAGTCCATCATGAAACTAGTAGCCACTTAAAAAGGGCTACACCCAAGGCTTAGGAATGATGACGTGCTTTGGAAGGAGGTGTGTCTGTGTGATCTTGGTATTCGAGACTTAGAACCCATGGCGCGAATTGTATGGCCAAATCTTTAAGGGAATTTTACCATATTCGGTTTTCACATATAATCAACGTGCTCCATCCCAACTTTGTAAGTATTGATATTTTTTTTACTCTTTAACTTAATAGTTTTATTTCAACTCATTGAGAGTTGAAGTAGAACCATACTATTCACGGATCATCCGCGGATCTCTTGAGGCCGTTCTATTCACCGGGCCAAATGTTTACCATTTACCACCTTATAATTCAAACTTGGTTTTGATTGTACTACTACATACAAGTCAGAATAAAGAATTGTTAACTTTACCATAGCTATACGAAATACAAAAACAACATACATATTTATAATTTAATTTCCGATCAAACATAGAATATTAGCGATTTGAAATTTCGGCCAATTCCTGAAAAAAATGGTAATTTTTTTTTGGGGAGGGGGGGGTTGGTGACAACTTTGAATTTGATCGAACTACAAATTTTACATACAATACAGAATAAGGAACATACCTATACGAGTAACAACATAAGATTTATAATTTAATTTTAAAAAAAGATGATAACATAAAAAATACTTAAATTCTTTCGGCCAACGGGAGGAGAGGCGGGAGATGTTTTACTGTGTAGCCGTTAAAAGTTAAAACTTAAAAACTTCCAAGGTTGAGAGACTTGAGAGTGAGAAAAAGAAAGAAAAATTTGGATTACTTTTTTTTTTTTTTTGAGCAAAACAAACGAAGTTCATTCATTAATCATTAGGCCTGCATCAAAGGCAGCAATTCGCTGAAGCGAAACAGGAAGAGAAACAAGGCAATCACAAGAGAAAAGAAGGGAACGAGCTAGCCTAGCAACTTCATTGGCAAAGCCATTACAAGCACGTCTAGTCCATAAAAAGGAAACTTGATCAAAGGAACGAGAGAGATGCAAGATATCCGCTACAACGGTGCCGAGGGGAGAGCGGGGAATACAATTTCGCTGAAGAAGACCGACAAGATGTTGGTTATCAATTTCAACCGCAAGAGCTCGGATGCCTGAGTCAGATGCTTTGGAAATCCCTAATCGGCAAGAGAAAGCTTCAGCAAGCTCCACATCATCACAAGAAGGAAGAAAAAGAGAGAAGACCTTTATGATAGAACCCCAATGGTCCCTAATGACACCTCCAAGACCTACTTCACCATTCAATCCAAGAGAAGCATCTGAATTCAACTTAAGCCAATCAGTCAAAGGAGGGAGCCAACGGTGAGAAGGGCGAAGAGGTTGAAGAGGGGTGGGAGAGCAGTGGACTGCATGGAATTCCGCCAGCAAAGACAAAGCCATTGAGAAGCTCTCCAAGTGAGAAGGAGAGTGGAGGTTAAAAATGACGGAATTTCGAGCTTTCCACAGAGCCCAAAGAAGAACAACTAAAGATTCAACATACTCTTGGCTTTTGTCCTGGATTACGTTGAGGATCCAGTCTTGAATTGGAAGAGAAGTGGGGTTGCAAGGCAGCTGAAGGCGAAGAATACAAGCTCGCCAGAAAAAAGTGGCCCATTCGCAGTCACGGAAGACATGTTCCAAAGATTCAGGGGCGTTTCCACAACGGGAGCAGATTGTGTCGAGTAGGCATCCTCTTCGTTGCAGGTTCAACTTTGTGGGGAGTTTGCCTCTCATGCAGCGCCAAAGAAAGAAACGGATTTTTTGCGGGATATTAAGCTTCCAAATCCATCGCCAAAGAGCCGGATTATGGGAGGACGAAGAAGGAGTGGATGATGAAACATCGTTGAGCTTCTTCGCAGTCCAATAACCCGATTTGACAGAGAATTGGCCATTTTTTGTGAAAATCCAATGGAGGCAGTCTTCTTGTGGCGTAGAGCACAGTGGGATGCAAGCGATTGAGCGAGCAATCAGCGGAGGGAAGAGCTCTGAGAGAGTAGAAGTATCCCACCCATTTCCCGAATCCAAGATCAGATCGCAAACAAGCTGATTATCTTGGACGAGAGGTGGGGGGCGGGCAATGAATTTAGGAGCGATAGGGATCCATGGATCCTTCCAAATACGGATTGAGCCCCCATTTCGGACAGTCCATCGGATACCTTCTCGGAGAATAGGGCGTCCCGCCAAAATGCTTCTCCAAGTAAAGCTGGGGGCAGAGCCCAATTAAGCATCAAGAAAAGCAACTGATGGGAAATATCTAGCTTTTAGGCTTTGGGCCAGAAGCGAGTCGGGGTTTGAAAGAATTCGCCATCCTTGCTTGGCCAAAAAGGCAAGATTAAAACATTCGATATCACGAAGACCAAGCCCTCCTTCATTTAGAGGGTTACAGATAGATTTCCACGAGCACCAGTGAATCTTTTTTTTCCGCCATTTTTTGCCCCCATAAAAAATTGGCAGATAATTGATTGAGTTGGTGAATGGTACCTTTCGGTAATTGAAAACAACTCATGACATAGGTGGGGATTGATTGGGCAACTGCCTTGATAAGAACAAGTCTGCATGCTTGAGATAAAAGGCGGGCTTTCCAGCATTTCAGTTTTTTTTCCACTCTCTGCACAACATAATTGAAGATGGCTTTTTTGAACGACCGATGTTTGCAGGAAGACCGAGAAAAGAAGAGTGATTGTTAACCACATTCACACCGCAGAGAGATCCCAATAAAGCCTTTTGAAAGTCCGGAACACCCCTTCCAAATGAAATCTCCGACTTGCTGAAGTTAACTTGTTGGCCTGAAGCTCTTGAAAATTTCAGAATAATATCCTTGACTGCAATAATTTCAGAAGGTTTAGCTCTGCCAAACAAAATACAATCATCAGCAAAGAATAAGTGAGAGACACGTGGAGCGAGTCGAGAAACTCGGGCTCCATGGAGACTGCCACGACTTTCAGCTTGGCAGATAAGGGCCGAGAAAGCCTCGATGCAGAAGAGAAAGAGAAAAGGAGAGAGAGGATCGCCCTGACGGAGGCTACGAGAAGGGAAGAATTTGCGCGACGGTCTGCCATTAATGAGAATGGAATAAGATACTGAGGAGATACAACGATGAATAAGATCCACAAGCGGAGGGGGAAAGCCAAATTTGAGGAGAGTTTTTTCTAAGAAAAGCCATTCAACTCGATTAAAAGCTTTAGACAAATCAAGCTTAAGGGCAAAGGAAGCTTGGCCGGGGGATCTATTGGCTTTCATCATATGGAAGAGCTCAAAAGCAATGAGTGCATTATCAGAAATGAGTTGGCTAGGAACAAAGGCGGATTGAGCTTGGTGAATGAGAGAAGGGAGGAGTGGCTTAATTCTATTAGAGATGCATTTTGAAACCAATTTGAAAGCCACATTGCACAGGCTTATGGGGCGGAAGTCCTTTGGAGATTCGGGCAGATTAGTTTTGGGGATGAGGGTGATGAAAGTATGGATGATGGGCTCAGGAGAGGCATCGTGGTTGAGAATTCCTAAGACAACATTGAGCAAATCCACTTTAACGAAGGACCAAAATTTAGAGAAGAAAAGAGCTGGGAGACCGTCGGGGCCAGGGGATTTAAGGGGGTGCATCTGATTGAGAGCAGAAATAACCTCTTCCTCCGTGTACTCTCTCAATAAGAGTGAAGCATCTTCAACAGATAATTTAGGTAACAAGGCATCGAGAACCTCATCCGCATCTTCCTGGATTTCCGAGGAGAAAATATTCTGGAAGTAAGAAAGAAAAACATCTTCAATTTTATGAGGATCATCTTCCCAATGGCCGTTGGGCCCCTTGATACGCTCAATAGAGTTTCTCCTTTTACGCCCCGATGCAGTACGGTGGAAGAAACTTGTGTTACGGTCCCCATCGGCGAGCCAATTAGCACGAGATCTTTGCTTCCACATTGTTTCTTCCATTTGGAGAAGAGCACGGAGCTCGCTTTCAAGGGCTTTTGTTCGATCAATGTTAGAGGCAGAAGGAGAAATCTTCTGGATATCATCAATGGCGCCACAAATACTTTTAATTCTTGAGGAAATATGCCCAACATTTTCTTTTTCCCAACTTGTAATAGCTTTTGCAACATCACTGATTTTCTCTTTTAGAGAGAGAGGATTGGTGGCCGGCGAGCTTTTCTCCCAAGCCAATTTGATAGCCTCAGGACAGGATTCGTGTTGAAGCCACAATGCTTCGAAGCGAAAAGGTTTCCGAAAGCTCCGACGATGGAAGTGAGAGATTTTATTCCAAGAAGTCAAAATCGGGCAGTGATCTGATTGAATCCTGGGGAGGTGATCGACAGAAGCAAAAGGAAAGAGGTCTTTCCATAAGTTGTTGGCAAGACAACGATCAAGTCTTTCCTGAATATTATCATCTCCTTTCCGTTTATTGGACCACGTGAAAGGATAGCCTTTGAAACCCAGATCATCGAGCATGCATTCAGCAATACAATTTCGAAATGCAGCCATCTTCAATTGATCTCGGCATAGGCCACCCTACTTTTCATGAAGATAAAGGATCTCGCTAAAATCCCCAATACATAGCCAGGGAATATCGACTACCCCAAGAGAACGGATGAGCTGCCAAGTCAATGCTTTATATTGCTCTTCTGCCCAACCATAGATGCCTGTGAATCTCCAAGAACTCCCAGAGTCAGGGCAAAGAACTTGAGCATCAATATGGTGAAGAGATTCAGATAATATATTAATAACAAAGTCATTTTTCCACATGAGACAAAGGCCTCCACGACGTCCTCCTAGGGACATCTCACAGTCGACGGCAAAAAAATTGTCAAAACCAAACCGATTTTGCAGCTGACCAAGCTCAGAAGAAAGTAATCTAGTTTCAAGCAAGAAAATAAAGGAGGACGACTTTTGATTAAGCAATCTCTTAAGCACTTGAACTGTCGAAAGGTTCCCAAGCCCTTGACAGTTCCAACTAATGCAACTCATTGGGACCGGCAGGGCTGCTCAGAAGCAGCCGCTGCCGTTGGATCAGAGGGAACAGAGGGAGGAGGGAGTTTGAGACGCTTAGGAGCAGAAAACTCCTGCTGAAGAACAAGCGAAGGATCACTTGCAGGGCGCTTCCCACTAGACATGAGAGCATGGGAAGAATGTGAAGGAGAAGAGTTTCTCGCCAATCTTTCCAGTGCTTTCTACCAGCAGTAGGTTTTTTCTGGGGAGGCTGCTTTGGAGCAGAGGGGATTTGAGAATCGATAGACAGATTTTCCTGGGTAGAAGGCTGGTTGGGGTTGGAGGGTAGATCGCAAGTCAAGGGTAGATGGTTTCTTTTTGAAGATGGGGAGTGAGGGCTAGGGGAGGGGGGCTGAGAAGAGAGCCCAGAGAGAGGATAAAGCGAGGGGGGAGGAGGAGCAATGGAAGAAGAAGAGGATAAGGGAAGTTGTTTGGAGAGAGGAGGAGAAATGATCTTATTTTGAATTTCGGAGGGAGGATTGGGGTTGGATTTAGAATAGGAGAGAGATTTGCGGCTAAGAGGTAGGTTAGGAAGAGCTTTGCGAGGGAAAACAAGTCTGGGGGACCAGGATCTGATGTTCTTTAGCGGAGAAGCCTTAATGACGGGACCGAAGGGGAGGTCGTCAGGGGGACAATTAGCCATGTTATTTATCTCATGGTAAGATTTGAGAGAATGCCCAATCATACCACAGTTGAAGCAATAAATGGGGAGAGATTCATATTTAATAGGAAACCATAACTTTTCTCCCCCAACCATAACAGAGATTCCCCTCTTTAAGGGTTTAGAAATATCCAATTTCACTTTCAATCTGATGAATTTGCCAAAGAAATTTTCAACCGAGTCAAGAGAAACCAGCTTTCCGATTTTGTTGGCCATGGCGCGGGCAGCATTGGCTGACATACAACTCATGGGAGCGTCATAGATTCTCAACCAAAAATGCGCTTCAGAGATCTGAATTTTCGAGGGTTGCTCAAGCTCCTTGAGAAGGCGGATAGCGAAGAGGTTTCCATCAAAATGCCAAGGTTGGTGGTTGAGAACCCAATCCATTTCAGAAACTTCTGCGAATCGAAAAAGGAACAAGTTGTGAGACCATTCTTTTGCTTCGAAGCCTTTTTTTGGTTTCCATGCTTTCTTCAAGACTTCTAAGAGGGCTGAGGAATTAATTGGTTTTCCAGAAACCCTAGGAGGGAACAAAAACCCTAGGAGGGAACAACATTCTCATATAGAGAGAGATTTTTTTCCATTCAAAATTATTTGGATTACTTTTTTGAAATTATACTACTATAGAATGAAATTATAATTATCATTCCTTAAGAAGAAAAAAGAAATTATAATTATCTTAACCCAATGTGACATAGTGGGCTTTGAGTGTCTAACCTACTATCTAGCAAACAGAAAATCAAAATCAAGAACTGCTCTTTCAACAACAAATAAAAGGGAGAATGGTTACGCACTTAAAGTTTGTGGTCAGATTTAAATAAACTTGTGAAATATTTTTATGTATAAATAAGTCTTTAATGTTATATTTATTGATTTACTTGCCCCTCATAATTATTTTTTATTTTTTATTTTTTCTTTTATTCTTCAAAGCATGTTTTATCCCCCTCCAATTTGTAAACTATTTAATTTTATAAAACATTCAAAATAATTTATTCTTCATACTATTAATATTCAGTTAAATAATTTAAAATCATAACTAAAATTTTTATTAAATATAAGGATTTCAACTACGATGTTTGTTTTTTTTTTTGTTCTTTTTTTTGGTAAAGTTGAGTATATTACCAAAGAATGCAGTAGATTATGTAGCTGTTTGTAGTAATACCGAGATGTAGGCAATCAAATTTAAATATTGTCATAATTGTGAATATGTCATGACCGAACGATTCTTACATCCAACCAATTCCACGCGGTAAGGTAATCTTAAACAAACTTGTCACGTGTAATTCTTCTAAAGTTTAATAATATTAAATATATAATAATGAAGAATACATTATTTTAAAAATTTATGAAATTAAATAGTTTAGAAATTGAAGAGGGATAAACCATGCTTGAAATATTAAAATAAAAAAGGAAAAATTAGCAAGAATTATTTTTGAGTGACTATACTAGAGAATGACATGTATGTCAATAATTATAACATTAAGGACTTATTTGTACCTAAAAGTTGTAAATACGAGTCTTGTGGCCGTTTACAAAATTACATATGCACTTTTATCAATAAATTAAGACTAACACTACCATCTTAGTTTTTCTGAATTTACTACTTACATCATGAACCTTTTCAATTGCCAAATATCCTTCTATTTATTTATATCGTGTATATTTGAATTTAGGACATATATATGAGAGAGATCAAGAAAATTTGTGGAGCACTGGATTAGTGGCATTGATGTCTAACGGTTTTTCTTAATATTGACAAAGAGATAGCAAAATAAGTGGAAGAATTCTCAAATAAATAAAATGTCGCAGGTTATAGACTTATGATTATATACTAAGAAAGTTGTGTTTTAACTTTCAAGAATCGTAAAAATTTGAATAAATTTCAGAAAAAATAATGTGCAGATTAAGGACCAAGTCTCATATACAAATGCATTTAAAAAAAATGTTTTATGATAATAAATGACGAATGGTAATTATGTCCACGGGAAATTCTATTATCCAGATACAAATCCCAACCTTTATTTGCACTGCAACAATGCCCAACCTGTTCTAACTGGGGAGCAATTTCGTCATTATAAAATTTTAGTCCAACCGATTAAATTCAATGTCTCCACTTTGATTTCATGATGACTAGCTCACGTACATTTTCCGTGCATATTATGTGCATTTTTAAAGTATATTTATATAATAATATTAATGATGCATATCATATAAACCTAATTACACCCACACTTGTTCTTCCCCAACCCGCGAATCTCGATCCCCTTTCTAAAGATTCACAAATTACAAATTAGAAAAATGAACATGAAATGCACGTGAGTTACATATAAAATTATTGAATTAAGTGCTAGCCTGCTAGCTAGGTTAGTGCCGGTGTGAAGTAGTTAGTGCATGATGGTTTTTACAAAAAATTACTGATTCTAGCTCTCTATAACATATGTTTCAATTCACATTACCGCCATCATTCGACCCCACCGGCGCCAATGCCCTCGTCGATGCTCGATCTTGCTTGACGCGAAGCGAGATCGACCTCGGCACCTGCGATCCCGCCGTGGTTGAACCCCAGTCTCCCATGTGTGCAAAGATCACCCTCTCCGGCTTGGTCTCTATTTTTATTACTTACTACATGCTAGTATATAATTTTACTTAGGACGACTTTCTAATTAATTATTGCTATAGTATATTTTAACAACTCGATCCACCGTCTCCGTTTTTTCTAGCTGAAATGATTGTAAGACGAGATTTTAAAATTAATGTTTTGTTTTGTTGGAATGGAACTTCTCTTTTCTTTGTTCCTCATTCTCTCTTCTTCATTATTCGAATTGATTTCCTATATATGTCTTTTACACCGTGAAATTCAGTGTTTCTTTACACAAATTGAACTTCGTAACCACTAAAATGAATTCCATCGTAATCATGCAAAACAAATGTAGCATCAACTAGATCAACGTGTTTTAAATAAGTTTGTATTTTAGCACAAAAAATATGTTTGTTGAAACAATTAACGTAAAACCAAGCCAGTCAAAAAAATAGTTATCGGGCTTAGTAAGCCAGTTTATTTAGTTTATAGTTTTGTAGCCTCATTCTTTTTCAATATTTACTGACTTTATTATTTCACTCAAAATATCTACATACTTTTCAATACAAAAATTTGGATATAATAGTCTACCTTACACATCTACCTAACTTTTCTTGAAACCCACAACAAAATCTAAAAACTACTATAAATATACGGAGAGAGTAATTTATTTGTATTATTGTATCACTCGACCAGGTACAAAATTTGATGTTATATGAACTAGTCAAACCAAATAAGAACTTGGTAGTCAGTAAAATGAATTCCATCATAATCGTACAAAACAAACATAAATTGGTGACGATTAGCAGCCCGTTGATAAGGGGTAGATTGTAGGTTTTTCTTCATCGCATCAACTTCTTTCGGTACCTCTTCATCAACAAGTTCACGATTGAGTCTTCTGACTGCTGCATATTTATAGTTGGGCAGTTTCACTTGCTTTATATCCGATCTCAGAGGTTTGGGCTGCCCGCCATCTTGATATTTGTAAGGCACGAAATAATAGGATTGTAGGTGGAGTTTATAATATCCATCATCAAAATTGAATTCTCACCCTTTTGTCATTTTGGCCTTGGTAGTAATATGACAAACTGCGGATACAATATAAGTTATAAAAATGAACAATTGTGTTTTAGCGAATACCTAATTGAATATAAATATCAAGGTTTTTGTGCTTATTTAAGATTAAAAATTAACTTACTTTTGCGCAGAATACCCAAGACCAACCATGATTGAATCTTCTTTGACGGCAGGACTAGTCACCCATAAAGCGTTAATATAATTCCTTATTTCAAATTATTTTTCACTGTAAATCACATTATATTTTGGACAGTCGATTTTGGAACACTGGATTGGAGGACTATATCCTTTCATTTCAGCACCCCTGCATTCTTGAACATGTATGCAAGAGAAAAATATCAACAAACAGAATGACGTTCTCGATGAAAACATTGTAAGGAACTTGATTTATTAAAATGTTGTCATCCACTCGATTTTTAGGAGACTACATAGTCGTAAAGGCATATAAAATAGGAACTATCATTAATTAGTCATTGCTATAATTTGTGATTGACGTTACAAAATTCATTGGGGGTAGGTAGATTAACAAAATCTTGTATTGTATGTATATTCGTCCCGTTGACAAAATTAAATTTCAAAATTGGTATCATATGCATGTATTCTACTAGTTTAGTAGTAATTTTGTTATTCAGATTACGGTAATAAACAATTTTATTTTTTTCATTCTTGTCTTGATATTATTTATGGGAAAAGAGAATGACGTAGTTTTTCAGGACATAATCGAGAGTTCCTTGAATTACTTATCTATGAGACTATGAATAGTTAGCTAGAATGCATGCATATTTTTTTGAGTACTATACTAGCATAGTTGATGTAACTTGAATAGTTGAATTTAATTTCTCGTCTAATCTTACAAGAATTTATATTTATGTTATATACGAATTTGAATCACAATTATGTATAAAAACGTATATTACTGAAACAGAGAAAGATGGACAATACATATTGGGGGTCGATCTAAAAAATGATAGGAAATTAGGAATTTGGTTTTGTATGTAGGTACCTACAACATTTCCGCTCATAGATAACGGAGATTCTCCGTTATTCCGTTATCTATGCATAAAAAAAATCCGTCATATATAGTGGTGATATGTATGATACGCTCATACATAACGGAGAAAATCCGTTATATATGTGCTCATACATAACGGTTTTGTAAGTATACATAACGGCGAAATATACGTTATCTATATGTATTATACATAACGCTTGTTTCCGTTATGAAAGATAATTTTTCTCCATGATCTATTGTGTCATACATAACGGTTTGACCAATCTTAATAACGGTGGAATTTCTGTTATCTATATGTATTATACATAACGTTTTTTACCGTTATAAATCATCTTTTTTTTCCATTATATAATAACCTTATAGACAACAGTCTTTTATTCGATTATCGTTATGTATGTATCGATTGAGAACCGTTATGTATCCCTGCTATTTTGATTTTTCTGTTATTTATATTATATTAAATAAAATAATTATAAACAACAAAATTATCAAAATTATCCATGACATTTATATCATACATCATCCAAAACATTCATACAATAATCATCCGAATATAGTCAAAATTTCACACAACTGTTCCAAAGTATGTTTTGAAAAGAATGAATTCAAAATTCTTACACTCCTTTTGATAGAGAATGCAGTCGTTGAGGCAAGCATGAATCTTCTGATAGAGAATGCAGTCGTTAGCATCGCAGCCACTTTGCATTGCGAACTGCAAAAAAGCTTCAACTCCTTCCTCATACTCCTGTTAATCTATTCTTTAAGATCCATAACTTATCCATTATTATTCCTGCCACTAGAACTCAAAAATCTGAATTTCCTAGCTAGCTTCACTAATAAGGCCATACACATAAAACATTATCTACTATAAACACTAATTCTAGTACCAAATAATTATAAGACAACAAAAATATACCTTCAAGGTTATAGTACCAAGCAGTGGCGGACGCAGAGAAAAATGGTGGTGGGGGCTTTCCTGTATTTCAAAAAAAAGAAATTTTTCATCCAATATATATAATTTATTTAATAACTATATATTGTATTGTAAAAAGCATAATAAAAATAAAGATCAAAAAATATAAATATATTGTACATTAATATTGTTTCAATACATTAAAAATGACCTAGTTAAAGTGGCGGCAACTGCATTTTTCGTGTTTTCGTCTTTTGAAAATGTTGCAAGATCTTCTCTTTTACCTTTTACATCTTTTTCTAATGAATGAAATTGTTTTTTTTTTTATTATTTTAAGAAAATGGAAGAAAGACGTGTTTACTTTAATTATTACTAATATTTTATTTAGCAACTTTTCATTTTTTTTATTATTATTCATCTTTCTTTCCCACTTTGTATTCGATCCCCTCCCCATCTGTTCTTCCCCAAATTCCAGTCCATAACCCCAATTTGCAGGCCACTGATAGTACCGGCCTCTTCTTGGGCCTGATCCGAGGCCCAACCTAATTGGGCCTGTACGTTGAGCTCGGCCCAAGGACCTCGGTCCAGACGAATTATTAATTGCCTTGAAGACCAAGTAATGAAGTCTTATCCTAGAGAAGAAGGAATTCTATTATGAAGGAGATTCGGATATGTACGAAGAATCCTAGTAGGATTAGGGCTCAATTCAAGGCCTATATATAGATGCTAGATTAGAGGTAAAAGGACTCATTGTACTCTAAAGTAATAAAAGCTCTCTATATTCTCTCCCGTGGACGTAGATCACATTGATCGAACCACGTAAATCTTTGTGTCATCGTGTTGTTATTATTTTCTGTCACCCTTGCAAACCCTAGATCTATCATTGGCGCCGTCTGTGGGAAACTCGATCGACGGTTCTTTGGTGGCAGAACTATGATGGTAATGCGATCACAAAACGTGCGGGAGGACCAAAGCCAACGTGGGAATCCCAACGAAGCAGAAAGTCGCCCCACAAACAGGGGCAATCGCCAGAAAGGCAGTTCGGTCCCAAAGGAGGGGCATGACAATAACCCTATAGAAGAGGATCCGTTCAAAGGGATGCCCGAGCTGGAAGACATCCATCAGAAGGGTCCACAGAAATCAGGATCGAAGGGAAAGGATTTTCTCGACGACTTCGACCTCGCTACTACCTATGCCGCGACTGAATTCGCTAGAGCAAATAAGGAGAGCTTCAAGCGCTTTCTCACAACAGCTCGGATGCCCCCAATATCCGAAGCTAGGGAGAGTTTCACGCGGAGGTCTATACCCAAAACTCCACACCACTCCAAGACACAGGAGCCCGAGCTGAGGAGAAAGCGCGACACCCGGCGAAGCCCACTCCGCCGCCGGAGCTCCAGCCCACGTCGGAGTCCCAAGCAACACCATCTCCCAAGGCGACATCGTAGTCCAGGCAGGGACCGAAGTCCGAGCTATTCCAGAAGTTATAGCCCCGAGGCAAACCGACACCGACGTGAGGGAAGATCAGGCCGACTCGTCAGCCCGTTCACTGACGAGCTGCTTGATGCCAAGCTTCCCGCGGCGTACAAATTGCCCAACATACCACCCTACAATGGGTTGGAGGACCCCCTCAATTTCTTGACGCGGTTCAAGTACAACATGCACAACCAGGGCCTCACAGAAGAACACATGTGCAAGCTATTCCCTGAGATGCTGGTCGACTACGCCCGAGCTTGGTTCGACGGCCTGCCGACTGGCAGTATAGGGTCCT
Organism: Schizonepeta tenuifolia; assembly: GCA_029490685.1. Classification (NCBI taxonomy): domain Eukaryota; kingdom Viridiplantae; phylum Streptophyta; class Magnoliopsida; order Lamiales; family Lamiaceae; genus Schizonepeta; species Schizonepeta tenuifolia. The sequence continues at coordinate 141,359,840 of CM055955.1, read as the reverse complement.
GGTTCTACCTCGAAGGAATCTTTAAACAAAGATTCCTTATGAAAGTCCAAGCTCGCCGAGACACGGCCTATCTCCTGTCCGTAAAGCAAAAAGACAGAGAGACCATAAGGGAGTACGCCTCCCGATTTATGCAAGAAAGCTTGAAAGTCGATAAAATCGACGATGTTTTCCTCATCTCGGCTTTTCGAAACGGGGTCGCTCCTGGGTCTCTGAACCAGGAGCTCGCTAAACAGAAGCCCGAGACGGCCCAAGAGATGTGGAGAATCCTATACCAGTTCGCAGACGGCCAAGATGCGGACCGGTTGAAGCGAGAGGAAACCGAGAAGAAGAGGCCTGAAGGTGATCGGGGCCGGAATGATCGTGATCGGAGAAGTGATCACGAACACCTTCAGCGGGGACCCATCCAATCCCGGCTCGGACCTGGACCTATCCAGTCCCGGCTCGGACCTTGGCCGGGATCAGAGCACCCTCAGCGACCTCCTTTTGTGAAAACAAATGCGGAGATCTTCGCACTCCATGAGGACTGGTTCACCAGACCACACCCTATGTCGGGGTCAAAACCTCGAGATAAAAACAAACACTGCTCCTTCCACGACAACCACGGGCACTACACAGAAGACTGCCGCGACCTCGCAGAAGAGATAGAGGGGTTAGCCCAGGAAGGAGCTCTGAAGAAGTGCGAGGCCGGGGGAAGGAAAAACAGAAGGGGGAAGCGAAAAGGTGGGCAGGGTCGCTGCGCTCCCGATAAAAAGTGAGCTAAAACCAATCATGATGAGGAGGATGACGACCCTCAGAGCGGCGTGCCACAGTACGACGGGGTGGTGTCGACCATCTCCGGACTAACCCCAGGCACGACAAAAACTAAGCTGAAGTCGGAAGCTCGCAGACCACCAATTCCGTCGGAAGAAGAACAGACAAAAAAGAGGTTCAAGAAAAGTGAAACAGTCACCTTCTCCGAGGACGATCCTGTACCTACAGCAACGCCCCATAATGACGCCCTGGTAATACAGGTCGGAGTGGCCAATAAGATGGTCCACCGCGTATTTGTTGATAGTGGGGCCAGCGTCAGTATCATCTTCCAACATTGCTTGGATAGGATGGGACTCGACCCAGCTCGGGTTAACTCCGCGCCCCTGCCCCTCAAGAGTTTCACACTGCATGAGACACGACCTGAGGGGATCATCGTGCTTGACGTCGCCATCGGCAGCCCGCCAACCAGCGTCAACAAGCTAATCCACTTCTACGTGGTCAAAGCGAACTCCCCGTACAACATCACATTAGGTCGAGATTGGCTGAATGCGGTCCGAGCCGTCATCTCGCCATACCACTTGTTACTGAAGATCCCGACCTCGGGCGGAATCCTAACTGTCCGAGGCGACCAGAAAAAGGCCAAAGAGTGCATGCAAGTTGCCCTTCGAGGTCAACCGCAAGCATAGCAATCAAAGTATCCCGAGGAGTTGGAAGAGGCGGCAACTATTTCAGACACCTCGGCGGAACAAGTCCCCTTATCCGAAGAAGACCCTGCCAAATTTGTTAAGGTCGGCTTTGCAGGGGGACCCCAAACCCGCCTGCAGGTAATCCAGCTCCTTAGGGAATATCAAGACATTTTTGCTTGGTCGCCAACGGACATGACGGGGGTGTCCTCGGACATCATTACACATAAGCTCAACATCGACCCGAGCTCCACCCCAGTAAAGCAGAAGAGAAGAACATTTGCTACCGAGCGGAATCAAGTCATCTACGATGAGGTGCAACAATGGCTGAAAGCAGGACTACTATTCGAGGTCAAATACCCAATTTGGCTATCTAACCCGGTGGTAGTCAAGAAAGAAGGAGGGGAATGGAGGATGTGTGTGGATTATACCGACCTCAATAAAGCTTGCCCAAAGGACTGCTACCCCCTCCCCAACATCGACGAGAAGATTGAATCCTTAGTGGGATACGAGGTATTCAGCTTTCTTGACCTTTACAAGGGGTACTATCAAGTCCTGATGGATGAGGAGGATGCGATCATGACAGCTTTCGCCACGAGCTTTGGGGTCTTCGTATTCAAATACATGCCCTTCGGGTTGAAGAACGCCGGAGCGACTTACCAACGAATGGTCGAATTCCTCTTCCGAGATCACATTGGCGAGATCGAAGTGTATGTAGACGACATCGTCGTCAAAAGCAAGGAAAAAGCTTCAGCGGTGGTCGATCTACGAACGACACTTGACGTGCTAAGGCAGGCGAACCTCAAGCTGAACCCCAAGAAGTGCACTTTCAACGTGCGATCTGGGAAATTCCTAGGGTGCTGGATCTCGCCGGAAGGACTCAAAGCCAACCCGTTGAAAATTAAAGCCGTGCAGGAAATGAAGGTACCCCGAACTATTCGCGACGTACATAAGCTGACAGGCTGCATAACCGCGCTAAGCCGTTTCCTCTCAAAAGCCGCCGAGAAACAACTTCCGTTCTTCAAAATCCTCAAGAAGGCATCGGAGTTTGGATGGGGACCAGAGCACGAACTAGCCTTCGACGAGCTAAAGCGCCACCTTGGAGACTTACCAACTTTGTCAGTCCCCAAAAAGGAAGAATCCCTATCCCTATACCTCGCAGCGTCGGAGGAAGCAATAAGCACAGTGTTGGTCCGAGATGAAGGAGATCGGCAGCTACCTGTGTACTTCGTCAGCAGAGTCCTAAAAGATCCAGAGACAAGGTATCAGCCCCTCGAGAAGTTCGCTCTAGCCCTGGTAAATGCAGCTCGGCGCCTAAAACCTTATTTCCAAGCTCACCCAATACAAGTGTTGACCGACCTACCACTCCGGCAAGTCCTTACTAAACCGGAAGCTTCAGGAAGGATCGCAAAATGGGCAATCGAGCTTGGAGAGCATTCCATATCATTCGTTTCCCGCCGAGCTATAAAAGGGCAAGCTTTAGCAGACTTCCTCGCAGAAGCTCAATACAACGTCGTGAATAAGACAAAAGAGTCCGAGGCCAAAGCCGAACTCCAAGAAATACCAGAGAAGACTCCCCCAGACTGCTGGGAGATGTACGTGGATGGAGCCTCGGGAAAGAAAGGGAGCGGAGCTGGCATACTCCTGATCAGCCCGGAAAAAAAGGAGTTAACATACTCGCTGTGATTCGAGTTCCCCACTACGAACAACGAAGTGGAATATGAAGCCCTCATTGCCGGACTACATCTTGCCCAAACACTCCAGGTACGAGCTATCCAAACCTATTGTGATTCCCAAATAGTGGTCAACCACGTGCTAGGAAAGTATGAAGCGAGGAGTGAGAAGCTGAAGAAATACCTGGAGAAAGTCAAGCTCCTAGAACAATCCTTCCAGTTCTTCAGGATAGTTCGCATTCCCCGAAGCCAAAATACCCGAGCTGACGAGCTAAGTAAGCTGGTGAACTCAACCGGCTCAACTCTAATAGAAGAAGTTCGGAATCGAAGTATAGAAGAGGCGGAAGTCAATGCAATCGAGGAAGACGACCCGAATTGGATAACCCCCCTAAAGAGATATTTGGAGAGCGAGGAAATTCCTGAGGACAAAGCGGAAGCCAGAAAAATCCTAGCTAAATCCACGCAGTACGTCCTCGAAGGAGGACTCCTTTATCGAAAGTCATACTTACAGCCTCTCCTAAAGTGTTTGGGACCAAGGGAAGCAGACTATGCACTAAGGGAAGTGCACACCGGTTCGTGCGGAAGCCACATCGGAGCTCGGATGCTAGCACAGAAAATCATGCGGTGGGGGTACTATTGGCTAACAATGGTAAAAGACGCGGAAGAATTTGTGAAAAAATGCCTGAAATGCCAGCTGCATGCCAAGGTGACGAGGGTACCCCAGACCGACCTCTCCACTATATAGAGCCCGTGGCCGTTTGTGGAGTGGGGCATTGACATCGTGGAGCCGTTCTACCCGGCCCCAAAACAAAAATGGTTTTTAATAGTCGCCGTCGACTACTTTACCAAGTGGGTCGAAGCGGAACCTTCCACAAAAGTCACAAGTGAGAAAGCCGTCGACTTCGTTTGGAAAAACATCGTGTGCCGATTTGGAGTTCCAAGAGTCCTCATCTCGGACAACGGGACGCAATTCACGAGCAGAGCATTCCAAGAATTTTGTGAAGGACTCAATATCCAGCAAAATTTCACCTCGGTCAACCGACCTCAAACTAATGGCCAGACCGAGGTCACGAACAGAACATTAGTGAACGGACTCAAGGACCGCTTAGAGAAGGACAAAACGGAATGGATCTACAACCTCCAAAACGTCCTGTGGTCATACAGGACTACACCTAGAACTCCAACGGGAGAAACCCCGTACCGTTTAGTATACGGAACAGAAGCGGTCATACCCGTAGAGATTGGGGCTCCAAGCCCCCGCACTATCAACTTCTCAGCTAAAGCCAATGAAGAGCAACGCCGAACCGACCTGGATTTACTCGAGGAGAAGCGGGAACTAGCCAGCATAAAAGAAGCTCGGTATAAACAGCAGATGACCCGATATTATAATCAAAGGGTCAAACCCCAGCAGTTCCAAGTCGGTGATCTTGTGCTTAGAAACAATGAAGTAAGCCATTCGGAGAAGCTCGGCAAACTTGAAGCCACATGGGAAGGGCCCTACAGAGTGCACGAAGTTCTCGGCAAAGGAGCCTACAAAATCGCCTACCTTTCGGGCGAGCTGATACCCAGAACATGGCACATCGCCCACCTAAAGAGGTTCTTCGTATAAGCAGCAGAGTCTTGCATTTAGAGTCTTAAGTTTTTTCGTCTTTTTTTTCTTTTTTTTAAGTAATAATGTTTTGTTTTTACGAGCTCGTCAAAATTTTTATTTGTTTCGCTTTTCCTTTAATAAAGTTTCTTTTCGTTTTGCATATTCTCGTGTCTTTTAATTTGCTTATACGAAGTATCCAAAAACAAATCCCCTCATAAGGACGAACTAAGGTTCCCTTCCGAGGTCAATAATGATCCGACATGGGGTAATTATATTCTAAAAAATGCGCAAAAGAAACCCTTTTTGAGGTCCGAGCTCGTCTCCCTCAAAAGGGAAGATCCGACGAGGTCCGAGTTAAACTCCCTCCAAAGGATAAAGTTTTCTCAGCCGGGGTCAGAACCAAGTTCCCCCGTGAGAATCATAACACGAGGTCTAAACCAAGGTTCCCTTGTTACACGAAGAGGTCCGAGTTAGACTCCCTCCAAAAAAAAAAAAAAAAAAAAGAGCACGAATACAAGGAAGAAACCTTCCCGAAAAACAGGAAGTTCATAATAGACAATATATATTACTTCATAATTGACTAATTACAACATTGTATGTACATAAATTACAGGAAGAAGCGAGCTACTCTACGGAGGGGGATTTGGCCTACTGAAGTTGAGCCATCGCTCTTCGAAGGAAGTAGATCCCAGAAGGTCGTCGATGGATATTCGACCTCGTCCCCGACCTCGATTCCTTCCAGAGGAAAAACCACGACCTCGCGACGTCGCTGAACTCCGCCCCGCGGACCGGCCACCTCGGCCCGGTCCGGCCTGACGTCCCCGAGAAGCAGCTCTAGCCTCGCGAGCAGGCATAGTCCGGGAAGACGACGGAGCAGACCCATCTGCACTGTTGGACAGGAATGCACAAAGTTTCGGCCGGCGGGACAGCACGCATTTATACAAGCTCGCGCTTTCCTTGAGCATCTCAAAAGCCCCTTGTAGCTCAAAAGACTCTGGACCGCATGCTGTTTTCAATTCGAGATACTGCTCCAGCAGCTCCTTCGTCTTCAGTTCCGCCTCGGAGATGGTAATACCGCCGTTGCGGCGGATGATATCCTCGTACTCGGCATGCTCCTCAACGATCTTCTTATGGTCCTCCAGCACGCGCCCAGCCCTACCTCGGGCTACTTCTAACTCTTCCTCCGCCTGAAGCAGCTTGGCCTGAAGTAAATCTGCGTGCTCTTGACAAGCGACCTGCTTGACCTCAGCCTCCGCGCAGAGCGACTCGAACTTAACCTGCCATTCCTCCAGCTCGGATTCTTTGAACCTCAACAGCGCACACTTTTCGTCAAAAAGCACCTCAGCTCGGCGACATTTCTCCATCCATAACCGAGCTAGAGACCGTTGTTCAAATAGATCTTAAGAGAGGAGACTTATTTACTTGTGTAAAGAAGCTATACCAGGGTTATGAGAAATCTACACAGAAGAAAGGGCAAAATTCGTTTATTCAAAAAAAAAGGTCCAAGTACATAGTTACAAAAAAAAAAAAAAAAAAATTCTAAGGAGCATCCACCTCCTTATCTTGAAGAGGTGGCTGCCCGGAGGGGGGGCCCTGAGAAAAGCCGTCAGTGCCTGCATCCTTGGGATCCTCTTCGTCAGCCGAAGCCTCGCGCTCCTCTTCCTCCTTGTCCTCTCCTTCCTCGGCGGGAAGAGCGTCGAAGGCTGCATCGAGGGCAGGATCCCGATCTGCCGAGCAGGCAGCAATCTGCTCGGCAGATAGGAGCACGGACGAGCTGACAAGGGCGTCCAAAACGGGCAGCTGGCCGAGGTGACGCCGGATCACTTTGGCGTACTCGGAGAAGAGGGCCTCGTCCTCCAGGCGCTCGTAGCCATACTTGGAGACGTCCAGGTCGGGAAAATCACTGGCGGCGGCCTCCAAAGCACTCAGGGTGTGGCTTCCATTGATAAGCCTAGCCAAGTCATTGGCCAGGCCAGAGAAGCTATCCGACAAAAGCAACCTCTTCGTATAAGCCCGCAAGGCCTCGCCTTGACAAGCCGCCAGTTTGGCCTCCCTCTCCTTGGCCGCACTCAGCTCGGCCTCAAACCTCCTGCGAGCTTCCTCGGCATTCAGCTCGGCGTCAAATCTCTTCCGAGCTTCCTCGGCCAGCTCGGATTTGGTAGCCTTTACCTCCTCCCGGGACTTGGCCAACTCTTCCTCAGCCTTCTTCAGCTTGGCCGCGGTCGACATCAACTTTTCCGAGTACCGACTTTTTTCGTCCTCGTGCTTCGCTGACATCTCCCCGACGCCACTCTTCAACCAGGCCGTGAACATATCAATGCCCTGCAAGAAGGAATGCGGTTAGCTGCACGCAAGCAAAAAAAAAAAAATAACTAACAAATCTCCACCTCGGGAAAAGGCAAATTCCCCAGCTGAGCTGGAGCAGACGGGCTCGCGTCACTGCCCGAAATGTCAACGATCTCCATGTTGACCCTAGATTTTTTGCGGGATGGGCTGGCGGAAGGGGAGAGAGCGCCCGTTGCTGCAGGCACAGCCACCTCGGTTCGCCGACCCAAGTCGGAGGCTCTTCCGAGCTGGCTTTGGTCAGACGACGCAGATCGTCCGGACGACCTCGGCCTCTTTCCCCCGCGAGCTGCGGCCTTGGCATCAGGTCCCTGCTTCCCGAACTTCACTGCAAAGGCAAGGCAAGTAAAAGGGTCAAGCAACGCATCAATAAACAAACCAATCCTAACAGCACTAGCGGGGCCTCACCCGTTGCAGGATCCACCATAATTTAGGGCTCAAACGGGCTTAACCTCGCTTCAGCTAGCGAGTCTTCGTTGTAGCTCTCCTCGAACGGCCCACAACTCGCTATCGCCCTAGCGACACTCCCCAAGCCCTCGTCCACCTCGTTTGTCACCCAAGCGCGAGGCTTGCCCAACCTCCAGACCAGCTCGACTAAGCTCTCATGCCAACAAAAAAAGAATTTCCTATGCCACTTCTCCACCTTGTTCAGGGTTTTCCCCTTAAACTCAGTGCGAGCAGTGACATAGTACCAGCCCGCGGATGCTTTGAAGGCGAAGAGCTCGTGGATGAGCTCGGCAGATAACGGGTAATTGTGCCGGATAGCTACTACGCCTAGGTCGGCAAACTGTCTAAAGGCGTTCGGGGTTATCTGCCCCAAAGCTAATCCGAGCTTCCTTTGAAGTTCGGCAAAAGGCGCCGGAAGAGGTAGACGAAGACCGGAGTGCAGGCTGTCCTCGTAAACCGTGCAAAACCCCATAGGGGGCGAGCACGCCCTATCCTCCGGACGAGGCTCTATGAGGTCAGCGTCTAGGGGGAAATTATAAGATTTGGCAAGAAATTTTATCCTAGACTCGTCTAGGATGGAGGAATACTCAGCTACTTTCCCCTCTACACAGCGGGGCACAGATAAAGCCGCAACGGTCGGGGCAGGGGATCCTAACGAAAAAATTCTAAAATTGACCATTCCGCCGGTGGAATCGGCCGGAGGGCATTCGCTATCGTTACTAGAATGAGAGTCGCGAGAATGGGAAACCATACTTACTTGTTAATTAAGGTAGTCGGCCGGACAAGAGTTCACAGATGAAAGAAAGGAACAGATGTGGAACCGGCGTCACGGCGGTACGGCTCGTCGGAAATCTCTGGAGTGGAAATTGGGGGAGGAGCGGATTTTCTGGGAAATGAATCTTTTGCTGTAATGGTGAATTAGAGTGAAGGGTTATGGAGAGTACCGTAGTGCCTACTTGAATCCCGCCGCTGAACGTGTCACACGTGTCACGTGGCAACTTTTTCGGAATGTGAACCGCCTCTCAATAAAATTTTCAAAAAAGTCCCCAAACTTTCCCTACATCCGAATCCAATTGCAGCGGGACCCGGATCAACCCGACTACATCGTGACCCGGATCCACGTGAGTACTCAAATAAATTAACTTTTGGGATTTAGCCATCCCTAGCTCGAGCTCGGGTGATGGAACCGCTGAATCAGGCCGGGACAAAGCTGATGTGTGCGATTGTTCAAATCGGGCTTCGACTTCTTTCCTCTTTTTTTTGGGGGGGGGGGGGGGGGAGATGTGATAGTACCGACCTCTTCTTGGGCCTGATCCGAGGCCCAACCTAATTGGGCCTGTACGTTGAGCTCGGCCCAAGGACCTCGGCCCAGACAAATTATTAATTGCCTTGAAGACCAAGTAATGAAGTCTTATCCTAGAGAAGAAGGAATTCTATTATGAAGGAGATTCGGATATGTACGAAGAATCCTAGTAGGATTAGGGCTCGATTCAAGGCATATATATAGATGCTAGATTAGAGGTAAAAGGACTCATTGTACTCTAAAGTAATAAAAGCTCTCTATATTCTCTCCCGTGGACGTAGATCACATTGATCGAACCACGTAAATCTTTGTGTCATCGTGTTGTTATTATTTTCTGTCACCCTTGCAAACCCTAGATCTATCAGCCACCGGCGGCGGTTCCCTTCCAATTTCGATGGTGGTAGGGGCTGACCTATTGAGGAGTCTAAGACTATTTTTTCCAGCAGTATAATTCGTTGATATCTAATTATATATAAAAAAAAATTGTTGGTAGGGGCTGGAGCCCCCTATTGCCCCTTCTTCCGTCCGCCACTGGTACCAAGGAACCCGACTTTAACACTCACAGGAAGCTTCAATGCCTTCAATGGTTCTGATTTCAACTTCAATTCACCTAAGAAAATGCAGAAAGAACAATTACAAAGAAAATAAAATGCTTGACTGATAATACTAAATTCATCTGATAATGCTGAAAAAAATAAAAAAAAGGAATATTGAAACAAGAAGCTTGAAGAAAAACATTTTTTATTATGTTAATATGAATAAACACTCGAAATGGACCTAAAAGTGGCCTTCCCAAGTCTGTCACTGATAGTGAAGCCCTCACTACAAGTCTACAATATCCAACCATCACTACCAACATATCGCCGAAGAATTATTACCAAGTTCTTACAATATCCAAAAGAAGGCTAAGTTTAATGCTTTACCGATGGCTTAGCTGCAGGTGAGAGGAGCTACACCTGTACTAGGCTTATCGAGCGGGATACCCGACTAGGGATTCCATCTCTTGGCAAGGAAGAGAAAAGAAGTCAAAACCGCAGGTAGCTACTCTCTCTTCTCCTTACAATATATCGAATATAGATATCCAAACAAAGAAGTAACAAGAAAGAAACACCGAAGGCATATCTTTATTAACTCTCTTCTACAACAAGAGCAACTAACTACTCTAACTCTAACAGTAGGATTTGCTTAGATGCAGTCGACAGTAGCGAATAGGGTTACCTTCTGAAAACGTACCACCTGAAAACGACAAATATATATCCTCTGAAAGAGGGGCTGCACCTATCTGTGAGAGCCTCGACATAGAAAGTGATAAGGGTTGGGGTAAGCAAAATATTGGAAAACAAAATGAAGTGAGGATAACCAACGAGCTTTCAAGTGTTCTGCCTCGATATTATCATTTAGTTTGTTTCCTTCAAGTTAAGTATTAACCAGATTGTGTGATGTGATCCTATGCTTTATTTGGTACATTTATTTAGGGCATCTCATCAATACTTAGTGCCAGTGGCGGTTGTTAGCTTGGTGGGGCTATTGCCCCACCTCAAAAAATTTTAATTACCCTTAATTAGGTGGCAACGTGCAAAAATTGTGTATAAATTTGTTAAATTATTTAGTATTGCCCTACCAAAAATTTGAAAAAAATAGGGATAAAGAATTTTGCCCCTCCAATTCTTGGGGGCTTGCCATAATTCTCTTTTTATTAATGTAGGAAAAGGATACATATTCTTTCAATATGATAATATCATATATCTAAAAGTATAGAAACTGATACAATTTTAGCCCGAAGGGGTTATTATATATAACCTAGAGGACTGTATACGATATAGTACAACACATGAGCCTTTTGTTTTGCATTTTCCTCAGGTTGGAGAGTGTCTCTTGTTAGAGGTAATGGAAAAATGGCCTTGCAAAGTATTCAACAATATTAGATAGATAACAAATACACACACTCACACACTATCTATACATAAATACCCCATACTAATTCGGTTCATATTAACACCCACCATAAACGTACAAATACGCATTAACTATACTCACAGAGAGAGAGAGAGAGAGAGAGAGAGAGAGAGAGAGAGAGAGAGAGTACCAGTCTACCACTTGCCGAATTTTGGGACCAAATTCTTCGACCTATAAAATAAAAAATCGAAATAAATAAATAACAAAAACAATCAGCATATCAAATTACATTGGAAACGAAATCGAATCGAAAATGCAAATTACATTGGTTGAAATGGTTTTGGAAAAGTGGTCTTTCTGAATGGCAGCGGCGGCGGTGGGCTGAACTGTGTGAATGGCGTGGGTAGCGGCGGTGGTGGGCTGCACAGCGTGAATGGCGTGGGTAGCGGCGGCGGTGGGTTACTGCTATGACGAGGGAGAATTCAAATTCGATTAGGCGCCGCTGGGCTGCACTGCTGTGACGAGGGAGAATAATTTCGATTAGGGATTATGAATTTTGCTGTAGATGAATTGAAATTGGATTATGGATTTTGCTCTAGATGAAAATTGGTTAGGGATTTTGCTGTGAATAGCGTAACAGCGGGAAGAAATTTGCAGCCAAATTTTCATAGCGGGAAATAACCCGCGCTGCCCTTAAAAAATTAAAAATTAAAAAAAAATTTAAATAAATCGACTTCTAATACATAACGGTTTGGGATAACAGTTATGGTGACCGTTATTAAACTGAGTTCATACATAACGTATCTCTTAACGGTTTAATAACATTGTTATGTATATGATTAAAAGATAACGCTTGTACATAACGTAAGGCTCAATACCGTTATGTATGATCTTACGTAACAGTTTCGGCATAACGGAGTTTTCAAATGTCTGCTATCTATGATAAAAGTGCGCTCATACATAACGGTATTTTGAAATATCCGTTATGTATGTAGTGTTATGTATGAGAGAAAATGTAGTAACTAGTGATTTCATAGGACTTTTATGCGGATTTTATTTTGATTTATTAATATTAAAATGAGAATAATATTATTTTGACATATAACTGAATTTGCAGCCAAAACAATAGCACCACAACTTGTAAGGCGTACAAACAGGAAGACAAGAAGTAATAAGATTTGATGAACCCAGAAAAGTGCAAGTCAAAAGGAAATCGAGAATTCTTCTTCTTTCGTAATTTATTCTAAATTCTAAAATGAAAAGGAAAACGAGAATAAATTAATATTGGTTGCAAATATTTATTTCATACTTATTATTTTTCGATCTCGAGTATTTTTTACACGAATAACTTTTGGTTTTTAAAAAGAAAATAAATGTAACGTCGAGTGTCAATAAAATTTAATTGGAAGTAATAAGTCTTATTGACTCCTTAATTAATTATTCCCAATATCTTAATTATCCCCTAATTCTCTTTAATTAGGACTGAATTGTACTCAAATTTTTGCCTCATGTATTACCATGTGAAAGCTTCTCGGACTTTGAATTGGGGGAATTCAATCAAATTCCATTTTTAATTAACTAACTATGAATTTGTAGCCAAAGCAATAGCACCACGACTTATAAGGGTGTGTTTATTTTGATGGAAAAAGAAAATTTTCACCTCTTTTCCATCATTTTCACATGTTTACTGTGATAGAAAATTTTCTTCGGACAGGTTAAATTTTTTTTTCGGGTAGCCCCTTTTCACTCTTTTCTCTCAATGCTAGATAATATTATTATTAGCTTTTGATGTGAAAATATTTTCCAATTGATAGAAGTCCTATGAAGACCAAGACTAAGATTTGAACCCAGAAAAGTGCAAGTCAAAAGGAAATCGAGAATTCTTCTTCTTTCGTAACTTATTCTAAATTCTAAAAATGTAAAGGAAAACGAGAATAAATTAATATTGGTTGCAAATATCTATTTCATAGTACTTATTACTCCCTCCGTTCACGAAATGATTGCCACTTTTGCTACTTAAGTTTGTCTACGAAATGGGTGCCATTTTTACTACTCCATTCACATTTATTGTGGGACCCTTACTCCACTCACAACAATACTCACTATAATTCACTAGTACCTACCATTTTCTTAAAACCGGTGTTATCTACAATGTGGCAACTATTTCGTAGACGGAAGGAGTAGTATTTTTCATAGACTTTTTACACAAATAACTTTTGGTTTTTAAGGGTGCGTTTACTTTGATGGAAATATTTCCATTGAAAAATGATGAAAAAGAAAAGATGAGAAAATATTAACATTTCCATCTTTTTTTTATCACATGTTACTAGCTAGTATGGAAAAGAAAATTATCACACGGTCCCCTTGTAATTAATGAGAACCGGACCCCTTGTAATTTCACTACAAAATATAGGTAATAATGTTCTAATGAAGTAATCAGATGACAACATTGGAATATTCATCACAAGACAAAAAGAAGGTAATTGAATTCTTTTTTTTATTTACCTGACTATATATCTTTTTAAAGTATAATAGCAAGGCCGGCTTGCCATTTTTAGAAACTTCTTTTTTTTTAGTTTTTGTTCAATATTATATTTCTAGAAATAATTTACATAATGGTATAGCTTTAATTGTTCATTAATATTTATCAATCAACTAATTAATATTATACGTTACAACAGAATAATTTGTGGAAAAAATTAATACTAATAATTATTTTTCCAATTTTATGTTATTTTTCTACTTATAAATTCTAGAATTCCACAACCTACTTTATCCACATTTCACATTGTTTGTGCTCCTTCATTTCGACTAAAGGAAACATGATTAATTAGAAAGAGTTGTACCGAGAGGGTTGACATAATACTTATGTCGTAGATTAGAGTAGGTTTTGTTATCAGGTTTAAGATAAATTTTTCTGGTCTTTGCATCTTTTTTGTCTTCTCTAATATTTATGCATCTCTCTACACATGATTTATTATTTTAAGGAGGCTTTTCTTTTTACTCTGTGTTGCGTTTGTGGAGGCTCACCTCTTGCCGCTGGCCAATTCATGATTTTTATATTCCGTAGGATTTGTGTTGCTTATCTCGATTATTTTTGCATTCACTTTAGCTTCATTCAGAATAACATAATTTCTGAATTTGAGAAAAGTAGAAGGTTAACTCTCTCTCTCTCTCATTATCTCTTGGAATTCAAGAAGTGTTTTATGTTGTGCGTCTCAATATTGTTTCATTACAGTTAAACAGAAAAAAGGCCTTCAACATATATAAAAAAGCTAGATGTGACGATTATTTGTTTCTTTTATTTCATTTATTCAAATTTATTTAATGTCATAACAATCCCACGCGATGCGTGAGTGGTATGCTAGTATACCCAATTATGGTTCCTAGAAGTAGAAATTTTACTTGATCGGTCGTTAATTAAAACTTGCACGTATACAAGAGGAAATTATCACTATCAGCACAATAAATTTGTGATAGGCATTTGTGAGCTTCGTATCAAAAGTTTGTACATATATAATCTTTATTTCCTTTTTCTTTTTCTCCTCCTCAAATGATAATTGATGTTCTGATTTTTCATCAATAGTGTCAAATTAGTGAACTCTTTGTATGCATTAAACTTGACTAGTGCCACAGTCCATAAAATTTATTAATATTGATCAAGTGTATAAGTAAGATGGCAATTTTGAAGAGTGGTGGATTAAATTGTTTATAGTGTGTCGGAGACCGGGTACGAATCAATCATAATCCTCTAATTCCGAAGAAAAAGTTAAGTGTATCAACACTAGCAATATTTTGAGTAACTCTAAACTTAATTAGATACTAATATGAAATCAATGACCAAAAAAAATGTAACACAGAAACAGATTAAGAAAATCTTATGCAATCATTAAAGCAGGCTGAACGAAAATTAATTGGAGAGAGGAAAAAAAGTAGAGGTGCCTGAGAAGAATGGTTTATAAGTTAACTTTATATATGTAGTATGTAATTTGGGAAAGGGTAGTGCTATTTGATCATATCGTGACCGACTACACAAACTAAAAATTGTAATATAGGTTTTGAAAATAGAAATATACCTTAATTGGGGAAGTATAAACCCTAGGGGTAAATGTGATTATTTCAATTTTTACTGTCAACTTTCCTTTTTCTTACGCGTGTGGCTGGCCACCGTGTGACCGAATATCATTACACATACATTAAGTTACTGTAATTTGTACATTAATATGTTTGTGCAATAACATACTGCATTTTGTGCATTACATAAATGATATTTTTACTGATTTATACGAACATATATAAAGATGAGTTCTTAACAGATCCATGCCCTAAGGGTTTATATATATATACACTTAACAAAATCTCTAGATCACCATACGTACGTTTTTGGAACTATAATTAATCTTTATTCTATTGATATTAAATTGCACTTATCATAACAGTTTAGTTTCCAATTTTATATAGACATTGACATATTAGCAAGCTGGTTTATCGATATGCTTACAAAACATTAAACACCAAGATGTTTGAGTTCTTATATACTGCCTCTGTTTATTTAAGTGTCTCATTTTGATATTTCCCTTTTTACCTAATAAGTGTCTACTTCAAAATTCGATACTAAATTAATGTTATTCTTCCTAATTTAACCTTCTTTAATATTTCTCAAAATTCGATAATTAATTGTGTGTATTCATGTATAATATTTCTCCATTAACTTTATATGTATGATTTGAGGGTAGGGGACAGTTATAAAACAATAAAAACGTAGCTAATAATAATAATAATAATAATAATAATAATAATAATAATAATAATAATAATAATAATAATAATAATAATAGACAAGGGAGAGAGAGAGAGAGAGAGGGTGGGAAGAAAAAGTACACCAAATGAATCCCATTGTTGTGTTTTTGTCTAGAGAGATGGGAGCACAAATGTGTGATATGAATTGAATTGAAGAGCATATTTGCGATTAATATCTCACTCTCTCCCCCTAATTTCCCACCAACAATTTGTAGCTTTTGTCACTTTATGTTTGGATCATAAACTTTGCAAAACTAGGGGCCCCTTTCCTTCACTCTTAGTCTATCAAAAATTAAAGGACCCCTACTTATATAAATACTACAACAACACCAAAGTTGGAAATGATTCCCAACTGCATCTACATTATAGAAAACGGATGAAATTAATCATCGATCGACTCCTTTTCTAGTTCTCTTTTTTATATAAATATTGTGAACGGAATATTCGATCGGCCCACTTTGATTTATCAACCCTCATTCCAATCTATCTAATATTTTATTTAACATTTAATAGTATTTCAAGAAATTAATAAAGATATTACTGCTATTTAGGACATGTCTTTTAGTTTTGTACCCTAAAAGTTCAATATATTTACTCCTATAAAGTTTCTGCATCCACTAAGAAATTAACAACACATCATAAATGGAGCACTTCATCGATTTAAAATATCTTTACCAAACATTTATCTACTTTTTCTTAAAACTTGTGCACGACTTCTACACCGTACTAAGTGGGGACGAAGAGAATAATAAGTTTTGAGTAAAAGGAAATATATCATAATTGTTGAATCTAAACTTTAAGGGAAAATGTGATTATTTTTATGAACTAAAATCTACGGGCAATTAACTAAAAACCTGATAAATAAAATATCGTTGAGTGGAAGTACGTATTAAAGACTATAAATGAATAGTAAGTATAAATCCTTTATAGAGAAAAAGTCGCGAACCTAATAGTTAGTGATCACTGACTTGCAAATGATCTAAAACTCCAATACAGTAGAACCTTCTTAAATTATTACTCGATAAATTAATAATCTCTTTAAGATAATAATTTTCTCCGGTCCCGAGTTGGGCCTTGGGCGTAAATTAATAATTTCGATAAATTAATAAGATAGTAATTTTTTGGAAGACCCTTATATAAATATAAGGTCCCAACAAAATTATAAATTAATAATTTCTAAAAATTATATAGATAATTAGGATAACTTAGTAAAATATGAACTTAATATTGTTTGCTTTCTATTTTAAATTTGGGTGGTGCTATTTGGACATAGTATGTCCGAACATACAATGACATATTAGGTATTTTACATAATTTCTTAATTAATATTTTATTTTATTAATTTCGGCCATTTATGAATGTACAATAATACCCTTTTCAAAATTTTTGAAATTTTACAAAAACTTTCAAACTAAAAATTGAAATTTCGAATTTGTCAATTCAAATTTCAATATCTATCCAATTCATTCTTCCGATTCGAATTTAACAGTGTTTGTTTTTTTATTGTTTGTTCAATGAAGCATTTCTACGAACAGTTATGAGTAGTTTCCTGAATTTGATAAAGATTGCTTCCTTCAATTTTGTTAATGAAATATATGGTGTGACAATATGAATACAAGAATGCTGCTAGCACCTACATCACTTTCCTCACGATTCACTAGTCTTGAACTGAATGCCATGCCTTCCTATTTATACAATTGAAATTCCTATATTTGTACATCCTTGCTCCATGCAAATCTATACAGCTCCATCTTTGCTCAATACCATATCTCTTACTGCATTTCTTCGATGCTAAGAGAAAGAAAGAAAAGGTGATGTTAATTATTTATTGTCTCCGTACATGAAAACAAAAAAATCAAAAAGCAAACAACGACCTCTTCTTTTGTTTTATCTATGATCAACTTGCTACCGCTGCTCATGATCAGTTACACAATCAATGCTACTGTCAAGTTGTGAAGATTCTGCTATTATTGTTTCTTTTCCCGTAATCAGTTCTAATGACATTGTATCATCTTGAGCTTCATCTTCAATTGGATTTTCACTTATGGTATCAACAATTTCTTCTAAGTTTTGGATCTCCCAACATACTTTATTTTCACCTGGATAATCCAATAGGTGATTGACATTCATTCATTGAATTAATTTAAATTGTACTAATGCAATATATGCATTTAGTTTTTCAATACATTGCGCTTACATTAATTGAATTCATGTATTGTAATTCATTTAAATTCACTTAATATGATGTACCTCTTTTAATTTATAAAATATTAATTTATTAATTAATTAATATCTCTCTAAAATAATAAATTTTCACTGTCCCGAAGGTATTAATTTATAGAGGTTCTACTGTACTAAAATTGTCAATACCTTATAAATTCTAATAATGCATTAACTAAAAGTCAAACTAATTAAGACCCAAAAGTTAATTAATGCAGAAAGCTTAAAAACGAAAGCGAATAGAAAATATATGAAGACCAAGGTAGGTGTACGTGCATATGGTCATTTAATACGTTTGAATACATGGGAATTGGAAGTTAAAAAAATGAAAATAAATACTCCATTCCTCTCATTCATTCCGCCTTCTTTCCTTATAGAGTCATCCTATTGATTATATTGTAATATTCTAAAAATAGAAATAATTAATTGTTCAAAATTAGTTAAAACTACGGTTCATTTTCTATTATCTTACTCTGCTCATTAATAATAGTGGCGAACATTAGCGAGACAAGATTAATGGAACGGAGGGAGTATAAAACTTGAATTTCATTTTTTAGCAAAGGTTATATATATATATATATATATATATATATATATATATATATATATATTCAATCAAATCCTTATTTCCTTTGAAATTTAAGATAATCAATTCATTTGAGTTAATCTCACTTGTAAGGGGGTGGTTTACATGAAAACCAATCCCTATGAGTTAACTAGTACTTATTTATATAACTTTGATCTTGTATGATTTTAAGGTGTAAAAGCCCGAATTTTCATCGTTAGAAAATTTTTAAGATAACCATTAGAAGGTCCCTATTTCCCGGATTTTGATTTAAGAAAAAGAAATTTAGAAATTGATTTCATCATGCATTACATAATTATATGTGTTTCAATTTTTCTTATGGTTTCATTTAAATTGATACATGAAAATGTGATTATTTAATTATGTGCTTGTGTGATTATGTGAATATATGATTATGTGATTGGATTACTATATTGTTAGAAATAATTAATATTATGAGATAAATATTTACATTCATGATAATATGAATTATCGCTTTTACTTATCCTTCAAATTTTAGGAAATTCCGTCGAGAATTTGATATCCAATATTGGACTCGTTAGAATCGTATTATTAAATTCTATTAAAACGTGCGGTCGAAAGTACGATTCGACTAAGGAACGACGAGCCACGGTTCAAGAAGGAAATGTATGGATAAATCTATATAATATAATATTATATGTATATATATTGTGTGTGTGTGATATATATATATATATATATATATATATATATATATATATATATATATGTGTGTGTGTGTGTGTACAGGTTTGTGTAGCTGTGTGTGAGATGTGTGGTGAGCTGTGTGCTTGTGCAGAAATATATTCATGTATATTTTGCATGAGTGTGTGAGTGAGTTGTGTATGTAATTGTGCTAGTTTGGTGGTTTAATATAACAATAACTCCGTATTCACCTAGCCTATATCTGCCACCACCATCTCTCCCTATCAATGGTGCTGCATGGTAATCATTTAGGAAGAAAAATTAAACAACACTCTCTCCCTCTTCATTCACGCCACCAACCCACCTTCCCCTCATTTTCACTCCGCCAATGCACATTCTCCATTCAAAATTGTGGCAGCCCCATCATTACATTCATACTCCCTCACACACTCCAAGCAAGGCAAGAGAAATATAAACACCCTCTTCCCTTATTTTCTTCACTCTCGGCAGAACACATTTAGACACACACATACAAGTCTTTTGCTTCTTTCTCTCCACGAACACCACCCTTTTCTCCACCGTTTTCCGCCACCTTGCCATCACCGCCGACGCCGACGGGACTCCACGGAGAGGCCAGGAAGTAGAGGAGGTGGAGCAGCAGCAGCAACACCTGGACAAGAGAGGGAATTCGTGACATTTCGAGAGAGGAAAAGCGCGAGTTGAGAATTGGAAGCTAGGTATTGTTGTAACTCCTATTTTATTCTCGTGTTGATGTATTTTCTGTCGATAGGAACATGTTTAGGTGGAGTACGGGGTTGAGATGGCCGAGAATAATCTGGAAATAGATTCTAAGCATGCATGAACTAGATACCAAGATCTACACTCTATGAAACTCTTAGTTAATCCCTTCTTGTTTGGATGTTTATAAGTGATGTGCCGTCGAATATGTCGGGAATCGACCCCCGTATATCTCTTGTTATATAATCTGCATGATGTAGGAGATTTGATGAATCTTTGTTGAGATTTACGGCTTAGAGGAACTAAACATAAAGATCCAAGTATGAATGTTATTTTGTTTTTACAACATGTTGCCGAGATAAGTCGGTAGCTTTTTCAGTAGGTTAGAGTGCTTCAAATGCTTTGAAATTTTTATATGTTGTTCTATGTCATTCCTTCTATGTGTCTGCAAAATTTGAAGGTTTCATATTGAGTAAACTGAACATAGTATCTCCTAGAAAATGGTTGCACGAACAATTTTTGAAACCGCGTAGTCACCTTCTGATGAGAATAACTTTCAAACCGTGGAATATTTTCTATTAAACTCAATTGCATGTTCAAATAGAGTTAACAATGTCTCTGTAATGATAAGAAATGCATCATCATGTCGAGTATACCGTGCATAAAAGAACCTCTAGAATATGGATGATGAATGGAATTCACAAGTCGCTGCATGCCAACTGTTTGATAAAATGCTATACAGATTATTCAAGCATAACCATGAATACAAAAATGGTTTTCGGCATATAATTGTATTATCTTTATGTTAAAACTTGTTTCCAGAGTAATGAAGGTGAATAAGGTATTAAATTGCATAAGGTTTGAGCATGTGTGACTAAGTTTAGTCTATGAGTTGGTTTTATTAAGATGAGAAATTAATGTGTGACTACCCTTATTCATTTCATTGTAATTCCTAAACCGTAGCTAATTTATACATGAGGTCAATTTCATAGTAAAGTATGCAATGAGAGCTTTCCAGAATGATAATCAGTATATTTTTGTTATCCTCGATTAGTTTGTTATGATACGTTCAACATGGCTACTTGAAAGGACTGTTTTGCACACCAACTGTCTGAACAAATGCTTCAGTGAAGTTCTTGATCTTAAATATCAACTTTGCATGATTTTATTAATTTGATTAAGTGTATTGACTTTATTAATTGATATATGTGCTGATTATATGTTTATACATGAACCCTAATATTTACTAATTATTTTTGGTTTTATATTAAAGGTTATGTTCCAAAAATAATTATTTGAGCATAAGTATTGGATGAAATGTATATGTAAAATATATGAGCATCTTATGTGTGTTACATGTCACGACACGGATTTTAAATATAAGAATAAATCGGGAATAGGTGGACCTAGAATTTGTTGTAAACCTCGTTAGTCTTTCTTTAATTAGAGGCCTAAGATTATTAGATCAGCTTGTAGGAGACATCGGCAATAGTGCTCAAGGAATCAATTTAGCTATCAAGAAGTGAAAGGTGGGTTTCATGTTTTCAAGTGGGTTAGATTCCCACGAGGTAACTTTTCGGGTTTAAACTCAAATACTTTTAAAATGATATATGCATGCTAAAAATGTTTTTATCTCCATAGCTTGTGGTTACTCGAGAAACGGCATCCCCGCTTTCTCTTGGCAGGAATTGCCATTATTATAACGATCGGCCTTGAGCTCCGACCAGGCCAAGGTAGTGTACACGGAAATGAGCATGGGAGGAACTGAAAGATGTTGCCCCCTTGTCTCAATAAAGGACGGCTCAATTGAGTGGGAGTGGCTCCCCACTAATTGTTCTGGGATGGTAACACAAGGATGTGAGCTTTTTGCTGCAGCTTTTGATATGTGAGCTTCGGCTCGGTTAATTGTTTTCAAGATATATATAAAGGGAACTTTTCTCTAACTAAAACCCTTTATATAAAAATGAGCATGTAATATCCGTTCTAAAAATAAATTGTTTTAAGGGGCACGAAATTTACTGAGTGCTTTTGTACTCAGCCCCCTGCATTGTTTTCCCTAATGCAGGTTGAGCGACGGGTTGGAGGCGGGAGTGACGGTATCCAATTTTCCGGTGTGGTTTAGGTGACAACCTCTATCATCGTCGCCTTTATTTTGTTATGTTCTCTATGATGATCTTCAATTTAAAATATGTAATCCCTTAATTCCCCGAACTGCACTATTTATTTTCTGCATGCCGATTATCCGATCGCGGATAGTCGAAGACAATTCTTTTGGCGCTTCCGCAACGCGAGGTCCGATGTCCTCATACTTCGGGCCTATCTCTCCTTTTGATTTGGTTAACTTCCGAACAAATCCTCCAACTCTATTTGGGAAAACTTAACAAATTAATTGTGTTATCTTCTTTGAAAATCCATTGCATGTTTTATTTATTACCTCATGTTATAGTATGTCGTTCAAATCCCGCGTCGCGGCCCGGCCCGGCCGTCCGCATAGGCCCGGGGTCGGGGCGCGACATAAGGTTAGGATTTGATAACACAAATTATGAATTATTGTAAATTAACTACTTTGCGAAGCCTACCACCGAATAGGGACTATAATGAAAACTTTCTGTTAAATCTTTCCATATCTATCTATCTTGACTGATTGGCTACAAATAAGGATTGATGATAGATATTTTCGAAAAACCTTTTTCCTATCTATATATTTTAAGCATTTTTTTTCCAGATAATATTGGTTTTAACATTGTGCTTGTAGAGAGAGAGAAAAAAAACTACAGGGATGTACTGCTTTGTCAATAGTGCTTAAAAAGTACTGCCCATAAAATTTACTATATGATCTTTTTGAAATATTTAATGCTTAGATGTTATTAGTTTGTTGATTTAATTCTTATAAGACATGTTTGGTTTCAAGGATAAGATAAATAAGATTGATAATTTGGATAGAATTATAGTATTCGTATTATGTATCATATATTTGGT
Organism: Schizonepeta tenuifolia; assembly: GCA_029490685.1. Taxonomy (NCBI): domain Eukaryota; kingdom Viridiplantae; phylum Streptophyta; class Magnoliopsida; order Lamiales; family Lamiaceae; genus Schizonepeta; species Schizonepeta tenuifolia. The sequence continues at coordinate 141,337,186 of CM055955.1, read as the reverse complement.
TAGATTAATTTAAATTATCCTAGGATAAATAGAGAGAGAGAGATAGAGAGTGTAACAACCCGCTACCCAGCCTATGCGGATAACCGGACTGTCACTTGAAATCGTACTATAAACTGTTGACTTACACTAGTTTGCTTTACAAAAATAATGGAGCTTCAAAAGATTTGGCTTCGTCAACTTGCCGTTACCCTAGCTTGGTCGTCTTGGGGTCAAAGTATGAGGACTTTGGTCACGCACTGCGGAAGCGTCGATTGAGACTAACCGCGATCGGTTTAGTCAAGGTTTGAAGAAACGTTGCTTGAGTTTGTAAATTAACATGCATTCAAGGGAGATGACGATCTTAGTGATCGTCATCCGGAATATTCTTTGATGCCAACACACCTCCGTCTCGATCGTCACTCGACCTGTTTTGAAAAAGAAAACATTTTGAGCTGAGTACTTTTGGTACTCAGTGAGGTTCATGCCCCTTTTTGAAAAAACATTTTTACAGAAACATTTGAAAAATAAAACATGCTCATTTCGTATACAAGGGCAATAACTTTAAAAAGAAAACATTTAACCCATGCATACGTAAAAACATTTTAACTTAACTTTGCGCGCATCTTAGCTCGTCTACCGTGTTACCTTCTCCGGTTCTTTGAGTGGGGAGCCACTCCCAATCTCCGAACCGTCATAAGTACCTGTGTGCGCACTACCTTGAGGTGTACGGATCCCAAGACCGATCGTAATAAATAGCACGAAGCCCATAACATCATATGGTAAACATGAGTAGTGAGCAAAAATATTTTAGCATGCATTATCACTTTTCATGAAAGCAGTTAGGGCTTAATAACCCGAAAAGTTACCTTCGTGGGGCTTATAACCCACAGTTTGAAAATAGAACCACCTCTTGTCCTTGACGTGGATATCTGCTTGCGTCCCTAGCTTTTGGTATCTCATACAAGACAATCTAGATTCTTAACATTTGACTCTAAGGGTCAATTAGTCTATCAATAAACCTAAAAGTCAACCTATTCCCGGTCTTTAACATTTTCAATTGAAAATATATTAAGGCATTGCCTTGGGGTTTTATAGAAATCGAATCATAGATCCTTAGTCAAGACATGCATCTTAGAAGTAAATCAAAACTTGATTTTGAAAACATGTTGTGTATGAAATGCCATGTCATGCTTTGTCATGATTCTTATAAGTATGCATGTCACATAATTAACCATGTATGATATCATACCTTACTTATATAATTAACACATGCATACGTGTCATATGATTTAATCATATCACATTCAATTAGCATGCTTCAACAAGTATACTCAAGCCATTTAGCACACATATTTCATCATGTACTTAGTTAATTAATTATAATTAATTAACACCTACTTAGGTAATTAATCCACTCATGATTAATTAACGCATAAATAATTAATTAAAAGAAAATTAATTAATTAATTAATAACATAGAAATAATTAATTAATAATTAATTATTAGTCATGATTAATCCAGTCACACATAAGTGTATGCTAATCATTGAAACATAAGTTAATTAAATAAATTAATTAACCTTTAAGAAGTTCAAGTGATAAAACACTGGTCTTGGACTATTTAATAATTAATCAAATAAATTGGTTAAGCAAAAGTGGCCCAATGCCCAAATACATATGTCCAAGAAATAAATATTAATCTTATTGGGCTTATTAATCATAAACATATACATGTCACATAAATATCTAGATTGGGCTTAGCACATAAAAATCATATTGGGCTTTATTAAATAAAATTAGGCATGATCCATTAGTCACATAATTATTTTAGTCTTGACCCATAACAAAATAATTAAATAGGTTAGACCTCCTAAGGAAAAATAATTTAATAAGAAAATCATGGCCCAAGTTCATATTGAATTAATTAAATCTGGTCAAGGCCCAAACCACCCAGCCCACACAGAAATAATTAATTTTGCCCAACAAAAGATATAATCATAAAATCTGAAAATTTGACCCAATACCTCAAGTCCAATTCATAAAAAATATTCTAGCCCAAAACTTATAATTTAACCCAACTTAATTATCCAACTATTTTAATTCATAAGATAAATCCATAATGATCTCAAATAAATTCCAACACAACATATTAGCATAGAAAATAGTTTAATTATGTTGTCAAGGTCTTCAATTAACATTTTCAAACATTAAATTTCGAATTTTAGCCTACAAGTCAAAAAGACACATTCTGGAAATTTTCAGCATGACACTCGACGTTGTAAAATCCAACTAAAATAGCAAACGAATTCGAAAAGGTTTGAAAATTTTATATGATGCTCCTAACATATAAGAGAGTTCCCAGAATTTGTTATACTTCAAAAATGTAAGGTTTAACTTGCCCAAACGGGGCTTCGTTTGCAGATCAATGAATCTGCCAAAAGTTGGAATTTTGCTGCACAACAGTTCACTTAAAAAATTTGATATAAATTCACTCGTTTGGCTACTAGAGATGAGAGATATCAATTTGGAAACCTTGGGATGTCGAGTTTCAAATTGTAAAAGGCAAAGCTCCTAAAAGTTATGAATCAAGGGGGAAATAACCCCAAATATTTTACTGCGCAGGTTTTTGGTTCCAAAACAGGGCAGATTTGAAATAAATTCACCGAGGGAGCTATACTCAACGGATTTACTTGATTTTTGGATATGACCACGCTAACATATTTAGGAACAACATGTTAAAAGATGAGATTCAAATTCGTCTTCTAACTCTAAAAATAGGGCAGATCAGTTCAAGGGCAGATTTACGTTTTTGCACGAAATTCACACAAGGCTCACACTTTCGAATCAAAACCCCAATATATCGCCTTACAACGAGTTTCAGCCTCAAGAACACTCATATAATGATCATAACTTTCATTTAACAAATAAACAAGAAGTCCTAGGTCATAATCTTGGCTAGAACATGTAGAAATCAAACATATATTCAAAAGCAAGCAACAAGAACAACACATATCACCAACATAAACATCTTCGAGGTCTCATCGGGAGGGAGATAAGGCTGCCCTCCCTCGTTCTCTCTCATACCTCAACTATAACATACAATTCTTCCATTCACTAACCTAATCATGCTCCTAAACAAAGAGAAAAGAAGAAGCAATGAAAGAAGAGAAGATTTATACCTAGCCCTTTCCTTTTTCTCCTTTCTTTCGGTTTCTCCCTCTCTCACGTGACTCTCCCTCTCAAGAAGCCTCTCCCATTTCCCGGTGTGGTGACTGCTTCTCCGAAGCGGCTCCGGCGGCAGCGTGAACGGCGTCAGAAAGAGGGCGGCAGTTGGCTAGGGTTGGGGAAAACCCTCGTTTTCCCTCTCTCTCTCGTCTGCCTCTCTATCTCTTTCTCTTGTCTGCCCTCTTTCTCCTTCAAACGACCTCCTTTTCTTTCTTCTCTTGGAGGGCTAGCGAAGGTGTGGTGGCTTAGGAGGCAGCGGCCGGCGGTTGGCTAGGGTTTGGGAGAAAACCCTTGTTTTCTCCCTTTCCTGTTCGTCTCTCTCTCTGTCGACTGCTCTTCTTCCTTTACTGGGAGGGCCGACTGTGGCGGTGGTGGCGGCACAAAGCGGCGGCGGAAGGTGGTAGAGATTGAACCTGCATATATTCGATATTCTTATATTTGTATTCAAACTTATATTTATTTGAATAAATACATATTTTGTGTTTATAGAGCTATTTAGACAAATTTCAGAATGTTTTCTTACCTCTTGGCTTATAATTGTTTCTGCTTGTGTTCAAAGCCAGATTTCTTTTATGGGATTTACTAATGTTGTTTGTATACTATTGCATTTATAAGAATCTAAGAACGCGTTGTGTATTCCACAGTTATTATGTCAATTTCCTGGTGCAACGTTGCATGAAAAGTGTAAAGAACAGGTGTAAATCCTTCATGTTGGGGTTATTTGTGCAATAAACTTAAAAGTTGAGGACTAGACTCTGCATGGAGAAAGATCAAAGGAGTTGGCAGCAAAGTTGGAAAGGAAGTTGTTGCTCAATCCGGAACCTATCATGTTGGCTGATCTCAGCCGTTGCTCACGAGTGGATGTGATCAATTCTAGTCAAATATATTAGTTGTGTTGTGAATCTTGTTCACCAAGTTTTGTGTTTTCTTTCTACGAGCTAAGTAATAGCAGTTGAGAGATTTTGTAGAGAGATGAGAGAGAGAGCTGTGTATGGTGAGATTTCTTGGTGAGAAAATAGCCCAGTCATTAGCTTGATAATCTATGGAATTCTTCCACCATAGTTATCGTAATAAAGCTCCTTCTAACCTCCCCGTAGACGTAGGATCATTTAGATCCAAACCACGTAAATCCTTATGTTCTTGCACTTAAATTCTTAAGGTTCATTTTATTAGCTCGTTGCATGCATTACTGTTTCGTTGAATTTAAATTTGATCGGTGGTATTGAATTGAATTCACACTTCACAAGTTGTTTTTGTGAAGAAGAGTGGAGAATGTATATTCAAGTGTATTTGTGGTGATGGCTAATAGATTCTGCTTTGGTGTAACAACTGCTACTACAAATTGACAAATTTTTGAAACTGCTAGGATTTGATCCAACAATCTTCTTCCCGATGAAGGCAAAAATATGTTGTTTCATTTTAATGAGCGTGATTTTAGACATAACTTGAGCATAACTTGAGCATTTCGAGGTTGTGGGGTCAAGGTTATGATGAAGCTAGTAATATGCAGGGTGCATTTAATGGTTTAAAAGCTCTTATTTTGAAGGAGAATCCATGTGCTTTTTACATTAATTGTTTTGCTCACCAACTTCAACTTGCTCTCGTAGTTATTGCAAAAAAAACACCCTACAGATTCTGCACTATTCTCCTCAGTTACTAGTGTGGTAATTGTTGTCGGGGCTTCTTCTAAAAGGTGTGACATTCTTCATAAAAAAAAAGTTGAAAAAGTTTTTATTGCTCTCGACAATGGTGATCTTTTAAGTGGAAAGGGTTTAAATCAAGAAACAACACTGAAACGCCCAGGTGATACACGATGGAGCTCTCATTATGATACTTTGATTAGTTTGATCACTTTGTTTTCTTCTACAATCAAGGTTCTTGAAGTAATTGTGGAGGATGTAGTAAGTTACGAGCAAAAGGGTGAGGCGACTAATTTATTGCCATTGATGCAGTCATTTGATTTTATGTTTACCTTACATGATGAGAGCCAACTTAGGAATTACAAATGAATTGTCAAAGGCATTACAAAGAAAAGATCAAGATATTGTCAATGCGATGGCTCTTGTGAGAATAGCCAAAACAACGGCTACAAATGATGAGGGATGAAGGATGAGATTATTTTTATGAACAAGTTTCTTCCTTTTGTAAATAGAAAATATCGAAGTTCCAAATATGAGTGATAAATTTGTAGCTCTATAGAGGTCAATGCGTAAAGCTCCTGAAGTTACAAATTGGTATAATTATCAATTTGATGTGTTATGTTCTATCATATATATGCAACATATGGAGCTAAATGCGTTTCAATGAGTCAAATACAGATTTGTTACTTTGTGTAGTATGTTTATGAACAGATGACTCATTTTTGGCTTTTAAAAAGAACAAATTCATCCATTTTGCTAGATTCTACCCTCAAGACTTCTCTACATTTCAGATTGAGGCACTTGTAGATCAACTTGAAAATTATATCTTTGATATGTGTTCTGCTGATAAGTTTGGAAGACTAAAAGGTATTGGAGCTCTTGTACAAAACATGGTACAGACGAAGAAGCACGAGGTATATCAATTGGTTTATTTGCTTATAACACCTGCTCTCATTCTTCTCGTTGCCACTACTACAGTTGAAAGGGTATTTTGTAAAGAATAGTCTTCACAATTGGATGGGAGACCAATGGATGAATGATAGTTTAATTGTACATATTGTGATACCCCGAGCTTTTATACCTTTAGAAAGCGTATAATTAACCGAGTGAATTAAAAGATGAGAATTTATGAGTAAAATTTTTCTTTTCTAAACGAAGAGAAATGAGTAAAACGTTTAAATTGCTTTGTGAGTTTTGTGTGAAATTATTTGTTCTATTTATCTAAGATGATGATGATGTGATATACTTGTTGAGTTGTTTATGTGAAAATGAGTATGAGATTAATTTCTATAAAAATCCCGAAGAGTTTGCTTGATTGAGATAGCATAATATTAATCGCTGAGAAAATTATTTATACCGATGAACTTAGAATAGAATTGAATTAGAATCTTCGAACCTAGAATTGCTTTTAAGGTCAATGAGATAGGGTAAGAGATTACCCGAGAATTGAGAAGAGTAATGAGGAGTTAATCTTTAAAGGATTAATAAACGGATTAATAAGCCGACTAAATTCCTTTGAGATTTAAAAAGACTAAATGATCGAAACCCTTAATCTTTTAATTGAGACGTGAAATAGGATTGAGATGATTTAGTATCAAAAGTGAGACGAGAAGAGGTTAGACTCGTTTATAGCATAAAAAGAAATTAATACGAATCGTTTTATCCGGAAAACCATTACGACCGGGTAATTAACACCCGTAACGACACGACGAAGACACGTGTCGACACACCTCTCTCCCTCTCACGCCACCTCACACCTATCTACAAGCTATACTTAGATGTCATCATGATTATTCTCTAGAAATGACCAACAATACTTAGTAAATTGTGTAATCAAAGTTTGCATGCAATCAACATCACATCAAACTATCCATCCATGTCTTAATACAAGTTCCAACACCAAAACATCATCATTCTTATTCTTTATGTTGGAAGTTCAAATTGCATGCAAGCTATTCAAAAGAGAGAAGACTTCATTCATCACTCCACCTCTCTCTCTCATTCGAATTCTCTCTCCCAAGCAAGAAAGAAAAACAAGAAAATCCTCTCCAATCTCTCTCTACTCTCGGCAATCTCTCTCTCACACATACACTTGATTTTTCTTACATGCAACCATGTATTCAAGCTCCTCATCCATGGAAATGAAGTAGAAAGTATCATCCTCCATTCATTCCATCCATATTTTCAAGAAAAAGGTAATAATCCTCCAAGTTCTTGAAGTTAAAATTCAACAATCATCCTACATTTTCTTCATTTTGGCTCTTAAGCCCTAAAAGAGATAGATGATTAATTTCATGTTATTCTTTCATTGAGGATTCAAGAAGACTTCTTTCTTCTCTTCAAGTCCAAGCTTTGAAGCTACAATTTCCATCCATTTCGATTCCAAGAGCCAAGAGAAGGATTTCTATTTAAATTAAAGTATGGTATTCATTTGATTAGTTGTAAATATGTATATCTCTAAGTCCTAAAAGAAAGATCTATGCATGCATGTTATTTAATTTATGTTTAGGCAAACTTAGATGTGCATGTGATAATCGAGTGAGAAGAAATCGTTAGAAGAATCGAACATTAGGTTTAATCGGTGAATTAAGAGAAGAAAAAGGAATTAAAACCCTAAAGAAATGATGAATACCGAAAATTTTAGGTAAAATAGGAAAAAAATGAATTCCTTGAGTTATTGATATTTTGATGCTTGATTTGTTATTTTTATCATGTTGAAAATGAGATTATATGCATGAAAAATTGAGAAATGAATTATACAAAGAAATGCATGAATGCCGTGTATTATGGTGAAAAATGGAGAAATTATTTTGTTGATTTTGTTGATGAATTGAGTGATGTTTTGATCAATGAGATAATTGTATGATATGTTAGTATAATCATACATGTGTTTAAGTTAAGAAAATGAAATTGCATGTTGAGTTTTTAAAGAAATAAAATGTGATAACATAGAAAAGATTGGATGTTTAGATGTTTTAATGTATGTATAAGTACTAGTTTAATTTATGAGTAAAGATAGAAGTTTTGTAATAAAAAGATTAAAGTTAAAAGCTTTTAATTTATTAAAGATGAAAAATGCATGAAAGATTTGTTAATGAATTTGCTTGTATTAAAATTTAAAGACTTGAATTTTTACTAAACTACAACAAAAAGATATTTTATAACTTAACTAATAAAATGGACTAGTTAATAAAAATGTTTATTAAAAGATAAAGAAAACCTATTAAGTAAGAAATGGCTTAAAGGTTAAAGACAAAAGAAGAAGAAATTATTAAATAAATGAGCAAATTTTGAGAAAACCGAGTTTAAAAGAATTAATCGAGAAGAAATAGAAAGGAAGTTTTAATCGAGTAAAGAAAAGTTGCTATACGAGTAAGGTTAGATACTCGTATAAGTTAATCAAGAAAATAATAATGGAATAAGATATTGAGTAATGAGTTGAAAAGAATTAATTGAGTACGTTGTTTTCAATCAAACGAATTAAAATTTTAAACCGAGAGAAATTACCGAGTGAATAATTAGAAAACTAATAGTCGAGTTAAGAAATGAGAATCAAATTAGAAATGAATAAGAAATTCTAATTTCATAAGAGTTAATAATAATTAAAGAGAAATTATATTAATTGAGAAAAAGATATGAAATACCTCGTAAGATAACGGATGTAGGCTTTTCTGAACCAAAACTATCGATGAGAATTAGTTATGCTATTGAGTATTATGATATGATTTTAAATGCGATTGACTTGCCGTTTTTATTAAGATTGGTATGTGTTATCATCTGTTTATGTGAAGATGTTATTATCCTGTGAAAGGCAGGAAACCCACGTGTGGTATATGTTGAGGTGACTGTGAGCCTTGCTTCGATTAGGCCGGTCACAGTGTTTGAGAAGGAGGCCTACTTCTCGGCACAGTAAGATTGTTTGTGACAGATGATGCATACTGTTATATTATATGATATTTGACTGCGCAGTTTGTTTAAAAGAAAATGTTTTTAACATGCACAAGTAAAACTGTTTTTAAAACTGCTTATATACTTGTGATGTTCGGCAAGGCAAGTTCAATTGTTATAGCTTTAAGAAACATCTTTATTCAAATGTTTTGGCTTGTGTTCACTGAGTACGAAGTACTCAACCCTGCGTGTGTTTCTAAACATGCAGGTTGACTGGATGACGATGGCATGGATATTTGATGGTGTGGTTTGGTTCTTTTGGTTGAGTCTAGTTGAATTTCAGACTGGCATTTGTACATCTTCATACGTGCAGATGTTGGGTATTGATGCAAGTTTCCGCTGCAACCCTTTTGACTTGATGTCTGTTGATGCTAATACTTTGATTCTCATGTTTTCGATTCCGAGCGTTGTGCTCGAAGACCTTGAATATTTGTTAACTTCTTAAACTACTTGATTTGTACTTCCGAGCGATGGGCTCGTTGTCTTGAATTGTTGTTGAACATGATTCTCTTAACTTGGTATATATGGGTGTATTCTCTTTTGTTGGAATTCTAGCCTCGTCAGCATGAAGTACTTATTTAAATTCCTTTTATAAGTAGTTTTGAAATGCTCGGATATTATTTCATTATACTTTGGAAGCCTAATTCGATTGCCTTATCTTTCATTATCATTTTCCCCGAGCATGTTTTCCCCATAATTGAGTTGATTGTTAGTTGTTAGGTTTTGTTGTTATTTGTAAGTCGCACCTCGAGAGTCGGGGCGTGACACATATTGAGAAAGAAGTTTTTGATAGTGTTTATAATGAGTCGATCGTGCAAAGATGTATTGTATATTTATCTTTATTTTGTGCCCCCCAATGAAAAATTTTTGGATCCGTCACTGGATGTCGGGAGGGACGAGGCCGTGGAGATTGACTCTGTGGATGGGGTGAAGAAGTAGGCAGCTGTTCAACCTAAATTAATCTAAGTCGCACGCAATTAAACGGGGTTGTTATAGATTAGATAAGTTGTCCCGAATATCATCTCACAAGGAAGGCTTAACGGGGTGATTGTTGTATTACGAAAAGAACAGAAAAATAAAAAGAAAGCAATAAAGATTGATTGGGTTGTGGTTTTGATTACTCTAAGAAATTAGAAAGACAATTAATCTAGACAGTAATATAAACCCTAGTTCTAAAAACAAAATAAATCATAAACATAATTGAGATGCAAAATAAAAGAAGCTTACGATGATTAATTCGTAGTAGAAGTCTGTCACAAAATCCGTACGAATTGAAAGTAATAATCTACCCTAGTGTTTAGATGAACATAAGAACTGGAAGTAGAAAAGGAACGAATGTATGTTCGTCAAAAGAAAAGAGAACGAAAGTTGCAAAGAATTAAAACTGGAGAAAAGAAAAACGTTATAAGGAAATAAATCGCTCGGCTATTTATAAGGAAAGATCGCCGCCTCAAAGTGAACGATCGCCCAACATGGACGATCGTCCATCACAACAACATCACGCCTAAATGAACGAGCGTCGAACGTGGACGAGCGCTGGAGTATCCTCTCTGAAACTCTTCTCGACCAAGTGGATGATCGTTGAGACTGAACGATCGCTGAGGTGTCCTCTCTGAAACTCTTTCTCGACCAAGTGGACGATCGTTGAGGCTGAACGATCGCTGGAGTGTCCTCTCTGAAAGCCCACTCGCCATCTTGTAAATTTATTGAACGAGCGCCGACCTTGGACGATCGTCCAAGGTGATTCTCTGACACTTCACATCGCTGCTGGACACTCGTCGAGATATGAACGATCGCCCAACACACCTCCTATTCAGCGAGCATCGAAAATCAGTCCAGCGTCGAACGATCGTTGAACATACACTTTTCAGCCATTTCTCTCGTGATCCAACACCTAAAACACAAATACTGCATTTTCCCAGCAAAAACTCGACCCAAAGCATTAGAGCATTCCGAATATAAAAACAAAACAAAACACAACGGTAAACGAACAAAATGCACTAAATAAACCCAACTAAAAACAACCAAAAACAGGCGAAACAACCCCTCCACACACAAAACCTTGCTTGTCCTCAAGCAAATCTTAATAAAAATTTAAAACGAAGAAAGTGAAATTTGAACTAAATAACACATATCTCAATAAACTCTCAATCACAAAGCAATTCATCACTCATCAATCGAAAACAGTAATCACCACACCAATGAGTGGCCCTCCACACAAGACCTCAATCCACCCAACATCCAAGCACAAGATCACAGAAAGGAAACAATGACATCAAAGAGTATCCCAACTCAAACCACTTATTAAACTATACTAACAAAAAATGCAAAATCCGGGCAATCTTCACTAGGTGAAATCACGGATTTCCTAGTGTGGTTTCCCATACCCATTCCCCACCTTTAAGAACGAATTCAAGGCAATGAGAAAGAGGGGTAAAGCCCTTCACAACACAACAAACTTAAACAAACGAAAAAACCAAACGTCAAGTCAAATTGGGTTATATGGCCATACTTCATGAGGTGAAGACATTTAGAGGTCATCTAAAGTATCCTCATGTGGTTTCCCATGCTCATGGTTCCCAGAAGAGCAGAGACCTCCCAAAGTGACTCAACTTACTAAACAAGATCTTTTTGATCCCTTTATGACTCGTTGTTGTTTTTTTTTTGTTTTTTTTTTCATTCTTTTTTTTTATATTATTAATTTTTTTAGACTCGCTTAAATTGGGATACAATTCTAAAACACCGTCTCCAAACCGTTCACCCATACTCAAAAGTTAAGTGTCAATAATTCAAGTGTGAATCACCCCACAAATGACATGCAAAAACCGCACCAATCGATTCATAATAGAACCACCTTGATCAATAAAATCTATCAAAACATGAGTCATAAACTTCAAACCCAACTTCAACATCTTAATCCCAAATAAGAAAAACCCGAGAACTCACAATACCATAATATCAACACCCCCCCCCCCCCACGAAAAAGCACGACAATGTCCCCATTGTCAACCAAAACGCAAGAGAACAAGGAAGGGATTATCACAAGACAACCAACGAAGGAATCGAAACTAACATAAGCACGAATAACCTAGCAAAAGATCCAAACAAACACAAAAACCAAAAACAATAACAAGAAAGCAAAAAAGAAAAAGGAGAAAAGAACGGCGTACACCGCAACAACGAGAATCACTGCGGATCCAGCGGTGGATCAGACGAACCACCTGGAGCGAAATGCCAACGAGCAAATTGCTGCTCCAACGAATCCAGTTGACGACCCTGAGAAGCCATTTGTCATGTTGTGCTCAAGTTTGTACAGGAAAATATTCTTTGTCGGTTCGGATTTCCTAAGGCAATCATAAGTGACGGAGGGAAGCATTTTTGCAATAAGCTCTTTGAGAAGCTTATGAAGAAGAATGGAATCACACACAAGGTTGCTACCCCTTATCACCCTCAAACATCGGGCCAAGCAGAGACGAGCAACCGACAAATCAAGGGAGTTTTGGAGAAGACGGTGCAGCCGTCTCGTAAAGATTGGTCTTCAAAGCTCAATGATGCCCTTTGGGCGTACCGGACAGCATACAAGAGCATTCTGGGGATGAGCCCATATCGGCTTGTATATGGAAAGAATTGCCACTTGCCTGTTGAAGTCGAGCATAAGGCGTATTGGGCAATCCGAGCAACAAATTTCGATCTCGAGGCCGCCGGAAAGCAAAGACTGTTGCAAATGTCCGAGTTGGATGAACTCCGGAATGAGGCTTATGACAATGCCAAGATCTACAAAGATCGAGTGAAGCGGTTGCATGATAATCGGATTCTATCCAAGGAGTTGAAGCCCGGGATGAAAGTCCTTTTGTTCAACTCACGGTTGAAGTTATTTCCAGGCAAGTTGAAGTCCCGTTGGAGTGGGCCGTATCTCATTGAAGAAGTTCTACCTTTTGGAGCTGTTCGGTTGCTAAACGAACAGACTCGCGAATCCTTCCAAACCAACGGACATCGAGTGAAACCGTACTTTGAAGGAGAATCTGTTCTGGAGGGAGTTGAGTCAATTTGGCTCGTGGATTCTGAATAAGTTTAGTTTTTGTATGTCGAGCTAACGACGTTAAACAAGCGCTTCGTGGGAGGCAACCCACTAAAAAAAAAAAACGGTACTGTAGCGCAGGTTGGACGCTCGCTCATCCTGGGCGAGCGTTCAGTGGGTTTTTGATTACACTTCAGAGAAGGGGGTGCGACGATCGTTCACCCCAGGCAAGCGTCCAACGCGTGTTGCTTCGACTTCAGAGAAGGGGGTGCGACGATCGTTCACCCCGGGCGAGCATCCAACGCGTGTTGCTTCGACTTCAGAGAAGGGGGTGCGACGATCGTTCACCCCGGGCAAGCGTCCAGCACATGGCGTCTGGACTTCAGAGAGGGGGGTGCGACGATCGTCCACTCTAGGCGATCGTCCAACACGACTCATTCCTCGGCCCATTTGTTCTGAGGCCCAATTCTGGGCGATCGCTCATCACCAACGAGCGCCCATTTCCTGGGCTATAAATATGTCGGCCCTAATTTTCAGAACAGCCGCCTCCTTCGTCTATTCCTTTCAGTCGCTCTTCGCGTGTGCTTGTGGAGGTTTTTCCCTTTTGGTTTTGTTTCCGTCCTCGTTCCAGACCGGCGCCGTCTCTACCATTCCGATCAGCGACTCCTTGTGGTGGTCTTCTCCCTCCGCCGGCGAATTCGACCACTCCACAGCCGACGAGCGCCCAGTTCTTTCTATCGGCGAGCGTCTACTATTTTCACCGGCCACGTACCTGGCGAGCGTCGACTTCAGACGAACGCCCATTCTCTCTCCCTTGCCATCCTTGCCGTGCGAGCGTTCACTGTCGACGAGCGCTGATTTCTCCTACCCAGCGAACGCTCAGTTTTTCTTCCTCGTCGTCAGCGACCGCCGGCTTTGTGGTTTCATATTGGACGAGCGTTCATCCCCGGCAACGACGCCAAATTTGTTCAACCTAAATTAATCTAAGTCGCACGCAATTAAACGGGGTTGTTATAGATTAGATAAGTTGTCCCAAATATCGTCTCACAAGGAAGGCTTAACAGGGTGATTGTTGTATTACGAAAAGAACAGAAAAATAAAAAGAAAGCAATAAAGATTGATTGGGTTGTGGTTTTGATTACTCTAAGAAATTAGAAAGACAATTAATCTAGACAGTAATATAAACCCTAGTTCTAAAAACAAAGTAAATCATAAACATAATTGAGATGCAAAATAAAAGAAACTTACGATAATTAATTCGTAGTAGAAGTCTGTCACAAAATCCGTACGAATTGAAAGTAATAATCTACCCTAGTGTTTAGATGTACATAAGAACTGGAAGTAGAAAAGGAACGAATGTCTGTTCGTCAAAAGAAAAGAGAACGAAAGTTGTGAAGAATTAAAACTGGAGAAAAGAAAAACGTTATAAGGAAATGAATCGCTCGGCTATTTATAAGGAAAGATCGCTGCCTCAAAGTGAACGATCGCCCAACATGGACGATCGTCCATCACAACAACATCACGCCTAAATGAACGAGCGTCGAACGTGGACGAGCGCTGGAGTATCCTCTCTGAAACTCTTCTCGACCAAGTGGACGATCGTTGAGACTGAACGATCGCTGAGGTGTCCTCTCTGAAACTCTTTCTCAATCAAGTGGACGATCGTTGAGGCTGAACGATCGCTGGGGTGTCCTCTCTGAAAGCCCACTCGCCATCTTGTAAATTTATTGAACGAGCGCCGACCTTGGACGATCGTCCAAGGTGATTCTCTAACACTTCACATCGCTGCTGGACGCTCGTTGAGATGTGAACGATCGCCCAACACACCTCCTATTCAGCGAGCGTCGAAAATCAGTCCAGCGTCGAACGATCGTTGAACATACACTTTTCAGCCATTTCTCTCGTGATCCAACACCTAAAACACAAATACAGCATTTTCCCAGCAAAAACTCGACCCAAAGCATTAGAGCATTCCGAATATAAAAACAAAACAAAACACAACGGCAAACGAACAAAATGCACTAAATAAACCCAACTAAAAACAACCAAAAACAGGCGAAACAGCAGCGGCGGCAGAGGAGATGGATACCGTGGAGAGGTTGGGGAGGGACGCGGCGGTGGAGTTTGGCTCGACGGGTGGGGGGAAGGAGGATGCGGACATGGAGGCGGCGGAGAAAGGGGGGAAGGAGGCGGTGGTGCTGCCTGCAGAGTTTATGACAGATGGGGGGAGGGAGGAGGTGGCGGAGAGCGGGGATGTGGTGGATGCGGCAAGGGGGAAGATGGAGTTTAGTGGTTTGGTGAGAATGCCAAAAGGTAGATGAAGATGGAGATGGCTAGGCCACAGAAACAAAAGGAGAGATATGTGTTTGTCATTGCTATGTGAAGTGAAGTTTTTGTGTGAAACGACTAATCGTCAACGCACAATTATATAGAAGGTGGGATGGCGGTTATTGATCGAAGAAGTTCAAGAATCTGCCAAGTTTTCGAAGCAGTTGTTAATAGTCTCAACTGCTTACACTTTTTCTCGTAACTGCTTACACTTTTTCATTCTTTCAAAGATGAATCTTTTTTATTATTATTATTATACTTAAGAAATGAAATCTTCGAATTTTTATTATTAACCCTTTTCAAAAAAAGAAAAAATCGAATTTTTATTATAATCCCCTTCAGAAAAAGAAAAAAATGGCTTTAAAAAATCAATTTCGAAGAAGACAAGATTGTGTCACGGACTTGTTCCCTTAACAACGACCCGTGCGGCCTTTGCCTTTATTCTGCCCCTTGCGGCTAGCAAAGTCAGCCTAACTCTAGAACGGTGTTATGTGTGCAAAGTGTGGGAAGAGTGGCTAAGTAAGGAAGCTAAGAGCACAAGAGAACTTTAAGAGAATATTTGTTGCTAAATTGCTTGATGATTACAAATAAGGAGTCTCCCATTTATATACAAGTTCTCCTCTCTAATGGATGATTGAGATTGATTTGATCCAATGGTGGAGAATGGCGTTCTAAAGGATTCTCCTCAACCTAGAACTAACTATTATATTTTAGAGAACTCTATTATTCTCTTCCAACTTAAGTGTAAATGGCCTATGGACTTGGGTCACAAGTATGATTTATTCAAAAGGGCTAAGTAATTGGATTTAATTAATTATATTAACCTCTTAGCCCAAATACTTAGACCATTTATGCGATTGCAGATAGAGTACAAGTGCTAAGCTTCTCTCCTACCCAAGAGATTGTAATATGATTGCTTATAAATTGGCAAGAGGGACTAGTTTTGTAGGTACAGGGAATATGCCAATGGAGTTTGCTTCAATTATACTGAACCATGTTGGTTGATTTATAAAATTTGTTTCTTCTTTTAAAAAAAAAACAATATTTGACTTAATGAAACAAACCTCAATATTTTTCTTTTAGTTGAGCTGTTAAATTTAATTGTATTTAGACAAAACTCAGAATGTTTTCTTACCTCTTGGCTTATTATTGTTCTACTAGTGTTCAAAGCGAGATTTTTTATGGGATTTACTATTAATGTAGTCTTATACTATTAATTAATTCAAAAAAGCATATATATAGATAATATATTGACCATAAAAAATAACATCAACTTTTCTATATTAAAACTGAAAAAAGACAAGTCACTAAACTAGATACGAGAAAAAAAGAAAAAAGAATTAGGCAAGAAATTAAAAGAAAAAATTGTAATTAACTATCGCAAGTTATTGATCCCTTGTCCCTTTGTTTTTTTTTTTTTCTTTTTTTTTCTGAGAAGATCCCTTGTCCCTTAAAAGGCAGATAAGGCTGAGCAGCGCGGCCTCATCATCCTTATGGTTCTTCATGAGCTCTCCGGCTATCTCTGCCAGCGTGGCCGGAGATTTGGTCAACAATTCCTCAATCTGCAGAAAAAGAGGGTGGCTGTCCATACTCAGATAATTAGAGGCAAGCATCTTGAAGGCAGGGAAGGTGCAGTAAGACATCTCCAGCTGCAAGTCCATCCTCCCTGGCCGGAGCAGTGCCGGGTCCAAACACTCCTTGTGATTTGTCGTGAATATCATGATTTTTTCTTCTCCGGTGCATGACCACAGTCCATCGATCAAGTTTAGCAGTCCAGACAGTAATCTGCTCCATCGTTGTAGTAGTTTAGTTAGTGTAATTAATATATATCACAAATGCATGCAGAGGCTAATTAATTAACTAATTTGATTAATACTCCCTTCGACCCATTGATATTGTCATATTACTGTTCGGTACGGAGATTAAAAATAAGAGTAAAAAGATAGAAAGTGGGCAAGTCACATTTAAAGGATTTTGAAGGACAAAATATTTTTCTTATTTGGAAGATGATAATATGAGTGAGACGCCTAAATAAGTAAACTAACCTTGTCGTCGGTAGTGGTAGATGATTCTGCCTTAGTGCGAGTGACGGCATTGCAATCGATATCTTCAATGACGAGGATGGATCGGTCGGTTATCCATAGCAAGAGATCTCTCAAGTGGGCGTTGTTCTTGACGCCCTTGAGATCCAGATCGAAGATGTCGAACTTGAGATAATTAGCCATGGAGGCAATGAGGCTGGATTTGCCGGTACCCGGTGGGCCATAGAGCAAGTATCCCCTTTTCCAAGCCCTCCCGACCCTCTTGTAATAATCCTTCCTCTTGACAAACAAATCCAGATCCCTCAGCAGCCTAATTATCTGCACCGAGAAGCATGCCAAATAAGCGATAAATAAGACAATCAGCAAATCTACACGCAATGTACACTAGCCAATGCTGTCTTCTCAACATATCAAAGAAGCACATATTCACTCAAGCAAACACATCAAACGTTCCATTTCAAACTCGTGGGCGTCCTTGACTATCTCGTCGGTGTCGACGGCCATGGTCATCTAGTCGCCCCCATAGGCGGGATTGGTGAGGCGGACGGCGTAGGTGAGGTCGGAGAGCCTGGTGTTGAGATACACGTCGCACGCCTTGTACATGTGATTCGTGCTCGGCCACTCGAACTGCGGTATCACCACCGTGAAATCATTGCACAGTTGTCTCCGGAAGGCGTTCACCAGAAAAGAATGGATTGTGGTGCTATATCCGTCGAGACGAAGTCGTTTTACCTTTGGGAAAGGATCGCCAAAACCGAGAGCACTACCGGGGCGAATTTTTTCTTGTGGACAGAGAATCTATCTCGACTCAGCTATAAATCTTTGAGTTTGTTTCTTATTTCTTGTAATTTTAGTTTATTGTTTTGTTGATCTAATCACTTTATTTCTAGTTCAGTTTTTCCTATTATTTCCGTTGTAAAAGTTTGAACGAGCACCCTGTTTTTTACAATCGCAAGAAGAAATTCTGTGTTGCTGCCCGTTCGAGCTTGGAGATCATTTCTGGACTTTTAATATTGACTTTAAAACTATCGGAACTTTAATACCTTTGTTGTGAGGATGTCTAGCACCAACGGATCCACCGCTTCCGCCACCATTGGCTCCACTGCTTCCGCCACCATTGGCTCTACCACCTCTGCTACGATTGGATCAACTGTGTCTTCCACGATTGGGTCCTCCTCTGCCCATCTGTTTGGACAAACAGGCGGTCAATCCTCTACCATGGCCCCGCTGCAAATGTCGAGGACATTGGGGCTAGCCGAGAAGCCTCCTATTTTCTCGGGCAAAGGCTTCAAGTATTGACAAGAGAAAATATTGTTCTACTTCACCACGGTGAGGTTTGCTTGCTTCTTTACTGCAGATAAACCGACGACACCAAGCGAAGAGGAGACGAATTTTGAAGTTCATTCCGACTTTGCTAATTCCGTGTTCACACGACTTCTAAAGAGTTGTGGGAGGCTCTCGGAAAGAAGTACCAAGTTGATGTGGCGAGCACTAAAAAGTTCATTGTAGCCAAATGGTTGGACTACAAGATGGCCGATTCTCGACCTGTGATGGAACAAGTGGAAGAGTTTCAAGCTCTTGCACACGATGTTCAAACCGAAGGGATGCCTTTGGCCGATGCGCTCTACGTAGCGGTTATGATTGAGAAGTTGCCTCCAAGTTGGAGGGATTTTCAAAGTCACTTGAAGCACAAGTGCTCGGAAATGTCCGTGGAGACCTTGGTGTCAAAGCTTCAAGTGGAGGCTCTTGTGAGGAGTCGTGATCAAAAGGAGAAAGCTCCTATGGATTGTCAGGCCAATTTGACCGAACAAAATGGTGGTTCGTATCACAAGCGCCCTCGTCCAAATGCTAAAGACAAGGGCAAGGGAAAACAAGTTGCTCAACCGTCAAAGCTCAATGGCAATTGCTACAACTGTGACAAACCTGGCCACATGGCTAAGGATTGTAAAAAGTCGAAGAGGAAGAGGGCTAAGAGCAATGTCAACAATGTTGAGAAGGACTTCAACAAGTGGGACAAGGAGGACTTCGTGGCTATGATCATCGAAGTGAATCATGTGGCTACCCCGAAAACTTGGTTCGTGGACACCGGTGCTACTGTGCCCATCTGTGTCAACCGAAATTTGTTCTATACTTACAAAGAGGTTGATGATAAATCAATCACCGAGGCTAGTGATCGAACTTCTCAAGTTATTGGAATTGGCACTGTGATTCTTCAACTAACCTCGGGTGTGGAGATTACCTTGAAGGATGTGTTGCATGTCCCAATAGTCCGAAAGAATCTAATTTCTGGCATTAGGTTGACTAGAAAAGATTTTGATTTAAACTTTCATAGTGATCATGTTGTAATTCGTAAGTGGGGAAAGACTCTCGGCAAGGGTTATGCCTGTAAGGATCTTTTCAAACTTAGTGTTAGAGCTTGTAAGCTTCCTAAGGCAGTTGCTAATAAAAATACTTCTACTTCTACTTACTTGCTTGAGTGCTCTGATTTATGGCATTGTAGACTTGGACATGTAAATCTAAATGCTATAAAAAGATTAGTAAACATGAATTTACTAAACGTAAGTGAATATAATTCACAAGATAAGTGTGAAGTTTGTGTTGAAGCCAAAATGGCTAAGTTACCATTTAAGTCGGTAGAATGGAGCACTAAACCTCTAGAGTTAATTCACACTGATCGATGTGACTTAAAATTTGTGCAAACTAGAGGTGGTAAAAAGTATTTTATTACTTTTATTGATGATTGCACAAGATATTGTTATCTTTACTTGTTGAGAAGTAAAGATGAGGCTATTGAAGCACTTAAAAACTTCAAGAATGAAGTCGAGAATCAACTTGGTTGTCGAATTAAGATTGTTCGAAGTGATAGAGGTGGAGAATATGTAGCTCTGTTTGCAGAATTATGCAACGAAAGTGGTATAATTTATCAAACGATAGTACATTATTCACCACAATCAAACGGCGTTGCCGAACAAAAAAATCGAACTCTTAAGGAGATGATGCATACCTTGTTTATTAGTTCGGGATTACCCCAAAATATGTGGGGGAAAGATGTTTTAACATCTAACTATATCTTGAACAAGATTCCACTCAAAGGAAAAGATATGACTCCCTATGAGCTATGGAAAGGAAGGAAACCTTCGTATAAATATCTCAAAGTGTGGGGGTGTTTAGCTAAGGTTGAAGTACCTTTACCAAAATAAGTTACAATTGGACCTAAAACGGTAGATTGTATCTTTGTTGGTTATGCACTTAATAGTAGTGCATATCATTTCCTAGTGCACAAATCGGAAATACCCGATATACATGTGAGAACAATGATTGAATCAAGGAATGCTATATTCTTTGAGAATATTTATCCTAATAAAGATAAGGTTGAGTCTAACTCTAGTAAAAGAGTTGAAGATGAATCTACAAGTTCTGGAACTGTAGATGAAACCACGAGTTCTAATCCGGTGTTTTATGGACCACCGAATAGGAAAAGACCAAGGTCTAAACTTATGGATGTAGAACCGAGACGTGGAAACCGAGTTAGAAAAGTTAAAATCTATGGACCGGATTACGTAGTCTTAATGTTAAATGGTGAACCGGTGACGATCAAAGAGGCCTTATCTGGTTCGGATGCGGCTCTTTGGAAAGAAGCAATTGATATTGACATTGATTCTATTATGCAGATGCACACTTGGGTGTTAGTGGATCTTCCACCTAGGTGCAAAGCTTTAGGATGTAAGTGGATCCTAAATAAGAAATACAAGTCTGACGATATTATTGACAAAGATAAAGCCCGACTTGTAGTTCAAGATTTTAGACAAAAAGAAGGATATGATTACTTCGACACATACTCTCAACTTACTAGGCTTACTTCTATTAGGTTGCTTCTCGCGATTGCTGCTCTGCACAATCTTGAGATTCATCAAATGGATGTTAAGACCGCGTTTCTTAATAGTGAGCTAGAGGAGGAGATCTATATGAAGCAGTTGGAAGGGTTTGTAGTACCTAGGCAAGAACACAAGGTCTGCAAACTTCAACGGTCTTTATATGGGTTGAAGCAAGCGCCGCTTCAATGGCATTTGAAATTTGACAAAGTAATGCTATCAAATGGTTTTAGAATCAACGAGTGTGATAAGTGTTTCTACATTAAGGAGTTGGATAACGATTATGTTATAGTCTGTTTTTATGTAGATGACATGTTGATCATGGGAAGTAATTCTCGTGTGATTCAAGAAATGAAACAGATACTAAATAGAAACTTTAGCATGAAAGATATGGGCTTAGCTGACGTGATTCTTGGAATTAAGATTCTAAGAACATCTAATGGAATATCTATAACGCAATCTCACTATGTAGAGAAAGTGTTAAAGAAATTTAATGCATTCGACAAACCGATAGCTAAGACGCCATGGGAACCCGGTGTGCACTTGAGTGTACATAAGGGTGAGCATGTTGATGCAACAGAATATGCTTAGATTATTGGGAGTTTGATGTATTTAACAAACTGTACCCGTCCTGATATAGCATGCTCGGTGAATAAATTGAATAGCTTTACGGCTAATCCAAGTGTGGAACATTGAAAAGCCCTTGAACAAGTTCTGATATATTTAAAACATACTCAGAATTTTGCAATCCAATATACTAGAGAACCCCCTGTACTTGAAGGGTACTGTGATGCAAATTGGATATCCGACTCAAAAGACTCGTTTTCAATGAACGGTTATGTATTCACTGTGGGGGGTGGTGTTGTATCTTAGAAATCTAAGAAACAAAGCTGTATTGCTAGGTCCATAATGGAATCTTAGTTCACAGCTTTGGATAAAGCTGGTGAAGAAGCCAAGTGACTTAAAAGTTTCCTCGAGGATATTCCTTATTGGATGAAACCTGTGTCTTCAGTGTTAATACACTGCGATAGTCAGTCAGCTATCGGACGAGCACAAAATCATGTGTATAACGGTAAATCTTGACATATTCGTCGATGACACAATACCGTGAGACATTTGATCACTAGTGGAGTTATCTCAGTTGACTATGTAAAGTCAATTGATAATTTGGCAGATCCACTGACTAAGAGTATTAATCGAGATCAAATGTATAAACTGTTAGAGGGAATGGGTTTAAAATCCACGAAATAAGGATGATTATAGTTGTAACCCAACCATGATGACTGGAGGATCCCAAGAACTTGGTTCAATTGGAAAACTAAGCTATAAGAGTCTGGAAGATAAACACTCAAACTTATCCATTTTCTGTAGAACAGTGAGTGTTTGGAAACCTGCACGTGGTGAGGTTAAGACTTTGACTTTTAATGATTTTTGGGTTCCTCGAAAAGGACAAGTATAGCAGGATACTTGAGAATAAGAATCACCTATGTAAGTGTGAAGTGTGGCCGCTTCAAATGATGCACTTATGAATCCAAATGGGTGTTCGAGGGCCTGTAATGGACACAAACATGAGAACGGATGAGAGTTGAGACAATATTGTGTCAATTTTGTTGTCTTAGTATATACCAAGGAGGACTAGTTCAAGGTGTAATAAGTCCACTAGGCCGCCGGTATACTCGATGATATTGACTATGGTAGGTTCAAGGCCACAAGCCACCTTTTCAAATGCAATAGTGTCTCTTAGAAGGACTGAGCTAAGCATCTGCATTCATTTGCATATGGCTTTCTCACTCATGTGGGGGATTGTTGGAAATTGGTTTTTATAAATCAATTTGTGGATTATTTTATTAAATATTCAATATTTAAGTAAAATAAATATTGGACGGTTTAAGTCGGGTGTTTATGTTCTCAAAACCATTAAATGGTGAATGAGAAATTATATGTTTGAGTTGCGTGTTGAAATTGAATTTGTTGAAGATAAATTCGTTAATGTGATTATCCGAGCTTTGAGCTTGTTCTCCCCCTCCCTATTTAAAATGGTAAAGTTATCATCCTTTTTTAGAAACTGACCGAAATTTAAAATTGCTAATATTCTATGTTTAATCGGAAACGAAACTAAATCGAATTATAAATATGTATGTTGTTTTTGTTTTTCGTATAACTATGGTAAAGTTAGCAATTCTTTATTCTGAATTGTATGTAGTAGTAAAATCAAAACCGATTTTGAATTATAAGGTGTTAAATGGTAAACATTTGGCCCGGTGAATAGTACGGCCTCCAGAGATCCGCAGATAATCCTTGAATAATATGGTTCTACTTCAATTCTCAGTGAGTTAAAATAAAAGTATTAAGTTAAAGAGTAAATAAAATAGCAATACTTACAACGTTGGGACGGACCTCGCAGATCATCCGTGAAGACTGAATATGATAAAAGTCCCTTAAAGATTTGGCCATACAATTCGCGCCATGGGCACGAGATGACTAACCCCGGTTCGGGTCGCGCAGACATGCCTCCTTCCAAAGCACGTCATCATTCCTAAGCCTAGCATGTAGCCATTTTTGAGTGGCTGCTAGTTTCATGATGGACTTGCCATCGAGTTTCGCACATTATATCTCTTCTTCTCCACGTATATCCACCCAATCACGCTCATTTGCCATTCTAATCTTCTCAAAACTATAAGATCCACATCATTATCCTATTCTAGTTTAGTTCATTATGGATCAAATAATTATGATATATAAGAAAATCTTGTTGGAAATTGGTTTTGATAAATCAATTTGTGGATATTATTTATTTTACTAAATATTCAATATTTAAGTAAAATAAATATTGGGCGGTTTAAGTCGGGTGTTTATGTTCTCAAACCCATTAAATGGTGAGTGAGAAATTATATGTTTGAGTTGTGTGTTGAAATTGAATTTGTTGAAGACAAATTTGTTAATGTGATTATCCGAGCTTGAGCTCGAGTCGATAGCTTTGAGCCTCGATTAGATAAATTGGCTTTGGGTTTGAAGAGAAGTAATTTGGCCATAAACATTTACAATGTTTAATTCTTGGCCATTTGTACAACACACAAAATAAATCAATTAAATAGTTGAATATTTAATTGATAGATTTAAAGTCATGGAATGACTTTACAATAGGAGAAACGGCCAGAATCGGCCAAATTGATTTTTAATCAATTGTGTAAACACCATAATTGCATGAATTGATATTCATCAATTGGAAATTGTGTAACAACAATTTTTAATGGTAAAACTGAAACAACATTATGAGGTTGTTATTACACATTAAGGTGTAGTAAATCTCATGCTCGTGAGTTAGCCTATATGAATAGCAATTAGGAGCATGGCATTTGTACTCGACTTGAATTTGCATCTCTCTCTCAAAAATTGCATCTCATTCCATAGCTTGCTCAAGTTCTTGATCATCATTCTGTTTGCCGGAGCTTGTCGGACTTGTGGTGCTACATCCGTCGAGACGAAGCCGTTTTACCTGTGGGAAATCGAGAGCACTACCGGGGCGAATTTCTTCTTGCGGGCAGAGATTCTATCTCGACTCGGCTATAAATCTTTGAGTTTGTTTCCTTTTTCGTGTTATTGTAGTTTGTTGTTTTGTTGTTCAAATCACTTTATTTCTAGTCCAATTTTTACTATTATTTTCGTTGTACAAGTTTGAACGAGTACCCGATTTTTTACAAATCTAAAATCGAAAAATGAATCCTATCATCACTGTCATGTTGTAGCCTTTCATTACTCAGAAGATCAAAACAGTACATACTCAAAGAAACAACAAAATTGGAGAAAAACTATACCACAAAGGGAAAACTCATACGCATTAAAAAAACTAAAGATATTTTGGGAAAAAAAAAACTTTAAAGCGGAGACTCACGCTATATTTTTGGAAGCGTGTACGAAACGACAACGGTGGGGCAAGCCGGAGGTGGCGATCAAAAACTTGATAACACCAAATACTCTGCAGTATCACGAAGAATTCCACCTTAAGTCCAAAACATAATTATTCTAATTCTATTAATCAAGGGTTAATTTGCTTAAAATACACCACCTTTTCTGAATTTTGAAATTCAACACGACCTTTAAAAAATCTTTGTAAATACATCACATTTACACTTTTTTAATTTTTTTGTCACAGCCCGAAATCCGGTGTGTAGGAACGACTAGACTCCATTGGATTGTGAAGGTGAAACCATCAAAAAAACAAAACACTTATGTCACAACTCAACTCGAGATGTAACCAAACACTATTCTGAATGAATTAAGAAATGTGAAACCAACAAATAAAACTTGACTCGACAATGAATCAATTAGAAAATAAGGTTTCAACACAACAACGAATATGAACATGCTTTCATAACAAAGCTCAACAAGAAACGAGCATAATAATTTACATCGGTTCTCAAAAATAGTGATTAATGTATCGACTTCACGTCATTCAGAATATAGAAACAAACAGAATTTAGGCAATGTTTTGAGCAAACGGCTCATTGTATCATCAAAGATATCAAAATATAGACATATCAAAAGATTAGTGAACAGCGGAAAACATCACTCGCTCTTGACAATTACATGTATGAAGACATATAACTATTGACTCAAACTTCCAACAGATTAACACACCACCAAGACCATTCGCGGTTTCTCCCACGATTGATGAATCTCATAATAGGAGGAGTCCTTTAATTGATGGTGGTGTGCGGAATGAAGACCAGAACAATTTTGATGTTGCTTGTGATGGCATTGGTGAGAATGATGACCATGATGTTGGTAATAGCAATGTGGATGGTAATAGCGATTTGGGTAATGAAAGTAGTGTAGGACAACGCTTGTGGGTTATTCCCGGTGCAGCCCAACAAACATCTCTTCTGTCGGATGAAGTAGTTGCACCGGTTGTGCGTGTGGATGAGTTTGTTCAGGGTGGCACTTTTGTCGGAAAGAAGAAAATGAAGTCAGCTCTTGGTTTATATCACATGAAAAAGCATCTCGAGTGTAAAACTATTCGATCAAACAAGGTGTACTACCATGTGAGATGCAAACTGGTAGAACGATATGAGTTTGAGATGCGAGCAAGTGCAACATCTAATTTGTGGCGTATCAATCTCTTCACTCGTCACTCTTGTGTGGATGATTTGAGATATCACCCTGATCCTAAGGTTTCATCTAGAGTTGTTGCTGCACACCTTGGATCAAATTTTGGGAAAGATGGTTCGTGTCTTAGGCCAAAGGATATTCAATCACAGATACGAAGGGAATTTGGTGTGAATGTAAAATATTCTACTGCTTTGGCTGGTAAGCACCATGCTCTGGAACTGTCATTTGCCGATGCGGATAATTCATTTCAGGTTTCTCTATCCTTTTCTATATTAGTTTCGCATAATTATTATTGGTAAATTTGGTACGATTTTCAAATTTCGTACCAGGTTTGCCTCTGTATTACCGGTACATCGGGTACAATTTTACAAAATTGTACTCAGTGTACCGGTAATAAAGCGGCAAATCTAGTACAAAATTAATATTGCGTACCTAGTTTACAATAGTTAGTATAGTATGTTGTTACATATTTATAAAAACGTACCAAGTTTTACCAATTATGCTGATACATTCGGTACGTTTTTTCAAAAGCGTACCATGTTTTCCTTCGACGAAGTATTAATTTTTTACACATTTTTAGGTTTAAGAGGGAATCCCTACTGTCATATGTGCATGAATATTATTCTACTGCGACGTGGCGTGAGATTTATGTTGATGATGTGATGCCTATTCCGGATAAAGATTCGTGGTGTGTGTCGCCACATGTTGCTTCAAGGATTGTTCTTACACCCAAGGAACCTAAGCAAGCTGGACGACCGTGTACAAAGAGGATTCCAACTGGATCTCATACCGAATGCAGTCGAGGGTGTTTGTGGTGTTATGAAAAAAATCATTATATGAGTACATGTCCTCTAAGACGCCGCTTGATTAATCCGGAAAAAAAAGGGAGTAGCAACCAACCAAGCATCAAAACGAGAACCTGCAAAACGAAGAAATGTGATATTTGTGGTGTTTCGGGTCATACTCGCCAAACATATCAAGATCCACATAGATTTGGTTGATAATTGGAGATTTATTTAATTCTATTAGATGTGTACTGTTTTTCATAGTTTTTGTTTGAAATTTTTGACGTTTTAACTAACATTTGTATCAAATATTATTGTAAATATTGTTACGTTTTTAAGTAAATCTTGGTACGTTTTGTTTAATTGATTACCTTGCGTAATAGAAAAACTGTGACGAACTTGACTAAAAATGTACTGGCGTACCAAGTTCGGATGCGGTAAACCTGGTACGCATTTACAATTGCGTACCAAGTTTGCTTATGAGAACTTGGTAAGCCGGTACGCATTACCCAATGTGTACCAAGTGTTCAAGTAAATCTTGGTACGTTTTGTTGAATTGCTTACCTCGCGTACTAGAAAAACTGTTACGAAATTACATTTGCGTACCGTGCGTACCATAATGCAAGTACATACTTATCTTATGCATAATACCAATAAAGATCAAAAATATTGTTAGCATCAGTAGCATATGCTAATAGTTATCCAAAATACACATTCAATATATACTAATGTGTATGAATTCACAAAATACTATCGATCATGCACAAAATATTAACATCAATTCACTGTTCATTGATTGCCTTCATTGACTCCATCGAAATCCATGACTTCCGGTGTCACTTCCTCCGTGCTTTGGGCATAAATGGTCCTTGCTATGTGGTTTCTATACTCCACCCGGTCTTCAGGCTTTTCCAAACATCTTCGCATTGGTATTGGATTTTTTGAGATGAGTTGCTCCACATACTTAAGCTCATAGACACCACAATCATATCCATTATCTTGCTGGAATTTGTTTCTCTTTTGGCCCTTCTTTGGAGGAAAGCATAATTCTCACTGGCCGAATTGTGGGTCTTTTATGCGATGCTTTCTATAATATCCAATAGCCTTCATGATTTGTGGCATCGTTCTTGTCATTGGCAGAAATATATCTCGTCGATTATCGAAGTGGTGGTTCTCGAATGTATGCTCTTTCGAGTCATAGAGAGTTATCTTCTGCTTTTTTAGATCTGCCAACAGGGTACCCCAGTGATCCTTGTAGAAACACAATGCAACAACCTAAAAACAAAATAAAACATGGTACGTTATTGTAAATGCGTACCAGAAATCTAAGGAAACACGGTACGTTTATTGTAAATGCGTACTGCCAAAGCATGTACACTCGGTACGCATTTATAATATCATACCTAATGATCCCGATACGAGTTCTGGTGTATGAGGGGGGGGAATACACCAGATAGGAATTTTAAAAACAACCCCCTGAAAAATACCACAACTGAGTAAGAGGACTCAGCTGGAATCACAACTGAGTAAGAAAACTCAGCTGGAAGAGTGGTGCTGTGCGGAATGTGGTGGATACAAAAACAACTCGTATAAAACAACTCACGCTCAGATGCAAGGTCGGTCAACAACCAAATCAGTTGAAATGTAAAGATGCAGTTTTGAGTGCTGGTTAGTTTAACAGTTAGATATGTAGAAAGTAACTGTAAAGATGCAGTTTTGAGTGCTGGTTTGGAGAGAACTCCTACGTCCACGGGGAGTTGTGAGTCCACACAACTCAGTCCAAATTCTTTAGGACAGCTACCACAAAGCTTACGCGGGCTTTGCAACCGTATAGATAAGTTTGCGGGTACTTATCAACCTTTCTACTAAATTTCGGGAAGAGCAGGATCCTAACAACCTTTTTAGGGGATGTGAATAAGGGTGGGTTTTCCAACTACTAGCTCTAACAAAAAAATGAGCTAGGATCTAAGCTTGAACGAATGAAGACTCAAACTAAGATCGAAAACACCAAGACAGATTCTAACTCTCTATGAACTCTCAGCTGGTGATGTTCTTAGAAAGAGAATAATTGCAGTTTAGCTTGTGCGCAGTATATCGTCGTTCTTTTGCTCTTCTGTCTCTTGTCTTGATGAATGAATGAATGCCTCTATTTATAGGCGGTGAGGATCAACTAGTCGTTAGAAAAGCCGTTGATCTCTGTTCTGTGAAAGCGATGGCTTGTCTCTCATCTCTGCAGATTTTCCTGATTTGGCAACTGTGAACTTCTGCTTTCCTTCTGAGACAACCTTGTGTTGGGCCAAATGAGGTAATGACAGAACATCAAACCTTCACGTGACTTCCTATTTGAAATTCAAATTTCAACCTTTGTCTTTCAACATTGGTTAGTCGGTTGAGACGTTTGATCTTCATCCGAGTGGTCTTCAGTTGATGTTCCATCTGATCGCTACCTTCATCTGACATTCTGTCTGAAGAGGAACAGTTGAACCCTCAGCTGCCTTGAACTTCATGTTGTCGATTTATCAGATTGAGTCCTGCAACTGATGTTTCATCTGATCAGGTGGATTGTCACATCTGACGAATAGTTGATTACTCAGATGTTTTCTTTCATCCGATGTTCTGTATCCGAACAGTTGGCTTGAACGCTCAATTGTCTTTCTTACATCTGATGTTCCACATCCGAGTTTCCATCTGTAGTTCTATCCGAGTATAGCCATGTTGCCGTTTTTAGCTGGAGTCCTGTAAAGATAAAATCTGAACATTGCTCAAACAGCGAGCCTAAATACTAACATTAGGATATGGCAACATCTACTCGGTTGGGGTCAGTTGGTTTTGGAATCAATCAAAACTTTACTAAATTTCCCAACAATACCGTATTAACCATACATGCATTTGGTAAAACTAGTACGATTTTATCAATGCGTACCGAGTGTACTTAGATTTATTATTATGTATTAAAAAAATTGTACCTTGTCGCAGTCAACCCAATGCCTTACGTTGTCCCCCCAAGCTAGCTGAGCTCATTCGGCAAACAAAAGCAACCTATTCATTTCTTCTTCAGGGAAGACCTCTTCAACATTCGGGTTAAATATCTTGTGATCGTACGGCTCCAAAGGATTAGGTCTCCTAGGTTGGTTGACCGTGTAGAATACATTCTCCACCGTTTTCTACAAATAAGTGTAAGAAGTATAAATATATATATATGTTAGTATCTGTGTAGAAGTATTACTGTAAATAATTAAAATCATTATAATTGGTTGAATTTATCATAAAATAACAAGACGTCACGGCAATCTTCGGGTCAACTTCTCCCAATCTGGCCATTGTAAGATTTGCCACGAGAACATCAAGATAAGCCTCAATGTGTTCTATGTCAAGTTGTCCTGTTGGATCCATGATAGACTGGAAAAAGGTCTTCTCAACACCATAAAAGGCTCCGACATTCCTCCTTTTTTCAATGAATATTAGATTAATTAATTTCGGTACGCATTGTCAAAATCGTACCCGGTTTACCAATTAAAAATGGTACACATGGTACGTATTGAGAAAATCGTACCGAGTTTACCAATTGTAATATGGTACACCTGGTACATTTTTACAAAATCGTACCGAGTTTACCAATTCTACACTGGTACACCTGGTACGCATTTACAAAATCGTACTCAGTTTACCAATTGTAGAATGGTACACCTGGTACGTTTTTACAAAAAATCGTACCGATTTTATGATAAACCCAAATATTTGTTCATTTTTCTTGTATTTTTTGCTTGTGTTTTCAGTCTTTTCAAGTCAATATGTGTTTGGGAGGACACAAAGTCGAGAAAGTATGTGTAGGGCATTACAGGATAGATGTTGGGCAAGAAACACATCACAGTGGATCGTGAGCAAGACAGGCGAAGCAGGCACAGAGCGGAAGCTGTTGGGCAACATGCGTAATAGACGGATTTCTTTCTCTACAAGAAAGAGGATAAGGATGGAAACTTTTCTTTCCTTATCCTAATTGAACGTGATCTAGGAGATATCTACCATGAAAAGGGAAGTAAATCGCATCTGCATGGATAAGGAAGGAGGCGGATATGCATGGAAAGAGTCCTTTACCAACAAGGAATCTATCTTAACCCTAATTCCATCGCCTATATATATATGGACGACTTTGGACGACTTGGAGAGCACTACCACCACTTTCATATTGTCTTTTATTAGTTCTTAGTTAGTTTGCATTTAAGTTTTGAGAATTTTTAGATTAGGTTCGTTTTTAGTATTTTACTTTAGATTTCTGCTGTTGGCTGTTGACCAAGACCTACGTTGTTGACTTCGCTGTTGATCAGTTTTCTTTTCAGAATTTATTCAAGTATGTTTACTTTAATTTCCTTTGTGCTTTCTTTTTTTGTTATGTCTAGCTAAATTCCTTTGCTTGGATTGGAGCAGATGATTTGAATCTAATTACTTTGTTTGAACTCGTAAGGTCTAATCGGTTTAGTTCGTTGCATGATTTTTATTCCCGAAACACTTAGGTCTAATAATTAGTTCTTGGTCAAAATTGATAATTGCTTGTACACCAATTAGATATTGAGATTAAGGCAATAACAGATATGGGGATACAACTCGAGAGAGTCTCTCATGCCCAAAAAGGTAATTAGTGTTGGAGAGCAGTCGATATTGACTTACCTCTTGGCTGTTTTGGGTCTAATTTGTTCTTAATGCATGTTGGGCAATACAGTTGCTAAAGTGTCTTCGTGACTGTGTTGATCACAGAAGGGATCTTGCCTTCTGGTCGGGATCTATTTAATCTAATGGATAAAGGCTTAGAGTATTCATGTTGTGACTTCGTGACCATTGGGGCATGAATTAATCTTTGCTTAAAACCAAGTGATAAAAGATTGTAATTGAATATTCTTGCACCGATGAACGAGTGAAGTAAATGATTCAAATCCAATCCAAGTACTTTTGTTATTTGACAAGTTTCTTGTTTAGATTTCAGTTTTAGGTTACAGATGTTGAGTTAGTTCGTGAGAAAAAAAATCCCTACTTTAGTGACACTGAAGAGAAGATTACACCAATTCCTCGTGGGATCGACCTCTACTTGCTACTGGCTACTTCCGTGTTGGGCAAAAGGAGAAAACAAATATTATTTGCACGAGGCTAAACGACGGCTTCGTCAAAATTGGTGTCGTTGCCAGGGAATTGGTTCCAAGATAGTTTGCTCTTTAAAAAGAGAGATTTGAGCGAGACGATCCTTACTTTGACCTAGAGAGTAAAGGATCCCGAGAAGAATGGCGGAGAAGACCATTCGTGAGTTGATGTTCTCAGGCAACAACATGGGCATCAGGACTTCGAGTATCAAGTTGCCCAAGATCACTGGAAATTGGGAACTAAAGTACCCATTGATCCAGATTTTGCCCAAGTTCAGCAATCATCCCGGGGAGGATTCGTTACGGCATCTTCAAGACTTTGAGATGGCATGTAGCACTGTTCGGAGCACTCAATCTTCTGTCCAAAATCAGGGTGAAAATGATGATGCCCAAGACCGGTTTCCAGACTATGTAAGGTTGCTCACGTTCCCTTTCTCTCTACATGATGGGACGGGCTATATACCATGTCCGAGGAGAGCATCGAAACATGGGAGCAATTGCAAAAGAAATTCCTTTACAAGTACCTCCCTGTTGCCCGAATCCAAAGTGTAAGGAAGGACATAACCACGATCAAGATGGGAGCTAATGAGTCACTCTACGACTATCATGAGAGGTTTAAGGAGATGATCGTGAGGTGTCCTAAACACCGTATTATGGATATTGACCTCATTAATTATTTCATGAGAGGTTTACGACCTTTCGAAAGAAGATGGATTAATGCGGCATGTGGAGGAGAAATCATTGATATGTTTCCCACGGAAGCATTTAAGAAGATAGCTGCTATGGCTGAGGAGTCGAGAGAAGATGATGATATCCCGAGGAGTGCTTCATATGGAGAAGATGGAAATTCAGACTTGCAGGTCAACACCATGAAAGAGTTCATGACCAAGATGGATGTCAAAATGGAATTGTTGAGCAAGAAAGTTGATGGCGAGAGAGAAGTCAAGAAGTGCGAGGTATGCCATGCCACGACCCATGCTACTGACCAATGCCCAAATTGGTTTAAACAAGAGGGAGTCAAAGCTCTTGGGCTACTGCAAGGTGGTAATAGGCAACACAGGTTTGTGCCCAATCTGAGCAACAATTATGGATTTTGGCAGCATAGGAACTTGAGCAACAACTGTCCAGTACGTGCTCAACACCAGCGATCTCAGCAGACTGCTCAACACCGGCAACCTCCACAACTTGCTCAACAGCAACAACCATATGTACCCCCACATCGTGACCAAAACAGAGGATATTATGTGAAGGAGACCATTGACATTATTGCCCAAGAGAATCAGAAGTTGCGTAAGGACTTTGAGGATTTCCAGACCGAGACCAAGGGCAACACGACCAACATCATGGCTCAACTATCACATATCTCTCAAGCATTAGCAAAGTTGGTGGAGGACAAAAGTGAGAGACTTCTTGCCCAAGAAGAGACCAATCGGGAGCCGAGGAAAGAAGTTGTGAAGAGTACTGAAGTAAGCATGGAGTCAGTTGATGCGGAGAAATTAAATGATGAACTCAACGCCGAAAGAGAAGAAGTGTTGGGCAAGAGGACTATTGCCTCGACCTATAGGCAACATGCTTCGTATCCTCTCAGACTTGCCCGAGATAAGGAGCAGCAGAAGATGCCTAACATGTTTAAGAGCTTGAAGAATGTGGAAATTAATCGACCTCTGTCGACTACATTTCGGTCACCGAACATCTCGACAATAATGAACCAGTTCTTGCCCATGAAGTGTCGAGATCCGGGTATGTTCTCTGTACCGTGCACAATTGGAACAACCAATATTCCAAGAGCCATGCTTGACTTGGGCGCATCCATTAACGTCATGCCCAAGTCAATGTACGATGAGATAATGATAGGACCGTTGACTCCTACTCGAGTTGTGATTCAATTGGCGGACTTGTCAACGGTGTGGCCCGATGGACTCGTGGAAGATGTCTTGGTCAAGGTAGGGGATCTCATATTCCCTGTAGATTTTTATGTCTTGGACACGAGAAGGCTGTCGGGCAAGAGCCCAATGATGCTTTTAGGAAGACCATTCTTGAAGACGGCCAAGACCAAGATCGATTGTGAGACGGGGAGATTATCATGTGAGTTTGCGGGAGAAGTTGTCACGTTCGATGCCTACAACACACGAAGGCAACACTATGATATTGAGATGGTCAGGTGCGTTGACATTATTGAGCCAACTGAGGAGGATCTTGAGCAACAGACTGGTATTGATGATCTTGATCAAGAGAACGGAACCAAGGATTTTGCCAAAGAGGAGTCTGTTCAAGATAATGAATTGAAGATCACTCGCAAGGCCAAGAGATCTTTAGGTGTGGAGCAACTCGACCATGCTATGAAGAAGTTGGATATGCTAGCATGGCCTCAAAAGAAGAAGATGAAGAAAGCTCGTGACCGGATCATCAAGAAAAATGATTCATACTATGGGAACAATGTTGGTCAAAAGAAGGCTTTAGATCTCCTTGACTTTGAGGAACACTAAATGAGTCCCACGTCGTGCCCACGACGTTAACCAAGGCGCTGACCAGGAGGCAACCTGATATTATCTTTCCTTTTTATTTATTTTATTTTAAGTTTTTATTATTTATTTAATTCCTAGATTAGGTAGTATTTTTGTAGAAGGTATGGTTTGTTCATGATGTGCAGGAGCTTGGGCAACAGAGCAAGATTGGGATGACAATCAAAAGCGAAGGCAATACCACCAGCACGGCCTTCTTGTCCAGAATCATTGTCAAGGGCAAGATGAAGTCTGCTATCTCTGGACGACATCTAGGGCAGCAACTTGGGCTAACTGAAGGGGATTATTGTCGCACACAAGGAGTTCATACTTGCTCAACGTGTCACCAGAAGAAGGCAAAACATGCATGCAACACTTCTTTTCCAAGAACTATTAGTGTTGGGCAGGATGTACACCTACTTTGCCCAAGAAACAAGGAGTCGCGAACCTTGGGATCTTGACCAGAATGGAAAAAGGTGAGCAACACATATGGTAACCGTCCAAGCTACTCATTTTGCTCGCAACACGTATTTTGTCCACGATACATCCAGGTGTTTTGTCATACTTTTTTTATTCTTGTTTCCTCTCTTGTGTTTTAGTTTAGGTTTTGTTTTTTTATTATGTTTTGTTGTGTCTTTTGATTTTATTGAGTTTTTTTTTTTTGTCAAAACCCTACCCACTTTGTTGAAAGCAAAGTGTGTGGGTGCGGTCGTTGTTGGTTTATTGAGTCAAAATGTTTTTAGTGTCTGTTTTGCCCTACATTTTACCACTTTGCCGAAGGCAAAATGTGTGGGTGTTGGTATGTTAGTCTGTTAAAATGTGTTTTTAAAAGTTGTTGATAAGTATGTTGATATGGTAGGTCAAGATAGGTATGTTGATATGTATGTCGAGATTGTCGTATGTGATAGGTATGACGGAATGAGTTTTTGAGCAAAAACCGTGAGGATTTGAGCTGTTGACTGCCTTATGCATATGCAATGTTTGTTTCTTTCTTGTGTGATAATGACTAATAAGACAAGTTGATCTAGAACTTGCCTGCAACTCTTGTTGAAGCTTTATATAACTTGGTTGAAATTACTTTGATGAAATAGGCAATTTTTGTTCATATAGCCCATGGCCTAAAATTTCCTACCTAAACGTTTATCCTTTGTCTAGCCCCCTTGAGCTTGGATCGAATTCTTTCTATTCACTTATATGAGCCTGAATTTAATAGCCTTCCTGGTCAAGAACTCAGGTTTAGAGGAAGAAAGGGATGAAAGGAAAATGTTGGGATAGCTGTTGTTGGGCAATAACACCTAGAATAGAGGTGTTGGGTTAACGACTTAGTAAAAAAAGAAAAAAAAAAGAAGAAAAAAGCAAAAAAAAAAAGAAAAAAAGAAAAAAAAAATGTGCTACTCCCTCTGTCCACGAAAATTATGGTCAAATTTTCATTATGGTCTGTTCACAAAAATTATAATTTTCCATTTAAGTAAAATAACTTTACACAGTTTTTACTTTTCTAACTTCATTCCTAAGAAATATTTACCTGCTTTATTATTCCACTAAAAAAATCTACCTATTTTTTAATACAAAAGGTGAAGAGTATTACCTAATATTTCTTAAAATTCGCACCACAATCTAAAAACTACTATTATATAAAGGGAGTAATTTATTTGTATTATTATATCACTCTACCACTACCAGTACAATCTTTGATGTTATATGAACTAGTCAAACCAAATAAGAACTTGGTAGTCAGTAAAATGAATTCCATCATAATCGTACAAAACAAACATAAATTGGTGACGATTAGCAGCCCGTTGATAAGGGATAGATTGTAGGTTTTTCTTCATCGCATCAACTTCTTTCGGTACCTCTTCATCAACAAGTTCACGATTGAGTCTTCTGACTGCTGCATATTTATAGTTGGGCAGTTTCACTTGCTTTATATCCGATCTCAGAGGTTTGGGCTGCCCGCCATCTTGATATTTGTAAGGCACGAAATAATAGGATTGTAGGTGGAGTTTATAATATCCATCATCAAAATTGAATTCTCACCCTTTTGTCATTTTGGCCTTGGTAGTAATATGACAAACTGCGGATACAATATAAGTTATAAAAATGAACAATTGTGTTTTAGCGAATACCTAATTGAATATAAATATTAAGGTTTTTGTGCTTATTTAAGATTGAAAATTAACTTACTTTTGCGCAGAATACCCAAGACCAACCATGATTGAATCTTCTTTGACGGCAGGACTAGTCACCCATAAAGCGTTAATATAATTCCTTATTTCAAATTATTTTTCACTGTAAATCACATTATATTTTGGACAGTCGATTTTGGAACACTGGATTGGAGGACTATATCCTTTCATTTCAGCACCCCTGCATTCTTGAACATGTATGCAAGAGAAAAATATCAACAAACAGAATGACGTTCTTGATGAAAACATTGTAAGGAACTTGATTTATTAAAATGTTGTCATCCACTCGATTTTTAGGAGACTACATAGTCGTAAAGGCATATAAAAATAGGAACTATCATTAATTAGTCATTGCTATAATTTGTGATTGACGTTACAAAATTCATTGGGGGTAGGTAGATTAACAAAATCTTGTATTGTATATATATTCGTCCCGTTGACAAAATTAAATTTCAAAATTGGTATCATATGCATGTATTCTACTAGTTTAGTAGTAATTTTGTTATTCAGATTACGGTATGATATGCATGTAGGTAGTTCTATTCCATTGGACTTTTATGAGGATTTTATTTTGATTTATTAATATTAAAATAAGAATAATATTATTTTGACATATAATTGAATTTGCAGCCAAAGCAATAGCACCACAACTTATAAGGCGTAGAAATAGGAAGACCAAAAGTACTAAGATTTGAACCCAGAAAAGTGCAAGTCAAAAGGAAATCGAGAATTCTTCTTCTTTCGTAACTTATTCTACATTCTAAAAATGAAAAGGAAAACGGGAATAAATTAATATGGGTTGCAAATATCTATTTCATACTTATTACTAGTATTTTTCACGGACTTTTTACACAAATAACTTTTGGTTTTTAAGGGTGCGTTTACTTTGATGGAAATATTTCCATTGAAAAATGATGGAAAAGAAAAGATGAGAAAATATTAATATTTCCATCCTTTTTTTTATCATATACTACATCCGGTCTCCAAGTCTCTTCCTAGGAGAAAGTGGCACAGGTATTAAGGAAAATGTTGTTGAGTTAGTTATTAGTAGAGAAAAAATGATTGAATTTGTTGTGAGTGGAGAAAGGGTCCCACATTGAGGGTAGTGATATATTAATTAATTGAGATAGTGGTGGGCCATATGTGGTATTTTAGGTAAATAAGATGATAAAGTAAGGGTAAGAGATAATAATTTGTTGTGAGGTAGTGTCCAAAAGTAGCTAGGAATAAACTTGTGGATCATCCTAAAAAAGAAAGACAGGAAAAGACTTGGGGACCAGAGGTAGTATTTACTAACATGGAAAAGAAAATTATCACATGGTTCTCCATCCCTTCCCTATTTTTATGTCTTCTATCCATTGAAAAATATTTTTAACATTGAGAGAAAAAGAGTGAAAAATGGGTGCCCGAAAAAAATTTCTAACTTGCCTGAAGAAAATTTTCCATCACAGTAAACATGTAAAAACGATGGAAAATGGGTGAAAAATTTCTTTTTTACCATTTTCCATCAAAGTAAACGCACATTGAAAAGAAAATAAATGTAACGTAGATAGAATGTCAATAAAATTTAATAGGAAGTAATAAGTCCTATTGACTTCTTAATTATTCCCAATATCTTAATTAATTATCCCCTATAATTCTCTTTAATTAGGACTGATTGTACTCAAATTTTTGCCTCACGTATTAACATGTGAAAGCTTCTCGGATTTTGAATTGGGGAACTTCAATCAAATTCCATTTTTTATTAACTAACTATATGATTGATTGATTGCTACCTCAAAAAAACAAAAAACAAAAAGAAAAAGAATAAACAAAACAAGAAAAGAAAAGAAAAAAAATTATGACTGATTGCTGGTGGATTGGTCCTTCAACTAGAAAAATCACTTTTTTTTTTCCATTTTTTTCTTCCTGTCAGGATAACATTTTGCTAGGTATTGTCAGGCTTAATTTCATGGAAATTAATTAAGTTTTTTGATTACTAATGCAGTTACCTAATTATCAGTTATGGGTTGACGATTGGTTCTGAAGTCGAATAGTCCTATTATTTACCTTTGTTTTTTCATCCTTGATAGTAGTTTTTTTTTTTTTTTTTTTTTTTTGTTGTTGACATTTTGACACATCCTTGATATAGTTATTTATAAGCTATTTCTCATAATCAAATTAAGCAATCCAAATTGTATCAGTAAAAAAATTAAAATCAAATTAGTACTCTTTCTTTTACATAATGTACATATTGTGAATATAATGTGCATGTTCATTGGAATTCTAATCAATATTACTAAGAATTTTAGGAATATATAGTTTTGTATAATATTATGTGCCTAACAACATTCATAGAAACAATTATTCAATATTGCATTTATAACAGTGGATATCTAACATAATACTAATATATAATTAAAAAAAAATCCGGACAATATTTTAACTTCTACATCCAATTAATGAGAACCTCTTGTAATTTCACTACAAATATAGGTAATAATGTTCTAATGAAGTAATCAGATGACAACATTGGAATATTCATCACAAGACAAAAAGAAAGTAATTGAATTCTTTTTTTATTTACCTGACTATATATATATAGGGTTGAGATTCGGGGAGAATAAATATTATATGAGAATGTGAGAATGATATATTTTAATGCATTTTTATTACATCGGTAATGCATATATTGCAGAAATGTAATGCATGCACATTCTAATGCATAAACTACAATAATTTAATGCATTAACATTGTAATGCATAAATTACAACATCATAATGCATCGTTAAATCTGGACCATTGATCAACAAAGATCAAGGGCCGAGATTTATTCTCATTTCTCACATAAGAAAACATTCTCACATGATCCTCTTTCTATATATATATATATACCCAATTATGGTTCCTAGAACTAGAAATTTTACTTGATCGGTCGTTAATTAAAACTTGCACGTATACAAGAGGAAATTATCGCTATCAGCACAATAAATTATCTCTTTATTTCCTTTTTCTTTTTCTCCTCCTCAAATGATAATTGATGTTCTGATTTTTCATCAATAGTGTCAAATTAGTGAACTCTTTGTATGCATTAAACTTGACTAGTGCCACAGTCCATAAAATTTATTAATATTGATCAAGTGTATAAGTAAGATGGCAATTTTGAAGAGTGGTGGATTAAATTGTTTATAGTGTGTCGGAGACCGGGTACGAATCAATCATAATCCTCTAATTCCGAAGAAAAAGTTAAGTGTATCAACACTAGCAATATTTTGAGTAACTCTAAACTTATTTAGATAATAATATGAAATCAATGACCAAAAAAACTGTAACACAGAAACAGATTAAGAAAATCTTGTGCAATCATTAAAGCAGGCTGAACCAAAATTAATTGGAGAGAGGAAAAAAGTAGAGGTGCAAGAGAAGAATGGTTTATAAGTTATAACTTTATATACAGTAGTATGTAATTTGGGAAAAGTAGTGCTATTTGATCACATTGTGGCCGACTACACAAGCTAAAAATGGTAATATAGGTTTTGAAAATGGAAATATATATTAATTGGGGAAGTATAAACCCTAGGGGAAAATGTGATTATTTCAATTTTTACATATTACAGTCAACTTTCATTTTTCTTATGCGTGTGGCTGGCCACCGTGTGACCGAATAGCATTACCCATACATTAAGTTACTGTAATTTGTACATTAATATGTTTGTACAATAACATACTGTATTTTTTGTGCATTAGGTAAGAGATATTTTTACTGGTTCTTACGGACTTATATAAAGATAAGTTCCTAACAGATCCACGCTTAAGGGTTTATACATATAATTAACAAAATCTCTAGATCATCATACGTACGTTTTTGGAACTATAATTAATCCTTATTCTATCGATATTAAATTGCACTTATCATAACAGTTTAGTTTCCAATTTTATATAGACATTGACATATTAGCAAGCTGGTTTATCGATATGCTTACAAAACATTGAACACCAAGATCTTTGAGTTCTTATATACTGCCTCTGTTTATTTAAGTGCCTCATTTTGATTTTTCCCTTTTTACCCAATAAGTGTCTACTTCAAAATTCGATACTAAATTA
The DNA here is from genome assembly GCA_029490685.1 of Schizonepeta tenuifolia. Classification (NCBI taxonomy): domain Eukaryota; kingdom Viridiplantae; phylum Streptophyta; class Magnoliopsida; order Lamiales; family Lamiaceae; genus Schizonepeta; species Schizonepeta tenuifolia. Next base: position 141,296,340 of record CM055955.1, on the reverse strand, counting down.
ATGTTATTCTTCCTAATTAAACCTTCTTTAATATTTCTCAAAATTCGATAATTATTTATGTGTATTCATGTACTATAATATTTCTCCATTAACTTTATATGTATGATTTGAGGGTAAGGGACACTTAAAAACAATAAAAACGTAGCTAATAATAATAATAATAATAATAATAATAGACAAGGGAGAGAGAGAGAGAGAGAGAGAGAGAGAGAGAGAGAGAGAGAGAGAGAGAGGGGGTAGGAAGCAAAAGTACACCAAATGAATCCCATTGTTGTGTTTTTGTCACTTTATGTATATATATATCCCACCAACAATTTGTAGCTTTTGTCAGTTTATGTTTAGATCATAAACTTTGCAAAAGTAGGGGCCCCTTTCCTTCACTCTTAGTCTATCAAAAATTAAAGGACCCCTACTTATATAAATACTACAACAACACCAAAGTTGGAAATGATTCCCAACTGCATCTACATTATAGAAAACGGATGAAATTAATCATCGATCGACTCCTTTTCTAGTTCTCTTTTTTATATAAATATTGTGAACGGAATATTCAATCGGCACACTTTGATTTATCAACCCTCATTCCAATCTATCTAATATTTTATTTAACATTTAATAGTGTTTCAAGAAATTAATAAAGATATTACTGCTATTTCGATACACTGTGACCAACTACACTAGTTAAAAAATTAATGCTACCTTCATCCCAGGATAGTATGGTTACTTTCCTTTTTTAGTCGTCCCAACTTAGTATGGTGTTTACTTTTTAGGACATGTCTTTTAACTTTTTACCCTAAAAGTTCAATATATTTACTCCTATAAAGATTCTGCATCCACTAAGAAATTAACAACACATCATAAATTGAGCACTTCATCCACTTAAAATATCTTTACCAAACATTTATCTACTTTTTCTTAAAACTTGTACACGACTTCTGCACCGTACTAAGTGGGGACGGGGGAGTAATAAGTTTTGAGTAAAAGAAAATATATCCTAATTGTTGAATTTAAACCCCAAGGGAAAATGTGATTATTTTTATTTTTATAATAAACTTTTTTTATGATTGTGACAAGCCACAATGTATTCGAATTATTGAATTATATTATCAATTCAAATTAGTAGTAATTATGAACTAAAATCTACGGGCAATTAACTATAAACCTGATAAATCAAATATCGTTGAGTGGAAGTACATATTAAATGACTATAAATGAATAGCAAGTATAAATCCTTTATTGAGAAAAAGTCGCGAACCTAATAGTTAGTGATCACTGAATTGCAAATGATCTAAGACAAAAACTTGGGTGGAACTGTTCCACAGTGCAACACCCACCTACCCGACCTGACCCCACCCGTTTGATCCGGGTTTGATCCGGTCAAACCCCCCCCTGTGACTAGTTTTTTTTTCCAGTTTTTTTTTAATTTTTTTTTCCTTTCTTTTTTTGTTTGCCGCTTCTTCTTTGGTCAAGATTCGAGCGAGGGGAGCCGAAGGCCTCGGAGCGAGCCCAAAAAGTTCAAATTGTTGTCCGCCGATTATCCTTATTTTAGTAATCGGAGCAAAGGCGTCAGGAAAAAGAATCTGGAAAAAAAAACTGAAAAAGAAAAAAAAACTGGGTGCGCGTGAGACCCAGGCGCGGATCGCACGGGTCGCGTGAGGCGGGTCGGAGCGGGTCAGGCGGGTTTTGCACCATACATAGGTATGAATCCAAGTGTTACTCATGATCTAAAACTCCAAATCTCCAATACTAAAATTGTCAATCCCATATAAATTCTAATAATGCATTAACTAAAAGTTAAAGACTAATAAACAAACTAATTAAGACCCAAAAGTTAATTAATGCAGAAAGCTTAAAAACGAAAGTGAATAGAAAATATATGAAGACCAAGGTAGGTGTACGTGCATATGGTCATTTAATACGTTTGAATAGATGGGAATTGGAAGTTAAAAAAATGAAAATAAATACTCCATTCGTCTCATTCATTTCATCTTGCTTTCCTTATAAAGTCATCCCATTGATTATATTGTGATATTCTAAAAATAAAAATAATTAATTGTTCAAAATTAGTTAAACCTACGGTTCATTTTCTATTATCTTACTCTGCTCATTAATAATAATGGCGAATATTAGCGAGACAAGATGAGTGGAACGGAGGGAATATAAAATTTGAATTTTGTTTTTTAGTAAAGGTGATATATATATATATATTCTATCAATTCCTTATTTCTTTTGAAATTTAAGATAATAAATTCATTTGGTTAATCTCATTTATAAGGGAGTGGTTCACATGAAAACCAATCCCTATGAATTAACTAGTACTCATTTATACAACTTTGATCTTGTATGATTTTAAGGTTAGGATTTGATAACACAAATTATGAATTATTGTAAATTACTACTTTGCTAAGCCTACCATCCGAATAGGGACTATAATGAAAACTTATTGTTAAATCTTTCCATATCTATCTATCTTGACTATTGGCTACAAATAAGGATTGATGATATATATTTTCGAAAAACTTGTTTCCTATCTATATATTTTAAGCATTTGTTTTAGATAATATTGGTTTTAACATTGTGCTTGTAGAGAGAAAAAAAAAAAACTACAGGGATGCACTGATTTGTCAATAGTGCTTAAAAAGTACTGCCCATAACATTTACTATATGATCTTTCTGAAATATTTAATGCTTAGATGTTATTAGTTTGTTGATTTAATTCTTATAGGACATGTTTGGTTTTGTAAGAACCCGAATTTTCGTCCCTAAAATTTCTTTTTTTTTTAAGAATAAGATAACTATTAGAAGGTCCTATTTCCCGAAGATTTTGAAAAAGAGATAAGTTAATGAGAGTTTTATTTACAAGTTCAAAAGAGATTTTATTTTAGATAATAAAATCAAAGGAATTCAAATTCTTCCTCATGCATTGCATATATATGTTTTAATTTTCTTGTGATTCTATTTACGTCAAAATATGAAAATGTGATTATATGAATATGAGACTATGCGATTTTGAGATTATGTGATTATGTAATTTTGATTAATTAGAAATAAATTAATCTTATGTGATAAATATATATAATTTTACGATGTGAAATTATTATGTATATCTTCTCGTCAACTTTTAGAAACATCCGTCTAGAATTTAATATTCGATATTGGGCTCAATGGAACCGTAATATAAAATTCTATTAGAATGTTCGATCAAAAATATGATCCGGCTAAAGAACGACGCCCCATGATCCAAGAGACAAATTGAGAGATAAAAGTATATTATATGCATATGTATAAATATGCGTGTGTGTGAACTGGTGAATATATATATGTATATGTGTGTGTGTGAGTGCATATATGTATATGTGCCCGTGGGAGTGTATGAAGATCAGAGAATGCAAGCTTGATGGAACAAATAGTTAAGACAAAGGAAAAAGATAAGATGGTCGCGTGGATGTTCACTTGCCTTAAGAAATCCAACTATGACAGTCAATAAAGAGAAGCAACCGGCTGTGCATAGAGGGAGGAGAATCACCATGCAAAGAAGATGTTGCTAGCTAATTACCTGCTGGGATAAAACAAACGCATAACACAAGAATTAAGAAATGCTTTAGTGAAGCAATTGGTCAAGAGAAAGGAAGGCAGACGTCTTGGACATGGGGAAAGAATATTGGTAGCAGAGTCTCACACTGCACCCACTACCCCAAGTCCCAACACCACCACTCTCTTCCCCTCTCATTTCCTCTGTAGCAGCAGACCTCGGTAGCAGAGGAAGGAATAATTCCTTCACGCCTCACCTCGGTAGCAGCAGCATGAGAGGGATTCCTCTCTCCCCAACTATAAACAGAACCCTCCACTTCTTTTCTCTCCCTCATTTCTGCAGAACCACCCTCTAAAATATACATCTTCCACCTTATACTTAGTTCCATTCCTCTACCGTCAATTACCGCTACCTTGCTGTCGCCGCCGACGCCGACGGGACTCCACGGAGAGGCGAGGAAGCAGAGAAGGAGGGGGAGCAGCAGCATGGACAAGAGAGGGAATTCGTGAGAGATCGAGAGAGGAAAAGCGCGAGTTGAGAGTTGGAAGCTAGGTATCTTTGTAACTTCTATTTTATTTTCGTGTTGATGTCTTTTATGTCGATAGGAGCATGTTAAGGTGGAGTAGGGGGTTGAGATGGCCGAGAATAATCTGGAAATAGATTTTTAGCACGCATGAACTAGATACCAAGATCTACACGCTACGAAACTCTTAATTAATCCCTTGTTGTTTGGATGTTTATAAGTGATGTGCCGTCGAATATGTCGGGAATCATATGTCTCTTGGTATATAATCTGTAAGATATATGAGATTTGATGAGATTTACGGCTTAGAGAAGACTAAACATAAAGATCCAAGTTATGAATTTAATTTCGTTTTTACAGCATGTTGCCGAGATAAGTCGGTAACTTTTTTCAGTAGGTTAGAATACTTCAAATGCTTTGAAATTTTTATATATTGTTCTATGTCATGCCTTCTATGTGCCTGCAAATATTTGAAGGTTGTATGTCGAGTAAACTGAACATAGTATCTCCTAGAAAATGGTTGCACGAACGTTTTTGAAACCGCGTACTCACCTTCCGATGAGAATAACTTTCAAACCGTTTAATACTTTCTAGTAAATTCAATTGCATGTTCAAACAAAGTTAAAAATGTCTCTGTAATGATAAGGAATGCATCATCATGTCAAGTATACCGTGAATAAAAGAACCTCTAGAATATGGATGATGAATGGAATTCACAAGTCGTTGCACGCCAACTGTTCGAGAAAATGCTAAATAGATTATTCAACATGAACATGAATTTGAAAACGATTCTTCTAAAAATAATGGTATTAGTTTAATACTAAACCTTTTTTTCCAGAGTATGAAAGTGTATAAATAACTTAGGTAGTTAGTCTATAACATTGGACGTATTTTACTAATTCTAGTCTATTTGTCGAGTTTATCGACATATGAAATAATTGTGCAGCTAACCATTTTATTTCTAGAATAAATCTCAAACCATTACTAATTTATACATGAGGTCAGTTTCATGGTAAATTATGCAGTAAGAGCTTTTGAGAATGATAATCAGTATATTTTTGTCATTCTTGATCAGTTTGTTATAATACGTTCAACATGGCTACTTGGAAGTACATTATTGCACGCCAACTGTGTGTATAAATGCATAAGTGAACTTCTTATTATTAAAATCAACTTTGCATGATTTTATTAATTTGATTAGGTGTATTGACTTTATTAATTGATATATGTGCTGATTATATGTACATACATGAATCCAAAAAAAAAATTACTAATTATTTTTGGTGACTTATATTAAAGATTATGTTCCAAAAATAATTATTTGAGCATAAGTATTGGATGAAATGCATATGTAAAATATATTATATGAGCATCTTATGTGTGTTTACGTGACATGACATGAAACGGATTTTTAATATAAGAATAAATCGGGAATAGGTGGACCTAGGACATTGTTGTAAACCTTGTTAGTTTTTCTTTAATCAGAGGTCTAAGTTGTTAGATCGTCTTGTAGGAGACATCGACAGTAATGCTCAAGGAACCAATTTATCGTGAAAGGTGAGTTCCTATTTTCAAACCGTGGGTTAGCTACCTACGGAGGTAAATTTCGGGTTAATGAACCCTAAACTCTTTCTCAAGGAAATGATATGCATGCTTTATTACTCATTGTTGTGTTTACCAAAGAACGGGTATTCCTTCCGTTATCGGGTCGCACCACAGGGCGCCGACTACTATTAAACGATCGGTCCCCGGCTTTGATCGAGCAGGGGTGTGTACACACTGTTTATGGGTGAAATCAAAAGGGATTTTCCATGGCAGCAACTCGGTCCAATTGACGGGGCTAGCTACCCCCTTGATTGTCCCGTCCGGTAACACGATGGAGTAAGTAATTGTGCGCACTAGACGAGCTTTGCTCTAGGATAAAATGTTTTACACTTATATGGGATTCAAATATTTTCTTTTCAAAGTATCGTCCCATATATGTGAAGTAGCATGCAATATCTTTGTGAAAATGCTTTGACATAAAAATGTTTGCCAAAGAGGGAAGAACTCACTGAGTACGCTAGTACTCAGCCCAAAATCTTTTGTTTTAAATACAGGATGAGCGACAGAATGGAAAGTGGTGTGATGGCTTCCGAAGTTATTTGGTTGGCGATTGTTTAGATCGTCAATGCTATTTTTCTTATCGTACCGTGGTAGTTCAATATTTAATATGTAATAAATTAGACAAACTCGAATTCCGAACTTATTTCTGTTTTCTTTTATGTCGATTTCCCGATCGCGGGTAATCGATGAAACTCTTATTGATGCTTCCGCCGTGCAGGGTCCGAAGTCTTCATACTTTGAATCCTAGCTTAGATTTGAGCAAGTTTATCGTTGAACAAAACTCATTTGATTCCATGGACATGTTTACTTATTAAACATGTTTCTATTTTTCGTTGCCAAGTTATGATATTTCGTTCTATCCCTGTGGCGATCCGATCGATCCGCATAGGCCGGGTGGCGGGTCGTTACAGGTTTCAAGGATAAGATAAATAAGATTGATAAATAGGATAGAATTATAATATTCGGATTATGTATCATACATTTGATTAGATTGATTTAAATTATCCTAGGATAAATAGAGAGGACCCATAGAGTTGAAGAGAGAGAGAGAGAGTACGAGAAAGATAAGAGTTTGAACGATGTTGAAAATTGGGCGAAATTTAAGACCAAAGTTGGAAATTTTCAAATGATTTGGATGAGTGATTAATAATACCCCAAAATAGGAAGAATAGTTTATCACTCACATGGTTGATATGATCAAGGGTTTAGTAATCCATCACGGGCCCAATCATGCAAAATAAACATAAGATTATGTATGATTATTTATCAATCACTCTTAATTACTCAAACCAAACGCACCCATAGTGTATTGCTATGACTAAAAAACGTTAAAATATGAAAATAAAATATTTAAACAAGAGGATTTTTAATGCTTAAATACTACTTGTTTATTGCTTTATTACTTACAATGCATTGCTTAAATATAATAAATAAGAATGTTCAATTATACAAATAAAATATGCTTAAATGAAATAAATATTTTAATGCTTAAATATTATTAGTGTGTTGCTTAATCCTGGCGGTTGATGTTGCTTAGGATAACTCATGGAAAAAAAAAATTATTTGGACATCTCCTTAATTTATAATATGTTGAGTTGCGATGAACATTTGGTTATTTAACCGAAGCGAACTGAGTGTCAAAATTGAATAAAAGTCAAATTATAATATTATAAATTTAAAGCGAATAGAATACAATAGAAATTGAATGAAATCACCGAAATCGGTAAAAAAACCGTATAACTAAATTCCAACATTCAAATATGCAACATGTAATCTACGTGTAAATAAACTATTTTACATGTTTGTCATTGTTGCGCATACATTGGATCTTATGGCGATTGTCACATTATTCCATCAATTGACTTAAAAGATGGTCGAATACGGCTCCAAACACAGAGAATCAGTCTCCTCTCTTAACAATCTGGAAACAATAGAACAAACAATAGATGGAAGTGATTTTTATAGTCAAAGGTGTTGGCAAAGATGAACATTGCAGGAAAGACCTTCATTCATTAGGTATGAGTTTCTCCATCAAGCTACAAGACTCGATGATCAAGTTTATAATCAAAATTTGAAAACAATAAATTTGAAACCGGTATATGCAATATTAATATTCTAAATTTGAATAGCGTGTTATATACTTTTGACAAATTTTAGATGTTATATATTGTGTTATATATATATATATGGTAAGGATCTGGTGAGAATGAATTTTATATGAGAACGTGAGAATGATACATTTTAATGCATTTTTATCACATCGGTAATGCATATATTGCAGAAATGTAATGCATATGCATCCTAATGCATGAACATTATAATGCATAAATTACCACAACATAATGCATGGTTAAATCTGAGCCATTGATCAACAAAAATCAAGCGTCCAGATTTATTCTCATTTCTCACCTAAGATAACATTCTCACATGACCCTTTTCCTATATATATATATATATATATATATATATATATATATATAGGAAGAGGGTCATTCCTATATATATATATATATATAGGAAGAGGATCAAGTGAGAATGGTTTTCTATGTAAGAAATGAGAATAAATCTCGGCCATTGATCTTTGTTGATCAATGGTCCAGATTTAACGATGCATTATGTTGCTGTAATTTATGCATTACAATGTTAATGCATTAAATTATTGTAGTTTATGCATTAGAATGTGCATGCATTACATTTCTGTAATATATTCATTACCGATATATATATATATATATATATATATATATATATATGCACCTCCACTCCAAAAGCCAAAACCTAGCTAGTTATTGATTTGCAGAAATACTTACTTTTTCCAAATAAATAAAATTCGTTGATCGGTCAAACTACTGTTGCGACGTGTTGTGCTTGATCTCGCTTTGGTCTCCGCTGCAAACTTTGGGGTAGCGATGAACCCGCCGGCCTGCCTTTTCTCTGCGGAGGGAGTAGCTGCTGGCAGCGCTCTACTGGGTAAGGGGGCAAGTCTTCAAATACTTTGTGTTTCGTGTCCTTAGTGAGGCTTGTGTGGAAGTTTATTGACAAGTTTCACGGCATAAGGCCTATGGGTTTTCTCTTGTTTCTTTGGTCACTCTGCTTCGTTATTGTCGCCATTACCATCACTCCTCTCTATTGGTTTGTCATTGGTGCACATGTAGTGGATTCAATAGGGGCTCTCGGTAATGACGATATGTGTGTGGATTTGTTATTCCTCTCCGATGCACACAATACCACGATTGGGCCAAAGGTAGAGATGTTAGGATTTTGTTGGCCCAATTAGTATTGTGGCCCAGCCCACTCGACCCATGGCAGCCCCAAAATCTTTGTGATTTTCGAGCTACCGGGTTTCGAGTGGGGGTGGATGTGGCTGTTGTTGGCCGGCGATTCTCTATCTCTTATGTTGTTCTTCTTGTTTTTGTTAAATTTTCATTCTCGTTTCTACTGCTACGTTTGTATCTTTGCTTTGGGCAAGTGTGCAGGTTCACATTTTTCGTTGAATAAGTGTTGTTGCATTTCGTTCATGTTGCTACAAGCAAAATAGATGGAGGAAGCTGCTGCAGGTTTTTTTTATGCTGAAATCTCCCTTTTCAGACCGCTGGGATCATTTATTTTTTTGTTGGCTTGATTTATCGGAACGAATCTCATTATGTAGCTTTAATTTTATTATGTAGTAGTTGGGAGTTGTGAGTTGTGATTTATGTTTTGGAAGGTGACATTATCTGTGGAAATGTGGTGTACTTAAGTTCATTCATTTTTATGCTGAAATCTCCCTTTGCAGACCGTCGGGATCATTTATTCTTGATTGTACTTGATCTCGTAGCCCGATATGTCCATCACATATTATGCGTATATATAATATGACATCATTTATGAGACGTTCATGTACATTGGAATAGGGGGAGTGATGTCTGCAGTAGGTCCGGTGTTGTAGCTATGCTATATCTTTGTTCCTATATCTTTGTCGTAGCTACATTCAAATCAACAAATTTGTGAAAGAATATTATAACATCCAAAATTTCTCAAAAGTATATAACACGCTATTCAAATTTGGAATGTTAACATAGCATAAATACGGTGGAATTCACATTTAAAATATGTGGGAAAATATCATACCCATTGGAATTAACTTTTTTTCATGTAATTTCTAATTATTTTCCACGACCAAGTTAAATTAATTTCCTATTAATTCATTAAGCATTTATTGCAGGCAAAAAACTCATGTGCGACTAAGCGTAGTGTGCAACCGGTCACACATTCCACACATGCATGTGGTGCGTGTGTATCTCATGTTGCCACCTTATGATTTCACTTTTACTTTTATTAAAAATATTATTCTCAATTAGAGCTATTAATTCTCAATTATGATTTATTAATTTTAAATTAGAATTTATGTTAATTAATTAAAAAATATTTTTAAAAGTCAACCAAAATTGTTGACCATGCCTATTTATTTTATTAGTGACTAGTAGTATTTAACACCCATGCGTTGCATTGGACAAATTTATTATAAAAAATAGTTTAAATTATAAAATAAAATAAGTAAATTTTATGTATAAAACATTTTCAGAAGTTCTTTTATATATACTCCTATATAACATTTTTCGTATCTGAAAAAATTATTATCATAATCAATACATATTAAACTCTCAAGCCTTTGGGACTCTATATCTGACTCCCAATATTAATTTATGTTTGCATGATTCAACTTGACTCTTGTTTACTATTGCATAATCAGGGCTGAAACTTTTCACACGTGAAGTTTAATAACAATGAGGGAATTATAGCAATAGTTACCAAATTATGCCTACCCAAAAGTTTTACTTCCAAAACATGAGAATCAAGCTTTATTATAAGCAATCTAGTGTCATTACATCACATGATCCGTTACTTGAAGCAATGTTTCACAAAGATCTATACATACTGTTCCATCTACTTAAAGATAAGTATTTTATTCCGGTTAATTTATTTTTTGTGTTCAAATCTTATGACTGACATTTGATTTTTCTTGCATTAAAAACTTGGGCAAAGCCACGTATATACGAAAAGTAGTGTTCATATTCAACACAATGTCTGTTTTTATTCATAAAATTCCTTTTTTTTTTCCTTCAACTTATAAAAACATTTTTAACTGTGGGTTAAGAGATTTCGAACTGAAAAAATGTTCTCTTATTATTTTATACATTTATTATCTTTTTTGCATGTTTTCAACGATGGAGCACATAACTGAATTTACTAATTGGAGCTGTCTAAGTGAAGAGAACAAGTAAATCTAAAACTCTATTTGTTCTTCTCACATCTAAATATAATTCAATTGAACATTCAAGTGTACATGTATGCCTTTATAATCTGTTAAAGAAATTAAAATCTTAGCAGTGTGAGTTGATTATATGGACGGGTTCTACATTTAAGTGCAGCGAGAACAAAGAGAAATTAAGTGTTATAGGAACTAAACCTTTAATCACTCATTTAATTTATAGGAAATAATTTTCTTCTCTCTAAAAGTTGATGTGCGTATACTACTATACAACAAATTAATTATTGTGTGATTAATACATACTGTGAACTTCATTCTGTTCTTTATATGCTTTGCTTTCTTGTTGTTTTTTTTCATTTTATAGATCTATGGCAGTAGAAAATTCCAAGTAATGATATCTTTAACAACCTAAAATAAACTATGAATCTAAAATCTGTAGACTGTTTTTTTTTTTTTTTTATGAAGAACACTTAACCTCTTGATTTGCATGAGAATTAATTGAAATTTTAGCAGATCGAAATGGTAAATACTATTTTTCCAAGTCTGAAAGCGGACAGTGATGGAGATGGAACAGAGACAAAGGAGGTGAGAGGCAGAGCCATGGCGGCTGGTGCGGCCTAGAAGTCTTGATGTAGTGAAGTTGGCGCTGCTTATGCTTGCTTCTCGATTTTTCATTCTGAAACAATTTTAAGACAATAGCTTCTACAACTTCTCTGGTCTCAACCACGTTTGAGATATGTCATAGAATATTAAGCAAAATAAAATATTACTAATAGAATTGGAAATAACTACAAAACCAAAGGAAACGATTGATATAGAAAGACATTGTATATCAACCACAAACAAATGAAAACATCTCTAAGTATTCCAAGATACACTACCAAATACATAGGAGCAAATATCAGTTGATGAAAATAATGTATGTTGTTGAAGAGGTATTTATAGATAATCCCAAGTGAAAGGGATCCAAAACTTAAATTTTGAATTTAAAGTTTGGAGCCCAATCTCTACTTTCAAGAAGCATAGATAACCTATTAACTAAGATTTTTTGTAGATAAACTAACTGGGGGTAATTGTCCAAAGTTATATAATGTTATTGGTAAATATTAACCCAAAAAGAAGTATCATAATAAAAAGTTTCTTAAGAATCTGTGCACAAGATTTTTAATAATAAAAAGTGAAGCTCATCAGGGAAGCTCCTTTGAGTTGTTTGTCTAATCAATTTGATAAGGTGTATGATTCAATTTTATTTTTATCCAAAAAGATAAATACTCAACATATGTGTGGAAGATTAAGACTAATAAACTAATTGAATCCAGCCAAATACGTACAGTGCAACCAATTATTTTGAGAATGGGGAGTAGCAGTTGTGGTAAATAAGGCCACAACTCCATTATTAAGTTATAGATAAATTAGCTAAGTTACTTCTCTGCATTTTCATAGTACCGACTGCGGGAAAAATGCATGGAATACCCCCATGTTCTATGAAACCTGCACCAAACACCCCATGTTCTTGAAATAGCATAAAACCTCCTTGTGTTCTTGAAAACCTTGCACGAAACACCCATTCCATTAAAACTAACGGAAAAATAGGGATGACAACTTTTTGTGGAAAACGAGCCACTTATGGGACGGAGGGAGTAATATTTTTGGGGCGTGTTTTGTGATAAATTTCGTTTGGACCGCGTTTTGTAATATTTTTTGGGCAGAGTTTTATAATTTTCTCAAACAAAATAAGCCCAGCAAAAATAATTACAATATAAATGTAAATATTAATAAAAAAATATTGCGACTATAATTTTTAAGAATTGCATTAAAGCCTTTAGTCATACCTAGTTGGTTATTTGTGAAAGCATAATTAAAATTACTTTGGTTAGTAGTACAACACAAAATTGTAAACTTAATGTCAATTTAAAGTTTAACTCCATATAACACAAAACATTTTTTCTTGTCAACTCTAATTTTAATTTGTAGATAATCGCAGTGGCAACAATTTTAATCATTTGGCTAGCTTCGAGGCCTTCGGCTCCTCTCACTAGATCCGCTTGTACGATCCAATCTTATCCAAGTATTTGCCATCAACTCATGAAATGTTAACACAAAAGGAATAGTTTATTTGAAAATAATGACTTGCTCTTAGCTTGCACTAAAATGAATATTCCGAAAGAAATAATTGTTTCAAAATAATTTTGTCATAACGTCAAAATTTTCATCTAATTTTGATTGTAAAATAGAAATATATCTCTAAATGAGTTGTGTTATCCATTTAACATGCACATGCATGTAATATTATTATATTCGATTCATAGTCTACATGACAAAAAAATGTCGACTGAATTAATAACGTAACTTCTTTTTATTTTTAACTTAACGACTCAGCTTAAAAATGATGTTTCATCCAACATATTATCAACTACAAAAGTAAAAGAGTAAAAATTTTCAATCACCCACTAATAATAGAACAAGTAACGTAATGCCATGTTAATGTTTGCAGCTCGAAGGTCAGAGAGTGCTAATATACCATATAATAAAATAAAGGAAAAAAAATGTAATCCAATGTCATCCCTATTTTTCCGTTAGTTTTAACGGAATGGGTGTTTCGTGCAAGGTTTTCAAGAACACAAGGGGGTTTTATGCTATTTCAAGAACATAGGGGTGTTTGGTGCAGATTTCATAGAATACGGGGGTGTTCCATGCATTTTTCCCTACTGACTGCAATTTTCATTTTAAAATTCATAAATCCTTAACTTTCTACTGATGTCGCTGCTTCTAGTGGTTGTGGTTTGTGGCGTGAGTGTGTGTGTGGGGCAGCCCAGCGTGGAGGATGCCCCCAGTTTCGGGCGTTGGCTGGTGAGCTAGGGCTCATGGGGGGTGCTGGGGACACTGCGCAAGTCTGACCCATTTGGGTATGTCGTGTCCTACACGGACGCCGGCAAAAGGGTGCCTTTTTTTAACTTGTCGGCGCTCGACCCGGCAGGTCGGGATACGTTATCCGACTCAGTTAGCGGGCACTCGACGGCTGCGACAGAAACGATCCCCGGTCTCCCCTCTGCTCCAAGATCTCGCTCTCTGCCTGGATAACATAAATCAATTTGTTCGATCGGGTTGGGGCGTTGGTGTTAAGCCCCAACCCACAAGTCAACAAGGAGAAGAGAAATAATAATTAAGAAAAAACAAAAGAATATCGGGTCGCGGCATGCTAGTTTATAATGGTTTTACTTTTGGCAAATACTTGTTTACGGCAGGTCGCACCACATGCTAGTTTATTTCAATTTTTTTTTAAATTCCACATTTTTTTCCATATTTTTTTTGTTTATCTCTTCGTTTTTTTGTTTGTCGCTTATTCTTTGGCCAGGATTCGAGCGAGGGGAGCCGAAGGCCTCGGAGCGAGCCAAAAAAGTCTAAACTATTGCCCGATGATGATCCTTATTTTAGTAATCGGAGCAAAGGCGAAGCCGTAAAATCGGAGCCGAATGTGGAGCCAAAAAAAAAATAGTGAAATTAAAAATAATTCGAAAAAAAAAAATTAATTTTGACCGGGTCAACGGGTCAGACCCGAATTGATCGGGTCAACCCGACCCGGACCCGATCGCATGGCTGGCGGCAGGTCGCAAGGGATAGTACCTGTCACAGCCCCAAATCCCGAGGGACGGCAAAAGTCGGGGTGCGACTAGGGGTTGGATTAAAGAAGCGGGGAAAAAGGGGGAATGAATAGAATGAACGAATAAACAGACATTTATAACAGAGTAACTACTATGAACAAGACTTCAACTAAAAAGAATGAGTTGATCTCGAAGGATCACTCGATAAGGTTCTCAAAAAGAAACTGAGTTAATTGTACGGGGTTTAGACCCAACAGAAAGATACATTAACTTCAAAAAGAGATTGGCAGCGGAAAGCGTAAAGCTGAATACAAGTTCTTATTCTAATTACGACTTCTTAACTCAACATCAACCACCGCCGCTCCCTTCGCTCAACCTGCACATTTTATAAAACGCATGCAGGGCTAAGTACAAAAGCACTTAGTGAGCACATTGCCGAAAACATATAATAAGTATAGATAAATCAGGCATCTCATTTCTGTAGCACACCGGGGTTTTTCAATAAAGGCCCGTGTCTACTAAACATTTTCTTTTCTCATAAATCACTCGCGCGAGCATTTACTGATGGATGTTACGTTCAATTTGCCCAACATTCCTCACCGTGGCTGGCTACCCCTCAACAGGGTACCACACACACCGGCTACCGTGTACACAAACTCTGGAAAGTCCCCCTTGTATACTAACTCAGAGTACGATCGTTTTAGTTAGCCCCATTATATCTAACTCATAATTTCTGGAAAGCAGTCAGCTAACTCAGAATGGCACAAATGAACTCACATAAAACAAATATTTCATGCCTTGATTATCACTTTGAAAACACAGTTATCCAAGCTGTAAATAAAGATTTTCGAGCATCGCTCATTTTATTTCGTATATAGAAAAGCCCACCTCAATCGTTTACAGAACAAACTTTAACCTTCTGTCTTTCGTCCTGTCTTCAACTCCGACTTCCTTCTTTTATCGCAAATATTCAAACTTTAGTAATCGATCAAGACGATTAAAGAAAAGAATTTGAATTCGTTTTAGACTTTTAGGCCTTTGCACTTAACTACATTCTTTTGATTTAACTAATAAACGAGACTTCGATCAATTCTCGTCTACAAACTGACTAGGCTCATTACTCGACACATAGTCAGTAGATAATGGATGTCGATATCTCATAACGACTTAAAAGTTCACAAGGAACGAAGTTGAAAAGGATTCAACTTAAGAAACTTAAGCTTTGGAAATTTCTGCACAAGTCAGTAAGTTCATACAGAACAGAGTATTTCGAAATAAGGGATGAATCTTATACCAAAAGAAAGCCATTGGTGTCTAGTTTACTCTCCAATTTATGGATCTCGATTTCGTTGAGCGAGCTAGAAGTTATGACAGTTACCGTGAAACGTCGCAAAACAGTCGCGCGAAACCCTAATGCTCGACAAATCTCGATGCACTATTCCCTAGGTTCGATCAATATTATTCAACTTTTATTTTCACGAAATTTTCATCTTAATACAGTCTATATGCAGAATCCCTTAATCGGGTTCGCATTCACGCCTTTTGATTAAACAAACGACGAGCATTTCCTCGTCATTTCCAACGAACCAATTACTATACCAAATCAACTTTCAAATTCAATTCCTATTTCATTTTCGTTTATCAACTTCTCGTTTCTCAACTATAACTCATAACATCTCGTATCTCGGATGGAAAAGTCGTCAACTACAAACTCGTTCATCAACTAATAACAATCATTATTATTAAAAAGGATTTATTCGACTTTTCTACCGGCTTTTAAACTCGTTTCTTCTTCTCTTAACGAAATTTTAAACTTCTTAGAATTTGTTCAAACTTTACGGTTACGATCATTAATTAACAAGATTATCAAAGGTTCGAATCACAATCCTAAATCATTATCTATTCTCGACTTATCGTCGATTGTTCGTCTCTTAACGAAAATCCTACGTTCTCCGTTTTCGTTCAAATTTTACAACAACGATCATCACTAATACGTAAACCATATTCTAATATCATTAACGAGCTTCAACTTATCGACGTGTTTCCGTCTCTAACGTTTTTCAATTTATTTTTAGAAAAATTCCAAATAAATATATATTCATCCTCAATCATCCTACATCTCATTTCCATTAACCAATCAAGCATATCATATCATTTACTATACTAAACATGCATTCTTTCTCTCTTACACATTTGTTTTTATTTTTAGAAAAATCTAAATTAATTCATATAGTCAATTAACAACATGTAGAACACTATCCTATCAATCAAACATCAAAGAAATCGAACTACGAAAAACCCCTAAAATTCCATAAATTTCGGTATTAATAAGATTAAGGGGAGGGATGATTTTCTTCATGATTCGATCCATAAAATCTATTCCTAAGCATACTAGAACATGAATTAAACAAGGGTTCAACATGCTTCTGTTGGAAATGGTTTAAATATTAACCATGATTGAGGATAAATATTGTTGATTAAATACTTGTTATTTAATTAAAATATTTATTGGATATTAATCTACGCCGTGAGTAGATGAACGTGGTATATTTAATATCTCTAAACCGATTTCTAGTGAGTGAGATATTGTATGCTAAAGGTTGGATGTTGAAGTAGTAATTAACATGTTATTAATTATAATAAATGTTAGTTGTCCCACATCGGTTATATGTGGATGATTTGACTAGTATTTAAGGCTATGTCTGTATGGGCTTAATAACTTGTTGGGTTGGTGTGTATGGTTGTGTATGGGTGCCTACGCGCGCACACACACACGCGCGCGCCGCCGCCGCCGTCCGTCCGGACGGGCGGGCTCGGGCTCGGGACTGGGACTTGGACTTGGACTTGGATCTTGGCAATTGGTGCTTTGGGCTGGTGTTTGATATAGATCTTTGTAGTGATTTTATAATCATACGTAAGTTTGATAAGACTCTTGGAAAAGGTCACATTGTTGATGATATGTTCAAGTTGAGTGTTCGTACTTGTAAGCCTTCTAAGGCAGTTGCTAATGATAATAAAGCTACTACTTCTGCTTACTTGCTTGAGTGTTGTGATTTATGGCATTGTAGACTTGGTCACGTAAATCTAAATGCTATAAAAAGACTTGCGAACATGGACATGTTTAAAATTGATTTATCTAAGACACAAGACAAGTGTGAAGTTTGTGTTGAAGCAAAAATGGCTAAGTTACCGTTTAAGTCGGTTGAACGAAGCACTAAACCTCCAGAACTTGTTCACACCGATGTGTGTGACTTAAAGTTTGTGCAAACTAGAGGTGGTAAAAGGTATTTTATTACCTTTATTGACGATTGCACAAGGTATTGTTACCTTTACTTGTTAAGAAGTAAAGATGAGGCTATTGAAGCTTTTAGAAATTTCAAGAATGAAGCCGAAAATCAACTTGGTTGCCGAATCAAAATGGTTCGAAGTGATAGAGGTGGAGAGTATGTTGCTCCGTTTGCTGAATTATGCAACGAAAGTGGTATAATCCATCAAACGACTGCTCCTTATTCACCACAATCAAATGGCGTTGCTGAACGTAAGAATCGTACTCTTAAAGAGATGATGAACGCCTTGTTGATTAGTTCAGGATTACCCCAGAACATGTGGGGGGAAGCTGTTTTGACAGCTAACTATATCTTGAACAAGATTCCACTCAAAGGGAAGGACGTGACTCCTTATGAACTTTGGAAAGGGAGGAAACCTTCGTATAAATACCTCAAAGTGTGGGGGTGTTTAGCTAAGGTTGAAGTGCCTTTACCAAAACAAGTTACAGTTGGACCTAAAACGGTAGATTGTATCTTTATTGGTTATGCACTTAACAGCAGCGCGTATCGGTTTGTTGTACACAAATCCGATATACCCGACATTCATGTGGGTACGATGATGGAATCAAGGAATGCTGTATTCTTTGAGAACATCTATCCTAATAAGGATAAGGTTGATCCTAACTCTAGGAAGAGAGTTGAGGATGAAGTTACGAGCTCTAAACTTGTAGATGAGTCTATGAGTTCTGAACCCATAGATGAAAATATTGCATCGAGTTCTAATCCGGTGTTTTATGGACCGCCGAATAGAAAGCGACTTAGGTCTATGCCTGTGAATGAGCCTAAACATGGTACTAGAGTACGGAAAGCAAAAATTTATGGACCGGACTACGTCGTTTTAATGCTAAACGGTGAACCGGTATCCGTAAAAGAAGCCTTATCTGGTTCGGATGCGGCTTTGTGGAAAGAAGCTATAGACATCGAGATTGAGTCTATTATGCTTAATCACACTTGGGTGTTAGTTGAACTACCACCAGGCTGTAAGGCATTAGGATGCAAGTGGATCCTAAAGAAGAAGTACAAGTCTGACGGTACTATTGATAAATATAAGGCCAGACTTGTAGTTCAAGGCTTTAGACAAAAAGCCGGTTATGATTTCTTTGATACCTATTCGCCCGTGACGAGACTTACTTCTATTAGGGTGCTTCTCGCTATTGCTGCTTTGCGCAATCTTGAGATCATCAAATGGATGTTAAGACTGCATTCTTGTATGGGGAGTTAGATGATGAAATCTATATGAAGCAACCGGAAGGGTTTGTTGTACCTGGAAAAGAGCACATGGTATGCAAACTACAACGGTCTTTATATGGATTGAAACAAGCGTCTTTGCGTTGGCACTTGAAGTTTGACGAAGTGATGTTGTCAAATAGTTTCAAGATCAACGAAAGTGACAAATGTGTCTATATTAAGAAAACGGGTGACGATTATGTTATCATTTGTCTTTATGTAGATGACATGTTAATCATGGGTAGTAACTCTCGTGTGATTGGTGAAACCAAGAGGATGCTAAGTATGAATTTTAGCATGAAAGATATGGGCTTAGCTGACGTTATTCTTGGAATTAAGATTCTAAGAACGCCCAATGGAATTGCATTGTCGCAATCTCACTATGTTGAGAAAGTGTTGAGGAGATTCAACGCTTATGAGAAACCTATTGCTAAGACTCCTTGGGAACTGAATGTTCATCTAAGTGAGCACAAGGGGGAACCTGTGGGTCAAGATGAATATGCTAAGATCATTGGGAGTTTGATGTATTTGTCAAACTGTACTCGACCTGATATAGCATGCTCGGTTCACAAGTTGAGTAGTTATACTGCTAATCCAAGTAAAGAACATTGGAGAGCCCTAGAGCGCGTACTGGGTTATTTGAAATATACTCAAAACTTTACGATTCACTATTCAAGAGAGTCTGCTGTACTTGAAGGGTATAATGATGCTAATTGGATATCTGACTCCAAAGACTCGTTTTCTACGAGTGGATACGTGTTCACTATTGGGGGTGGTGCAGTATCTTGGAAGTCTAAGAAACAAACTTGTATTGTCAGGTCTACCATGGAATCTGAATTCATAGCTTTGGATAAAGCTGGTGAAGAAGCCGAATGGCTTAAAAATTTCCTCGAGGATATTCCATGTTGGACGAGGCCTGTGTCGTCTGTGTTGATACATTGTGATAGCCAATCTGTTATTGGACGAGCACAGAATATGTTTTATAACGGTAAGTCTCGACATATTCGTCGACGACATAATACCGTAAGACATTTGATCTTGAGTGGGGTTATCTCAATTGACTATGTGAGGTCAATAGATAATTTAGCGGATCCGCTGACTAAGAGCATTAATCGAGATCAAATTTATAAACTGTTAGAGGGAATGGGTGTTAAATCCACATCTTAAGGATGATTATAGCGGATACCCAACCTTGCAGATTGGAGGATCCCAAGAGCTTGGTTCAATGGGACAACGAAGTTATAAGAATCCGTGTGTTAAACACTCGAACATACCTATTCCTTGAGAACAGTGAGTGTTTGTTTACCTACAAGTGGTGAGGTTAAGTCTTATGACTTTTAATGATTCTTGGATATCTCGGAGAGGTCAAGTATAGTAGGATACTTGGAAATAAGAATCACCTATATAAGTGTGAAGTGAGGGCCGCTTCAATTGATACACTTATGAATCCAAAGGGGTGTCCAAGGCCGAAAAAGACACAAAACGTTAGAACGAACGGAATTGAGATGATATTGTGTCAATATTGTTGTCTCGGTATACACCATGGAGGACTAGTTCAAGGTTTTCATAACCGCTATGCCGCCGGTATACTCGATAATGTTGATTATGGATAGGTTCAAGGTCACAAGCTACCTAGCCAAATGCAGTATTGTCTCTTGAGGACTGAACTTTGCATTTGCATTCATTTTGCATTGGCATTCTCACTCATGTGGGGGATTGTTGGAAATGGTTTAAATATTAACCATGATTGAGGATAAATATTGTTGATTAAATACTTGTTATTTAATTAAAATATTTATTGGATGTTAATCTACGCCGTGAGTAGATGAACGTGGTATATTTAATATCTCTAA
Organism: Schizonepeta tenuifolia; assembly: GCA_029490685.1. Classification (NCBI taxonomy): domain Eukaryota; kingdom Viridiplantae; phylum Streptophyta; class Magnoliopsida; order Lamiales; family Lamiaceae; genus Schizonepeta; species Schizonepeta tenuifolia. The sequence continues at coordinate 141,275,421 of CM055955.1, read as the reverse complement.
ACCGATTTCTGGTGAGTGAGATATTGTATGCTAAAGGTTGGATGTTGAAGTAGTAATTAACATGTTATTAATTATAATAAATATTAGTTATCCCACATCGGTTATATGTGGATGATTTGACTAGTATTTAAGGCTATGTCTGTATGGGCTTAATAACTTGTTGGGTTGGTGTGTATGGTTGTGTATGGGTGCCTAAGCGCGCGCGCGCGCACACACGCGCGCCGCCGCCGCCGCCATCCGTCCGGACGGGCGGGCGGGCTCGGGACTGGGACTTGGATCTTGGCAATTGGTGCTTTGGGCTGGTGTTTGGGCCTTATCTTTTTGGACCAACTTTACAAGCCCAATTCGATTAATTGTTGAGCCCAATCCGGAAGCCCAGTGGATGGAAAGCCCATCGGCAGAGAGACTCTTGGCTGCTGTAACCGCCGGAGACTCTTCACATCCAGCAACCTTTGGTGTCTGAAACCGCCGGCCATCATGGCTGAATTGATGGCGACGAGTCCCTTCACTTGATCGAGAGCTGCTATACATAGGAGCATCCTCATTTGCAGAATTCACACATTCCAAGCAATCTGCACTCCTCTATAGCATTTCATAGCATATCATACACTAGTTCAGTTTTCGTTCCAGTTCAGTTCGCCGGAGCTCGGTTCTGTTTGTGGTGCTACTACAACCGAGACGTCAAGATCGTTTTAACCTTTGGGGACGAGCCGCCTTACCGTGAGCACTACCGGGGCGTATTCTCGTCTTGCAGGCAGAAGTTTTACTTCGGACGATCTTTGGTTTATTCTAAACTTAGTTCTTCAGTTTCATTGTAATACTATAAGTTTGTTCGTATTCAAGTCAATCAATAAAGAAGTATTGTCCATTGTTATCTACACGAGCAAGTACCCGATTCCTAACAGCTTCTTTATCCTCTTGATTTCAAAAAAGATGAAGTGGATGGAATCAAGATTTTTGTTCGGTTCATTACGTTGGAGAAGTTCTTACCTTACGGAATATGAACTCGGATCTAAGATCGATCGGTAGATGGAGGACTTGTGTTCTTGAGAAGAGCTTGGAGATGAAGCTTTAATGGAGGATTTTGAGAGAGAAAATGAGAGAAAAAGAATTCCGGGGGAGGGGGGGCAGCGGTAATATGTGGAGTGAGGGAGAGAGAGATGACAAAGCTTAATACTATACATAAAGGTGTTTAAATATCTAACAAAGGTGGTGACTCGTTAAGGCGCGTTTGGTTGCGAAAATTTGACGGAAATATCTCGTTTCCGGGTTTTAAACGACGTTATAAAAGTCAAGAAATAATATCTTAGATAGTTACGAATTCGACAAAATCTAATTCGTCCGTTAGATTAGAAATAAATCACGTACTCGGAAAACCTAATTCGTTTTTCAAAATTCGGAAAAAAGTTGGGATTAAACAGTCTAAAATTCGCCCGGAAAAATCATAAAAACTGACTTTCTCGGTGAACTCGTATCGCGAAAATAGTGAATGTAAATTCTGACGGTTTTTAATTCTGAGTTTTCAGACGAAAAATCTATCGGACGCGAAAATCCTAATATAGTAGTCGTTCGACCGTTCTGGAATTTATTTTCTGAAACGGATTTCACCGTAAATCTTAGAATCGAAAATTCTTAACTTAGGCGTGCAAAGCCTTAATTATTAATTAACTTTTTATTTTAATGACGGAATAAGTATCTGGGGCATTACAGTACCTCTTACTTTTTCCGTATTTTGCATACTCTTAACAGATGTGCGATTCCTAAATTCTTAGTAATTTGCTATTTCAAGTTCATTTAATGTGCATATTATTGCAATCTCTCCATTATTTAATCTTACTAAAGCACAGAATAGATAGAAAGAAGAGAGAAAGAGAAGAAGAAGAAAACTGCGTATATACTTCTATTCAGAAACAGTATTCTATATATCAGTTATAACTGATATATATACAAGTAATGTACAAATAAATAATAAACAATATTATTTACAATACCCCCCCCCCTCTGGACATTACTTGCTTATGTTCATGCCTTGTTAAAAACCTCGCTGAAAAACCCTGTGGGAGAAAAACAATCAAGGAAAAGAGCACATATGATATGTATAAAGTTGTGTTACATTTGTTGCCTCATTAAACACCTTAACTAAGAAAACCCAGTGGGAAAAAACTTAGTAAGGGAAAAAGAACACAACAAAAATAAGTCTTCAAGACGTAATTAATTCGCTCCCCCTCAAACTAATAATCTACTAAGCCTACGCATTTCAATATTATGAACGTGTTTTTCAAAAATTGATGTAGGAAGGGATTTTGTGAATAAATATGCCAGATTATCACTAGAACAAATTATATTTATTTTAATTTTGCCACTCTTCTGGAGTTCATAGTGGTGGGCCATATATGGTATTTTAGGTAAATAAGTTGATAAAGTAAGGGTAAGAGATAATAATTTGTTGTGAGGTAGTGTCCAAAAGTAGCTAGGAAGAAACTTGGGGACCATCCCAAAAAGGAAAGATAGGAAAAGACTTGGGGACCGGAGATAGTATATGTTTTGTTAAATTCCCTTTGATATACCCGCTATCCATTTGTGCAACACAAGCAGCATTGTCCTCATATAGGACAGTGGGAGATTTATCATTCGCAATACCACAAGATCCGCTAATGTGTTGTAACAATGACCTTAACCATGCACATTCTTTAGCGGTTTCATGTAAAGCGATAATCTCTGAGTGGTTTGAAGATGTAGTAACTAGAGTCTGTTTGACAGATCTCCAAAAAATAGTTGTACCACCACAGAGAAAAACATAACCAGTCTGAGATTTAGCATTATGGGGATCAGATAAGTAACCAGCATCCGCATAGCCTACCAATGTCATGTCTTGGTCTCTTTGATAGAACAAGCCAAGATCTTTTCTACCTCGAAGATAACAAAATATATGTTTAACACCATTCCAATGCCTTCGTGTAGGAGAAGCACTGAATCTTGCTAGCAATTTAACCGCAAATGCAATGTCAGGCCTTGTGCAATTTGTGAGATAAAGTAGTGCTCCAATTGCACTTAAGTAAGGAACTTCTGGTCCTAAAATATCTTCGTCATCTTCTTTCGGTCTAAATGGGTCCTTATTCACTTCTAGTGATCGGACAACCATAGGTGTGCTAAGTGGATGTGATTTATCCATATAGAATTTCTTGAAAATCTTACTCACATAAGTTGACTGGTGTACAAAAATTCCTTTAAGGAGATGCTCGATCTGCAGGCCGAGACAAAAATTGGTTTTACCCAAGTCTTTCATTTCAAACTCCAACTTTAAGCATGAACTAGCTTCTTCAACCTCTTTGCGTGTTCCAATTATATTTATATCATCAACATAAACAGAAATGATACAAAAACCATTTTGTGATCTTTTAATGAACACACAAGGGCATATATCATTGTTCACATATTCCTTCTTCAAGAGGAATTCACTAAGTCGTTTATACCACATCTTTCTCGACTGTTTCAAACCGTACAATGATTTTTCCAATTTCACACAATACATGTCACGAGTTTCATTTTCCTTCATATGAGGAATTTTGAATCCTTCAGGGATTTTCATGTAGATATCAGCGTCTAGTGACCCATACAAATATGCAGTCACGACGTCCATTAACTGCATTTCTAAATTCATTGATGATGCCAGAGATATCAAATAGCGGAATGTTATGCCACCTAAAACAGAAGAGTATGTTTGATCAAAATCAATTCCTTTGCTCTGTGAAAACCCTTGAGCTACTAATCTCGCTTTATATCTTGCCACCTCCTTGTTCTCATTTCTCTTTCGTACAAACACCCATTTATATCCCAATGGTTCAACATTGTCGGGTATAAGTGTTATAGAGCCAAGAACTTTTCTTTTCTTTAACGAGTTATACTCTGCCTCAATTGCTTCCTTCTATTTCAACCAATCAGAGCGCTTCCGGCACCCTGCTACTATTTTTGGTTCTGGATCCAGATTTATCATTTGAAATGGTACATGCAATTGTAAAGGCAAATACATCGTCTATTACAATAACATTTCTGTTATAAGTTTCTCCCATATTTATAAAGTTCATTGCAACTTCAATATTGACATCAACCAAATTTTTGTCATTTTCCATTATATTATGATCTGGTTGTTCTGCAATCCCAGGATTAGTTAGTGCACTTTTAGAAGTACTAAGATTATCATCTACATGATGATCCTCTTCAGGAGGTTGTTGGAGTGATATCATATTCTTATTTGATTTTTCTTTTCGGGGATTTTTATCTTTAGCACCACTAGGTCTCACACGCTTCTGGCGTTCGGGATTATCAGCTGATTTATTTTTTCCATATGGAACTTCAATTCTTTGTGGTGCATTCATAGTAGGAATATGAGATTTTGTCACTCCTTTGTGATCAGTAAATGCAACTGGCAAATTACTTGCTAAATATTGCAAGTTAATTATTCTTTGAACTTCTAGTTCAAATTCATAGTACGTGGATCTAAGTAGTGAAGATTCTTTTCAAATTTCTCGATATTGTGATGAAGTTGGGCTTTTGTCTCCCCTTAATGTCGGGAAATGATCTTCATCAAAGATACAGTCAGCGTACCGGGCAATAAATTGATCCTCAATCATGAGTTCAAGAAATTTAATTATAGATGGAGATTCATAACCCACATATATACCCAGCTTACGCTGGGGGCTCATTGTGGTACGCTTTGGTGGCGCTATTGGAATATAAACTCCACAACCAAATATTCGCAGATGGGAAATGTTTGGTTCTTTACCACATACTAATTGTATTGGGGAATATTCATGATATGCAGTTGGTCGGATTTGGAGCAAATTTGCAGCATGCAAAATCGCATGACCCCAACAAGTAATAAGTAAGTTTGATTTTTGTAGCAATGGTCTAACTACTAGTTTTAAACGTTTGATCAAGGATTCAGCTAGACCATTTTGAGTGTGGACATATGGAACAGGATGTTCCACTTTAATACCCAATGACATATAATATTCATCAAAAGATTTTGATGTGAATTCACCGGCGTTGTCCATTCGGATGGACTTTATTGGGTAATCAGGAAATTGAGCTCTTAATTCGATTATTTCGGCAATAAGCTTTGCAAATGCTTTATTGCAAGTAGATAATAAGCATACGTAAGTCCATCTAGTAAAAGCATCAATCAAGATCATAAAATATTGAAATGGTCCTGACGCTGGATGAATTGGTCCACATATATCTCCTTGAATTCGTTCAAGAAAAGTAGGAGATTCTAGTTTAACTTTGGTACGAGAAGGTCGTACAATTAGCTTACCTTTTGCACATGCTTCACAAACAAATTCATTTGAAGATGATAGATCTTTTATTTTTAAATTATGCCCAATAGCATTATTAATAATCCAACGTATCATATTTTGCCCAGGATGATCCAATCGTTCATGCCATAATGTAAAAGATTTTGGGTTTTTAAATTTTATGCTTAACGCGACATGATTGTTAGATTTAATATGAGTATAATACAACCCACAGGAGAAAGAAGGGAACTTCTCAAGAATTTGATTTCGACATCCAACATTATGAGTAATGATTAGATATTCATTATTGTTCTCGGTTTCAGTTTCAATGTGAATACTATTTAATCGGATGTCCTTAAAACTAAGAAGGATACATTTTGATTGTGGATAGAAAAGTGCATCATTGATAATTAATTATGTACCCATAGAGAGTATCAGAGAAGCTCTTCCGGAGCCGACAATAAGGATATTGTCATTTGTAATTGTAGTGACACTCCCCCTTTTTTCAGTAAGAGTTTGGAAATATTTTCTATCAGTAACTATAGTATGTGTTGTGGTACTATCCACTAGACACAAAGTACTTTCATTCTCCATGGGTTGCATATTTGAGTTTGACATTCTAAAAGCAAAAAAATAGAATATACAATCAGATTAATTCACAATAATTCACAACAAATAATTCACAATAATATATACTATAAAGAGTGCAAACCTTCTTCATAGAGTTCGATTTGTTAATCCATACCCAATATCACATAATCCGAATGTTGGTCCAGAAGAAAAGGTGAATATTATACACCAAAGGATGAGTGGTACATTGCGTGATCAACTTATTATTTTGCCATGTAACGTGGGGTACGTGAAAGCCAATTATTTTTAAGTTAAAAGCTTGTGCATTGTAGTATAAGTTTAATTAAATACTTGTCTATCTTGTTAGTTTCCATTGGATTCTTATGGTGATTGATCCATATAAGGAGATTGTATATGTGTTGGATCCATTGAGTAATGAAGCTCATACTGAGGGTTGGAAGGACATCATAACAATGTAAGTTTTAAATAGTTTTGATCAATTTTATATAAATAGGACAGTTTTTTTGAATCTTAATGAGTTTTTTTTTTAATATGTAGGGTTCATAGATAATTCAATATGAGCATCGCCAAAAGGGGAAAGTTGGTTCCCTTGTGGGAAGTTATCGAGGTATGAAGCTGTTAATGCTTATTTGAATATTGATTATATGGTTATAAATGGAGATGGTCACATTATGTCATTTGGTGTAGTGTCAACAACAACCCGATGAGTCGCAATGTGGATTCTATGTAATGCGCTACATGAAAGATATCATTGAAAATGAAGGATCTAACTCCCCCATCCCAATGTCTTTACTTGTAAGTTTATTTTACTTTCAAGGTTCAATTTTATTTATGATCTAATTTTATTTTTATTTTTATTTATTTCTAGTTTAACAAAGGATATTATTCAAGAAATGAAATTGATGAAGTGCGTATGGAGTGGGCTGATTTTGTTAACGAATTTACCGAGTGATGATGGTAAGTTTCTTAGCCTTTTACATTTTTAATCATTTTCATCTTTTATGAAATTTAGAGATATGAAAATGAAGTAGTGAATTTCATTTAGATCATGTAGATGGAAGTCACTTGGATGCATGAATGGATGGATGGCTTGGTTGAGTTTACAACGGAATTCTTGGAGATATTGTTATTGTTTTGGAGAGTAAGACAATATAAATATTTATATTTTTGTATTTAAGACTATTTGGAGACATTGTTATTGTTTTAAGGCTAGTTGTAGAACATGTAATGAAAGTGATTGTATGACTTTAAGTTTAAAATAATGTATTTGATTTTATGATTTGTGATGTTTATGATATTATCATTTGATTGTAAAATATTAATGTATTTTAATAGACAACAGGACAAAGTAATACAATAGACAACAGGAAAAAACCGATATCTATTAACACTATAGACGACGGGAAAATAGCGTAGTCTATATTAGAAAAACCGTAGTCTATGACATGAAATGACATCGGAAAATTTGGTAATAGACGACGGGCTTTTACCGTTGTCTATAAGAAATATAGACGACGGGCATATACCGTCGTCTATCATGCAATTTACTGTCGTTTATATGGCATATAGACGACGGGAAATGTCCGTCGTCTATATGGCATATAGACGACGGATATAGACGACGGGCATTTCCCGTCGTCTATAATCGCACCCAATAGACTACGAGCCTATAGACGACAGGACGATTTATTATAGATGACGCGCATTTCTCGTTGTCTATAACCCTTTTTCTTGTAGTGTCGTAAACATGTCCAACATCACACAATATCATAAACTAAACAACTAAAGTTTACAAATGAAAAGACATAAAAACATAAATGAAATCCTAAAATGTCTGAATAGTCCAACAAATCAAATTATTGTTGATCTCCATAATCTTCAAGATCAAGTTGCATCAAATCATCATCATCGGCATTAAAATCCAAATTTGCTTCAGGCAAACTGGCATGGTGTATTTCACTTTTAATTTTCTTGCCTTTCTTGTCCTTTTGCATCCTTGGGTATGCTTCAATGAGGTGCTTTGCAGTACGACATGTACGAAGTGCTTTTAATTCTCAATTTTATTTCAGCACTGAAATGTGAGAAGCTAGAATGGGGAAATTCTGAGCAACTGGACTGTATATTGCAGAGGCATCCGGATGGATTTGATCTCGTTCTTGGAGCTGATATCTATATCCTATTCTATATTATTCATCTATTACTCGTTGCATTTTAATGTTTAGATATGATTTTTGGCCAATAGTTAAAATTTCATGCAGTCAAGTAAGAACCTTTTTCATCGATGAACCATTAAATTGCTCGAGCCTAAGGCTTATAGTTTTATTCGTTTCTATAGCCTTTACTAGCTCTAGCAAGTTAAATTAATCACAAAGTCTTTCATGGATAGCTTCTCTTTTTTCTCATGTAGGCAAGTCTAGTCTTATGTAGAACAAGTTAAGGTGAAAGTGCATTAAGTTCCCATCCATTTTCCACTACTTTACATACTTTGATGAAGATGACATGGTGAACAATTGTTTGACATCTCAAGTATCTAGTCTTCAACTTCTTTGTGACTATTGCCTTGACAGTTTTCAAGCTTTCAGCAATCCAATGTTCCTTTGCTCTTTGATACTGTGAAAAGGCTCCTCTATGCCAGCCATAAGAAGTGCCGATTCATACTGGCCAATGTATCCAGAGCAAAAGTGTAAGTATTTGTGTGGAATAACCACGCCCATGGAGTTGTGTGTGTTGGTTCCTCGTGCTAATTACGTTCAATAATATTTTCAAGAGTCACATGTTGAGCTTCGTGCACTGACTTTTGACGTGCATGATTTCCTTTATTATGCAGAATGGATGACATGGTTATCAAAGAAGCCTCTCGACGTGGATTGAGTATAACTGAATTTATTGGAACTCGTGCTGTCGTAAGAAATCTTGGAGGAGTTATATATGAAATTACTTGTGCTTGAAAATGGTGGTGCATACATAATCAGAAGGCACAGGTGCAGAAACCACTATGCAGACGAAGAACGGTTTCTGTTGGGTTTTGATACATGATCATTTCAATAGGGATCGGTTTAAGCTACGAACGTTCCCCTGCCTAGTTTTGTTGTACCAACTATCAAGTCATTCTGAGAATGAAAATGGAAACCAAATTTTAAGTTTATTGCAGTTTTATTGTTCACCCTCTTAATATTTTTTTTGGTGAAATATGGATGAAAGAGTGAGGCGATGAAATGAAGCAGGTTGTATTAAACAACTCGATATTTTATTCTTGTATGCAAATTGTATGCAGGCTATAGAGATATTGAAACAAAATGATCATTAAAATCTAACATATAACAGAAATGCAGCTGGAGCTAAGAACTAAGCTGAAGTCCTTTCAAAATTGGGACGTTCAACGCATTTTGGCACTAGCAAAAAGCACTCCTGCCAACAAACCTGTAAGAGAGAGAGAGAGAGAGGTAAGGAGGCTTATTCTAACATAGATAGCATATTCATCCACTTAGCAGAGTTGTGAGGAACTTACCAAAGAAAATGCTAGCAGAATTTTCCAAGCTCGTAGCTACTTTGAAAAGGAGAATCCCAGTAATGGAGAGCGGTATCTTGTTCAGCTGAACAAATCACGGATAATAAACAAGTCGAATAAATTCAGGGGGATACCAATACACAGATGAATGAAATAAGGCGACAGAATTGAGTTCCTGGTCTAAGCATAAACCAACAAACCTATCTGCATGGCCTTTACTTTGGTCTTTGGGTGATAGATTAGATAGTCAATATAGACGATCGGGTAAAGATTAGACGACCATACAAAAAGACGGGGAAGTGAAAAGTATAGCTGTAAGTAGTGGGTCCTGTTTGATGAAGAAACCACATGGAGGTGAAGCTGATTGCAAGACCCAACAATCCACTAAATGTCATTACAACCCAAAAGGAGGCTATTCTCAATTCACCAATAAATAATCCAAATAAATTCAAAGTTGCCATCATAGAAATAATTATTAAATCACTAGTGATAAGCGATCATCAATAGTTACGTTTGTAACAGATAATCAACCTCGTTGAAAACAAAAATAAGAAAAATTCCTAGAGGAAGTGAAGGCTGTTATTTAGCATGACCATTGAGAATTCATTCAACTCTCCAGATTTGGTGACTTGCTTGGCCATATCCATGAGCCTACGAACAAATGATTATGAGAGAAACAAAGACTTATGGATTAAACAAGATCACATAGATCAGTAATACTATCAAGAAATTGGCATACGAACAAGACCACTTACGGATTAAGATGCTGTCAAGAAACAATTGATAAACTGCCACGTGTATCCAATGGCATGAAACGAAAGATGCTGAAATGATCTGCATAACATGAGTGATTAGCACGACATTTAAGGACATCTTCACATGGTTATCAATGAAAATTCAAAAAAAAAGAGTAAAAATAAAATAAAATAAAGAAATTGACTTCAAGAACACAAGCGGCAGCAAGAACTATAGAGGTGTAGCATAAGTATTTTGAGAAAATAGAGAACTTGTTAAAAACTCTGAATCATTTTTTTATCATATCAATGGGAATGAAATCATTTGACTGAAAAAATATTTGCTACGACATACCATTAAGAAAAGGGCTGCCCAAACTCTGTTCTCATGGTGCTTGTTGAATAGATACATTTCACCAACAGCAGATATCACATTTGTAATGTTCTTCAGGACAGTGACCATAGCTACATTTATGTATTTTAGACTGCAACGGATCATAGAAATCAAGTCAGGCAACACAAGTTGAGGAAGAAAATAATGAAAACTTGTTTCAAGGACATGAACCATTTAAACAAGTCCAAGGCAAGAATATGCCACGTGTATAACTCTATTAACATTAACATAACTGATAAAATAAGAGAAAAAGGAATAATACCTAAACTAAACATACTTGTAACCAGCATCCCCACAAATATAACATTCACAGGCAACCAGACCTTGATAAATCTCCACGTGAGTGCTTCTGTTGTAATTGTGCCAAGGAAACTTAAAATGGAAACAACAACTACTGCTACAAAATTCTAACGAATATAAGTCAACCCATACAACATGGAAATGATATGATTCAACTGAACCTATTAAAGTCTGGTAAAAAAATGTGTGGCTGAAAAATTATTACAGGAGAACTATTATATGGAAGGTAACCTGGTACAGCATCAAAAATATTCCAGCATTAAAGTCATAACTGGAGAGGACATATTTGTTAACCAGTATCATCCCACATGAAGAAAGACAGTATGCGAGGCCAGATAACAAGGCCTTGTTCTGTAATGCCACTTCTCTTTTACTTGGCAATCCTTTTTCTCTCTCCTTTTCTAACCTCCCACTCTCTATGTCAATCTCATCATTAATTGTCAGACCTGGTGACAAGCAGCATAAAACTCAACAAGTATTATCATGGAAGTCATTGTCCATTCTGCATTTTGTGAGCAACTTCAATTAAGCAAATTGCATGCCATTGGTTCTCTGATTGTTATCCGATTATTGTCGGCAAGAAAAAAAAAAAAAAAAAAGAGAAAGTAGAGAGATGAAGCAATGCAAATGATGGACATTCCTACGTAGTTACAAGTTAGTAGTAATACTATAATTTAAGGCATATTGTTGTACCAGGAATTGCATTGCACATGCGATTTGTGTATTATTATCATGTTATATAATTTTAAAAGTACTAGGATAATTAACGTGCACTCGCACGTTAAAAACAATAATTATTACAAAGTTCAAGATAAAACTTATGAATCATACTAATTAGCCATTTGATTTTAGAGTTCAAAGTATAATATACAAATCTTATCAAGTGCTTACTCTGAAAAAGAAATTATTCTCTCTAAGTAGATTGATATTCATGTTTTGCATTCGTTGCATGAAGAAAATACATTATAAAAAAATTATACATTATTGTCATTGTCTAATTTTACAATCTTTTATATATGTCAATTCATCGTTCTATTAATTAAGAACATACAATTAGTTTCAATCTCTTCATGTCGTTGTAGCTGGTTTTAACTACGACACAATGTAGACTATAAAATACATGCTTATATTAAAACGAAAGAAGAATGTAGAGCAAATTAAATTTCATCCATATCTTTAAGCAGAAGAATACTTGTTGTCAACTTATGATACTCACACAATTATTATGTCTCTATCTAGGCTTATAAGAATGTTTATAAAATTGTCAAGTCATGTAAAACAACAAAATATGGTGTCACATAATCATATATTGTCAACTTCTAATAACATAGAACAAAAGAAAAATGTAGTTATCTGCATAATCTTTAGACATAAATAAATCATTCATCCCATACAATGAATATCATGTTGATCTTCCTAAAGTATAAAAAGAATATATCCTAAAGATTTCACTTTTTTTTGTTCTTTCAAACTTGAACTCATTAAATCAAATTTTGAACGATCATACAACACGATCCAAAAGAAAAAGGGTTGTCGATAACAAACAAAATCGAGGAAGGGAAAAAAAACAACTTATCTTAAAACAAGAAACCTTAACAGTTCGATCCTAAAGATATATGAATGTTCATCAAATTGTTGCTCTCTTTGAATTAAGAAATTATGTTAAGAAATTTGGTGAAAATTTTTAATTTTTTCATAATAAAGTGGCTTTGTTTCACCGTTGCTTTCTTTACATTAATACAGTGGCCTTTTCTTGCTTCTGTCGAGAACAAAAAGAATATATTAACAAAAAATATAGTTAAGTATACCACACAAGTATATGTATAGAGAAATTACCTTAATATGGTTTATCATGAATATATACTACTATACGTTTATGTTTTGAAGTATGCAGATGTAGTACACCTTTTTGATGAACCATGAGTGGGAATAGAATTAGTGTCAAATATTGATACCTCGAAAAGATTAAATAATTCACACGGATTGATTGAGCCTAGAAAATATTTAAGAATTTTAAATTGTCCAGTTGGAAGATTGGAGGCAATTTGAAGTTACAAAAATAAAGAAAAAATGCTGCACAATAACGTGAGTAAAATCACGTATCGACGAAATAACAAGATTGATATCACATATTAACAAGGATATAAATACATGATAGGAATATTAATAATATATTTGTTTCACATCATAATATAATATAAGGTAAATAATATATATTATCAATAAGGTAAGTTTGTATTTCTTATGGCATATTATATTATTATATCTTGTATTACGTTATTGCCATTAATTTGATAAGTAGTAAGGATATTTTAGGGATTCAAATTTTGTAAAATAAGGCTCTTTTTATATAAGTATAGATTGTTATCATGTTATATAATATTTAAAAACCATCGATTAAGAGAGGGTTACAAAATAATTAACACAAAAAATGAAAATATAGAATTTTGAATTGAAAACGAAAATGAAAATGAATTATTTTGCGACAAAAACATATGCTTTAAGCATATAGCAGTAGGAGCCGAGCCGAGCCGAGCCGAACCGAGCAGAGCAAAACACTAACAGGTTCGAGCTCGACTCGTTAGAAAAATCTGCGGCTCGAGCTCGGCTCAACGGGTAACAATCAAGCTTGAGCTCGGCTCGATAAATAAATATTATAATTAAAAACATCATTTAATTATTTTTTATTATCAATTTATTAATTTATATATAAACTAAATATTAGTAATTATAAAATATTAAAATTCAAAAATATATTAATAGTATTAAAAAATTCGTGAACATGTTCCCAAGCCTCTCGAGCAGAATATAGGTAAATTCGAGCTCGGCTCAAAAAAACATCGAGCTCAGTTTGATTGAGGCTCGAGCTCGGCTCGTTTAATAAACGAATGAACTTCGAACAAGCTTCGTTCGAGCCGAGCTTCGAATAGCTTGCGAACCGTTTGGCCCGTGTCCAACCCTATATAGCAGCATAGCATAAACCATGTACGCCACCATGTAATGTTAAATAGAAACAAGGAAGGTGAGAAAAATACTACCAGAAACTAAGACGAAGAAATAACTCCCAATTATGCTAAAAACTTGAAAAGTAGCAGAAAATAAAATTAACCAAACTATGAACGACAGACAGTCCAGAATATGAAACTAAAAAGAAATCACACATGCTGCCCCTTTCTTGCTTGAGAAATAATAATTAACCAAACCATGAACGACAATCCAGAAATATGAAACTCAATGATAATCTGCTGCCCCTCCCTTTCCCTTTCCCTTTCTTGCTTGAGATTGAGAAGAGATATAATCAGCAACAGTCAAGAACACGTGTTCTTCCAACACCACAGTTACGGGAGGCTGATCTCCGATGCAACTCACCTTCATCTTGCCCTTTCCCTGATCGAATTCTGCCTTCAAATTATGGTAATCTCTGAGCAACAAGTAGGCTTGCAATCCATGCATAAACTTAGTGCAGCCACCATACAATGCCATAAGGCTATCCGAGTTGAATACGAGAGCTGACCTTGCCAAAGTGATGGTGAAGGAGAGGTTTGATATCCCATGGAAGCTCTCTTCAGCAAGGACCACAGCATGGGGAGGAAGCAAAGAATGCAGCAGCAATGGCTGTCCAAGCGCATCTTTGATGTATGGCTCCAGCGACTTCAAAATTTTGTTGTCGTTATCCAATGATTTGATGAAGACTTCAACCAAGTCCGTGGGTTCAAGTGCAGCTTTCTTCCTAAGTTTCTGAATCCGATTCACTATCTCACGAGCAACACTTTCTTCATGCAAAGACTCGTCGCCACGCAGGTCCAACACCACCAACACATCACCATCTCCTTTAGCATCCATATATTCACCAAGAGGCTTCAACTCTCTAATAATCTTAACATCACTAAGTTCCAAAACATGTGATTTGATGGTAACCTCTCCGGCTTTTTCAAAAGCCAAGATTTCTTCTGTTGACATCGCCTCCAGTGCCCTTGTTACCTCTCCCAATGATTTGCCGAGCCTTTTCCCCAGCACATTGAAATTGGGCTTTGCACGCAATGTGGCATACTTGAGAGTGTCATCGCATGTAACCAATGGTTTCTTCACGTTAAGCTCCTCGAGCACATATTCCTCCAGCTTACAGGAAATATCGGCCAAGAAATCTGCATCAGGATGCACTATGACCATCCCCTTTAGTGGAGTCTTGAGAGGTTTGCTGTGGCGCTCGCGGATGTTGCGTGCAAGATCAATGATTGTCCTCATCCGCTTCACACTTTCTTCAATTCTTTCTCCCCTCTTTCCTTGTACCGCAGGGAAATTGCAGTAGTGAATGCTTTCTTCAGATCCATTGGCTGCCTTCCTCAGATTCTGATAAAGAACCTCTGTGAAGAATGGTGTGAATGGAGCCATGGATTTGCACACCGTTAGAAGAACATAATAAAGTGTAGAAAGAGAAGTTCTGCAATCTTCTTCCCCAGTACGACCCTTGAGCCTCTTCTGACTGAATCGAACATAGATATTTGTTAAGTTGTCCAAAAACTTCAAGAGTTGAGGAACCACCGTGTTGAGTCTATAAGCATCCATTTCTTGCCTTACAAAATGGACTAAACTCTGAGTAGCTGAATTAATCCATTGATCAAGAACATTTGAGGACTTCTGAATGATGGATTGATCGACCGGTGTAAATGGCGCAAGGCCTTCAAGTCTTTTAGCATTTTGCACAAAGAACCTATAAGCATTATACCATGGTAATAAAACATCTTTTACCATACCATACACCCCCTGTTCCTTAAAACTCAGGGTTTCAGCTTGAACGACTGGAGAATTTATAATGTACAATCGTAATGCATCGGCTCCATACTCGTTTATCACTTGAGACGGTGGTGGATAATTTTTCAATCTCTTACTCATCTTTTTCCCATCCTCAGCAAGCACAAGCCCATTGCATATCAGATTTCTGAATGCGGGTTTACCAAAAAGTGCAGTCGAAAGAACCATGAGAGTATAGAACCATCCGCGAGTTTGATCCACACCCTCAGCCACGAAATGACCAGGGAAATTGTTATCAAATAGCTCCTTATTCTCAAATGGATAATGGATATAAGCGTAAGGCATGGATCCACTCTCAAACCAACAATCAAACACATCCTCCACCCGGCGGAGAACACCGAATTCCGGACCACGATTTGAAGGGATGGTAATATGATCAATTTTATGACAATGCAAGTCGGTTACGTTCTCTCCAGAAAGCTTTTCCAGTTTTTCAATGGAATCCATGACCACGATCTCTTGACCGTCTTCACTGATCCATAAAGGAAGAGGCGTGCCCCAAAACCTACTTCGACTGACTGCCCAATCCCTAGCATTCTCAAGCCAGTTATGGAAACGTTTGTCCTTCACAGTGTCTGGCACCCAGTACGTCTGTTTGTTGTTCTCCAGCAACTGATCCTTAATCTTTTCCACGGCCACAAACCAGCTGGGTACGGCTCTGTAGATGAGGGGAGTATCAGATCTCCAACAAAAGGGATAATTATGCATAAAGCTTCCAGTTTTTACGAGCCTGTCCTTGTTGTTTACAGCCTGAATAATGTCTTTATCAGCATCCTTCACATAGCGGCCGCGAAATTCAACTATTCTGTCAGTGAAACGTCCATCATCGTCCACTGCTACGACCAGGTTTTCCCCCTTGCTGATTATGCCGTTGGCCAGACAGACGCGGTAATCATCTTCACCAAATGCAGGAGCACAGTGAACAATTCCCGTCCCGCTGTCATCAGTTACATAATTATCTGATACGACTTTAAACGCCACATCCGAGTAGTCCTTGAAGTAATCGAATAAAGGGACATACTTCTTTCCCACAAGAGAAGCCCCACTCAGCTTATCCAAAATTTCATATGTATCGACATTCTTAGTTTTGCCACTGGACTCGGGCTTTGAATTTGATTTTTCTGAACCACAAACAGCTCCATCAGCCAAACTCTTTTTCTTCTTCACCTTTTCAACAGGAAGCTTTGATAATTGAGATTCAGCAACTACAAAGACTTTCCCATTGGCCTTGTTCCGGACCTTAACATAGACAAAACCAGCATTAACACAGAGTGCAAGATTGCTAGGCAGTGTCCATGGTGGCGTCGTCCATGCAATTAAGGACGCACAATCCGGGTCATCAATCACAGGAAAGGCCACCATAATTTCCGGGTCGTGAACCAACTTATAATTGGAATTGGCTTCAAAATTTGATAATGGAGTTTTACAACCAGTACTATATGGCATGACCTGCATAAATAACATCCAAAAAAACTAATTTCGATTACACTTGGAAGAATTGCAGAACGCAAGAATATGGCAATCAAAATAGAAAAGCACGATACGAACAAGAAAGAAGTGGAAATTTTAAGATAACGGAAAAAAGATAAAAGCTTTTGATTGCCTTGAATCCACTGTAGACATTTCTATTGACACTTAGAAGAATTCTAGAATGCAAGATTATGCCAATCAAAATAGACAACCTCGAAAATTTTAAGATAACGGAAAAAGATAAAAGCAGCTTTTGGTTACCTTGAATCCTCTGTAGACAAGGCCCTTCTCGTACAACTGCCCGAAAACCCACCACACAGTCTCCATGAAATTCAAATCCATAGTTTTATAATCATTCCTAAAATCGATCCACCTTCCCGTCCTCAACACAGTCTTCTCCCAATCGGCGACATACCTCTGCACAATCCCTCGACACTCTTCATTGTAATTGGCGATTCCCATCTTGAGCACATCTTCTCTAGTCTTAATCCCTAATTTCTGATCGATTTCGTGCTCCACAGGCAGCCCGTGGCAATCCCAGCCGAATCTCCGGGGGACGTGATGGCCCGTCATGGACTGATAGCGAGTAACAATGTCCTTGATTGTTCCGGCAAGAATGTGACCATAGTGCGGGAGGCCGGTGGCGAACGGCGGGCCGTCATAGAAGATGTACTCCGGGAAATGTTTGGTGCGGTCGAGTTGGGTTTTGAAGGCATCGATTTCGTCCCACCATGAGAGGATCTTCTCTTCCTGGGAGGGAAATGAGAAGTCTTTGCCCTCGCAAACGTCTTCCATAAATGGTTGATAACTTTGAGACAAATAATATATTTGACCTAAACTTTGAGAGAAAAACAAATCACAAAAGCTTAATTTTCATTGATATAGAGAGAGGCTAAGCCGGAAAATATTAACTTTGTGACAAACAATATATCTAACCTAAACAAATCACAAGAGCTTTAAGCCTGAAAAATATTAACTAACTTTGAGAGAAATAATATATGTGACCTAAACAAATCACAAAAGCTTAATTCTCATTGATATATAGAGAGGCTAAGCCTGAAAATTTTAACTTTGTGAGAAACAATATATCTGATCAAAACAAATCACAAAAGATTAATTTTCATTGATATAGAGTGGCTAGGCCTGAAAAATATTAACTTTGAGAGAAACAATATATCAGACCTAAACAAATTACAAAGCTTAATTAATTTTCAGTTTATGACTCTATAAGAAACAACATCTAATCTACACGCAGAGATAAGAGAAGATGCCGACCAATAAGGCATACTGATTCATCGAAAGTTAAAGCTATTTCCCCTGTATTCATATATCTTTCTAAATAAATCAATATATAAACACTTAAAAAAAACAATACATCTGACATCTATATTCATATACTCATCAATTCATCCAACCTGATTTTCTGCAGCTTCAATAGATCTCGAGGGGTTGCGTGCGGCCTTCGTCGGGGGCGGCGGCCGTCGATGGAATGGGTGGCTGAGTCTATAGTGGTTTAATTCTGATGCGTGTGTCAAATTACAATATGATCATTTTAATATGTTGTTTATTTGATTTATTCTTATACGTAAAATTAGGTCTATGTTGAGGTATTATCATAAATAGATAAAAATTCGTATAGTACATGAATTATTTATTTAGTAAATTTTCTTATTAAATTTTATAGTAATTAGTTTTACTTATTTTAATTTTTGACCCTCCTTATTTAAAATTTTGCGTCCGCCACTGGTCAGGATTAGAGTCGAAAACTTTCAACTTGAAAAAATTTAGTTCAATTGATCCGAACAGAAAATAGTCCAAAACCATTATGGTTGGCCCAAAAATCGAATGGGTTTACCCGATTAACATGCCTATCTATGTAAAAGAAAAAGAAAAGAAATTGTAGACATACATAATTACTAGAATTTATAATAAAAAAAGTAAAAATAGAAAAATAAAATAAAATGGAAGAGTTTCATTGAATGATGATTTAAAAGTACCAGACGAAACTAAAAATAATTATCAATTCAAATCTGAAAAAGTAGTATACATTTAGCTTATTGTATTGTACTACCTGATATCAATGGGGCATGATCCACCCAATAAACTAAACATGATTTATAAATAATGAAAAGCACAGGACAAAATTAATGGAATGTACTTCCTCTAAGTTGCAACAAGTAGTAGCTCATATTTTACGTAGATAAAGAGTAAAAAATGATTAAAATGATATGACGCACATCTTGTAAAGAGATAATTATTATTTTGTTTAAATCACTTGTTATGGAACGTCCTGATATGCTATACGAATTATTTGTTACAAAAGAGATGTAGTATGATTTTTAGTATTATTTCAATAAGTTGCAGCTATTTATTTCCCAGTTTATACTATCCATGTTCAATGTGTGAATTTGATAATAATTTAACCTATCTATATCATGTTTATAATTTTATTTAGCCCGTGATTTTTCGTTTTTCTTTAATTTTTCTCAGTTAGAATTTATTGTATTATAATTAGAATTTATATTAATTAATCACATTTTGAAAAGTCAACTGTGCTGATCAGTCGCACGGGTAGGGCTGCTTAAACGGTACGGGTAGGGTATCTTACCCGAAAATATCGGGTACCCGATCCCAATTTTTTCCAAATTTTGATACCCTATCCCGACCCTATATTAAAATTGGGTACCCAAATACCCGAGCGGGTAATCCCGATCGGGTATTAGGGTACCCTAATTACCCGAGCATTAGTTCAAATCAAAATTATAACACATTAACACAGTTAAATTTATCGCAAATTGCGATAACCATAACAATCAATAATTGATAAAAAAATAATAATAAAAAGACGTAACAATACGTCAATCACAAAAAATGTATATGTAACCATAAACTTAATAGTAAAACAAAACCAACACCATTAATCGATAAACATAAAACCATAATTCCATAAGCAACATAATAAAAAAACATAAAACATAATTAATTCCATAAGCAATCGAATAAAAAATGTCACCATACCCACCAACACCATTAGTCTTTCAACATAAACCCATAAGCATCTTAATTATTAAGTCATAACATTAATACTATTAGAGAAACTACCATATATTGTATATATATAAGAGAAATTAGGGTTTAGGTGTACAAATATAATAGATTTATAATATATATAAATAAATATAATATATTAAATTAAAATTTCGAGTTTACTTGGGTACCCGGATCGGGTATCGGGTATACTCGATACCCGAAATTTTTAAAATTCTCATCCCGTATCCTGAACCTTTTACCCAAACATGCGGATAACGGGTACCCAATACCCGTCGGGTTTCGGGTCGGTACAACACTACCCAATTACTCGCTACCCATTTAAGCAGCCCTACGCACGGGTGTTATCGGTTGCATGAAGTCAACCGTCTCTTATTCTAAAAGACATCAAAATCATATGGTTCAATTTTGTTTTCGATAAACTTTTTAGTTCTTCATCACTTGGATGGATCATTCATGTCTTGCTTCTTTGAAATTAACTACTACTAATTTAGAACTCCAAAGAAATATTTTCAGAGTGGAGTTAAGAGTGTTTTCAAAATTTATAGTTAAATATTTCTTAATACTAATGAAGTAATTAATGGCAATATAGCAGATGGTGGATCAATTTTTTTTTTATATATGCTGTGCAAGCATCAGCAAAGTTCTGAGTAAATGGATTGAAATAAATAGTAACCCAAAAAGAAAAAAGATTAAATTTTTCTCTTTTACTTTATAAAAATCATTAATTGGAGAAATGCTTTATGTGTAACAATGTGGTAAAATAGTGAAAAAACAAAAACCTGTCATGTTGGCTTATAATTAGCGATCATTTATTTTTATTTTTATTTTTTGTGATGTCGTGGGATGTGGGATGATACCACCACGTATGATAGGATTATATACTAGTCACTGCAGGGTCATTTGTAATTGATTAATTACTGATGAGCCAATTATACGATTTTCATGTCGTATGGTTATATCAACCCAAACCCAAACCCCTCGATGTGGAGTACATGCAGAAATAACTATTAACGCACACTTACTTTTCCCACCATGAATTCCATTACTAGTATTTTGCAGAGCTTCGTTTTGTTTTGTGTGGTTTCACATCTGAGTTGTGGGTCGGGCTCAACAGAACAACGGCCCCGCTTGGAGCTGGGGTGTGCCGTGTGCTGACCACTCTTGACTCCGCCGGTTCCCCCTTCGGGAACGTCATGTCGTATACAGACGCCGGCGCCGGGATCCCTTATTTCTACCTGACGACGAACCTCGATCCGACCGGGGCTAATGCACGTGCAACGCCACGACCGACCCCCAGTCTCCCATCGTAGCGGTAAAGTAAGTCGTTTTCTTTTAATTATATACAACTACTAAGCCTGCCCTCGTGCTTTATGACTAATACTTGTTAATTTATTTTTCTCAGCTGATGAGGCTTCCGAGGAAGTCGAAGGAATCCCTCCTTGCTGAAGCTGCGCTGTTCGCAGCCCATCCTCACTTTCAAGGTACTCTAATACTAATTTTTACACGCTTGGACTTAATTTAATTATCTTTTGCATGGTGAATAGGATTTTCAAAAGATAAAGGGATTCCGCGTGTTTAAGCTGGAGATCGAGGAGGTGTTCTTGGTCAACATGTTGGCGCCATACAAGCTCGTGCCAGTGGAGGCTTACTTCAATGTTGAAGGGTGAAGCGTCAGGGTGGGGGCTGTGAATGCACTCAAGTCTAATTAAGTTAATCGTTATAGTTTAATTAGTGTTTCCTTTAATTTCCTCTACTGTTATTGTAGTTGTAGTAGTACTGTAGTAATTAATGTATGCGCCAACTCTATTATGAAAATAAACAGAGTATCTGATATGTTGTTGTTCCGAATTATCTCTTCTTTGCTCCTTACTCTACGTGCTTGTTTATGATTTATGTTTGTTTTGATTTTCTGATTGTTTTTATATGCCACAGAGTGCTGCTAATTAAGTTGAGTAAGATTCCCTTATGTTGAGCTCTTCCTTGTGTTGTTTGTTGGTCAGCGAACAATGAAAAAAGAAGGAACATGTATAGAGGAAATAGAAAATTAGTGTGTTTAGGAGATCTCTCATTGTAGTCTCTTACTGTACAAGTCAAAGATTAAGTTATACTTCAGAAAAATATACATGTATGTTAAGTGTTAGTCATTGCTCTGTATATATGTATTGGTCATTGGGCTTGGTAAACTCAATGTTAGTCATTGCTCTGTATATATGTATTGGTCATTGGGCTTGGTAAACTCAATGTAGGTATTACTCATTCTGCTCGAGTTTTGAATACTTGAGCTCTTTGATTTCTCTTATTGATTGATAATATTTGGAATTAATATTTCTCGTTCTTCTGTGTCTGTATGCCAAGATTATGGTTACTTTGTTTGAAATCTCTTTGTTGATTCCTCCTCCGAGCTTCGAATAGGTTGCTCCCAGTAGGAGCAACTAGTTTATGATTTTGTACTAGTCATGCACTGCTACATTATATTTCTCCAGACTTTCTTCCCTCCTTCTACAACCAATGGTAGGAATTCTTTATGGAAACCATTCATCTTGATAATCAAACTCGTGATGGAGAATACCAAGTGGTAAATGGCATCACAGTAATCTATCACTGGCACTGCTATTGTATATTTTGCATTTAACTTTATAATCATAACTTTGTTTTAGTGTAAGTTAAAGATATTTGGAAAGAATGAGTCGTTTCTTGACTTCGCTCAACTACCTTCATTCTATGGCTTGGTAAATGTGTGATTATCTTCCTATTTTGCCTTTGAAGAAAATGATAAATATGTTCAAAATTTTCGACTTAATAAATCTGATTTACTGATTCAGGCCGCTGCTCCATCCATTGTAACGTACCATATATTTAAACATATTCCAATATTAAATTTTGCTATGTTTAGTTTGGTTGGGGTTAGTTGTTTCAAATCTGATCCTCTATTGACTTTCTCGTGACATCTTATGTTGGTTTAATAAAAGTAGGACATGTGGCGTAATAAATGGTTCAGATTTAGAGAATATATAAATTTTGAACCATTAATCATGCCACGTGTCGTATTCTTATTAATGCAATACAAGGGAGGATACGGTTTGTAATTGTTTAGTACTTCCTCCGATCCACTGAAATTGTTATGTTACTGTTGCGTATGGAGATTAAGAATAATAGTAAAAGGATAAAAGTGGGTGTGCCAAAGGATGAAAGTGGGTAGGCCCATCACTTATAAAGGATTTTGAAGGGTTAAATTTTTCTTTATTTAGAAGATGATAATCTAAATAAAATATGATGACAAAATGAGTGGGTCGAAGGGAGAATGTTAATCGTGCAGGTTAAGTAGCTAATTATAGGAATAGGAACTTTGCTGGACCTTGGCTTCTATAGATATAATTTCACACGGACACGGGCTTTCTGATTTGAAGTTAGTGCATGTTTGTGGCTAAAAAATATGTTTTTGCAAAGATGTAATAATAGGTCATCCTTGGAAGTTGGAACTCTAGTCAGTTAATGCGATTGGGGAAGAAAACTTAAAATTGGTCGGGTTATAGTCAAGGCGATGCTTGGAACTCTAATGCGATTGGGGAAAAAAACTTAAAATTGGTCGGGTTATAGTCATGGCGATGCTTGGAACTCTAGTTAAGTAGTTATGGTGAAACCTTGGAGCCCACAGTAAAATCCAAAGAGCCCAATGGACTTTCGACCCATACAAATATGCTTTAAATATTTCATTTTTAACTTGTATGAGTTCATCCCTTCTTTAAAATTTAAAAATACTCGACGAAATAAATGAGTGGGTGGGTCTGATAGGGAAATTTTGTAGTCCAAAAGTGTACATTAATCACAAAGTATGTTAATGTTAAATTTATTTGGGCTTAAAAGATAAATGTTGGGCTTAAAAATGATGGGTCCTATAACTTTTGAAAGTTTAATTGTTTCTATTTTTGGTATAAGAATATATTAATGAAACAGACAAAAAAGTAAAGTGGGACATTACTATTGGGATGGATGGAATACATTTGAATGCATAAAATTACAGTTAAAGATGAAAAAGCAGCAAAAAAACATACATAATAAAAAACTCCGGTTTCGGTTTGGAACTAGAATCGAACCAGAACCGAAGACCACGTCTAGCACTAACTAATTGTAGGTATACCAACAAATGATTTTTTAAAATAATTATATAAGCATTTGAAATACTTTTATTTTATTAATTATTTAATATCTGTAATATGTTAATAAATTATTAATTATTGAAAATGAACAAAGATACAAATAGAGTAAATATGTAGAGTATATGGTTGGAGAAATTTTTGAAATGAAATATGAAAAACTTCATTTAGAATCAATATAGACTGCTCCAAAATAGAGCTTGTTGTTAGAGACTTGGAGTCTTATAGTAATATAAAATGGACTAGGCTCGCTCAAATATGGTCTAAATCAAAGTAGCCCAAGGGCCCAAACTTCATTTTTCAGATCGATTACAGATTAAGCCCATCGGGCTAACTCATTTTCAAAATGGCCCGACCCGATTGACTTTTCTCAAGATTGGCAAATACTAAGCTCAGTACTTCTCACTCTCACCTATTTTAGCTTTCAGCCCTTATCACTTGTATTGAAATTTAAGTTTACAATCTCCAAATAATATGGACAGTGAAGGCGAGGGTGTTCTTATCAAATGGCAACTAAGCTTACACTATATATAGCAGGGCCTCATTACTGGTAATTAAATAAATTGAAATAAATTAGTACATGTTTAATCCATAATTTATCACGTTATAACTTTAGGCTGTGCTTGGTAGCTTAGATATAACAAGATTAGTTTATTTATCTTTACTTATCAAATGTTTGGTAGTGTGATAAATTAACTCACTAGCCCGATGCAAAGATAAAGCCCGCTGGTAAATTCCTGTTCCGCCTAGATAGTTTATCTCTCCAAGTTGGTGAGATTAATTATATGCGTGAAACAGTGACATCTCGGTGGTCAACATTGCCCTTTTCTGGAATCGAGACACTCTTATTTTCTTTTATTTCAGGGTTCTTCTCCATCATTTTTTTTGTTCACTTCGGCGACGCATTGAAGAGGTCAAAATCCTGCCGAACAAGATGAGTCTTAGCCGCCGGAGAAGGTAAAGATTTCACCGCCCCTTTGTGATTTGGAGTATCCCCTGAAAAAAATCTAAAAATCTGACCTCGTATTTGTGGACGAAAGCAGTACGAATGAAGCCCTAATTTGGCGAATTTCAGCAGATTGGTGAGTGCAATCGATTCACACTCGAACACAGATCCAACTATTGCAGAGTATCTCGACGGCTGCAGGTAAAAACACAACATTTACTTCTCCACTGTCTTTTTTTTGGCCGACGGGATGACAGTAATCTCCAATATTTTTTGAATTAATTTTGTGTATCGATTTGTTAATAGCAAAATCTGCCGATTACAGCTTTGGACCAACAAGAAATCGATATTTACTCAAAACTACTTGCGATTCCTGCATCTTTGGAAACTGGTATCGTTTTATTTCCCAATCTTCTATCAAAAACATGACTGAGATTATTGTGTGAAGGATTTATTGTGTGACAACATATTGGGTTTTTGGTATTGATTATTTGATCTTTCCCGTGATTATTGTGAGCAATTTGAGGCCATGACAGTAATTTCTGAATTATATGATTATGAGTCATAGTCATCTTGTTAATTTTCTGGAGTGACAACATATTGGGTTTTTGGTATTGATATTGATTCTTTCCCGTGATTTTGTTTGCAATTTGTGGCCATGACAGTAAAAGTTGAATTATATGATTATAGAACGAACCACATGAGGAGTTGAATTGAAGAACGTTAACGAACCACAAATAATCAACATAGGTGATAGCTTGATACGCATTCGCTAACCGGCGCACTTCACCCTTGGTGATTGTGATAGCGCGGAAGTTACCTCTCTAGTCATGAAATCCATCGGCACGAGCACAAGAAAGTGGAGCGATGAGGCATACACAAAAGCTATGGATGAAAAGTCGACTTCTTTCAATTCATGGGGCAACTTCGGCTATCCATTGCGGAACACGTTTCCTCTACTGCCCATGGACCGACAGAGAGGCAGCAAAGATGATGGAGGTAGCTCGTGTGCAGCGTTAGATCCGCATGTGAGGTCGCAAAATTCCTTTTGGTAGGAGTTGCGTGCAAATATGGTTCCAAGGGCTGTCTTATTTTAATAATATCGTGAAGTTTATTGTTGTTATCGTTAGTATTTTTCATCATTGTTGCATATGTTTAGGGTTATCGTGAGTCTTGGCAAGTTGTGCATGTGATTTTTAATCTTGTATTTTTAAAGCTTGTGATATATTGGTGAATTTTTTTTTTAGCTGATTATTAACATCTCATGTGCATCATTTGCGGTACATATCTAATTTTCACAACACCACATATATTAATAAATTCAACTCATGCATACAATGCAACTGATCTCCTGCATAAATTGCCATGAAATCGAGAAATCATCATTGCATATATATAGAGCTACAAAATTCCCCAAGGAAATAAAATACACAAAATGATGGCATTTCATGATTGAGAACCCCACAAATGTTTAAATCCAAGTCCAAGTTCATATTAACATAGTACAATACATCAGTCAGAAAGAAGTCTGAAATTGCATGTATACAAGGGTCACTTGTTATTTTTTAATTAGATTAGGGATAGATATGGAATATTACAAATTATTCTTGGTTTTAATCTGGCGTACCAAACAACAAAATTTCTTATCTTGATTTTTTTTTCTAACCTACCAAACATCCATGATAGACAAATAATCTTGTCAATCAAGCTAAACTATCTTCATATAACTTATCTTTACATATCCTAACTAGACTACCAAACATGCACTTAATGTTAATTCTAATGCTCACCCACCAGATAGGGAAGCCTTATTTTATATGTCACTAGTTATTATAAAATGTATCCATAAGATGATATATTATACAAAGAAAGGCTATCTAAAATTTAATTCAAATTTTCAAGGTTATAATTATTTATTAAACTGTAAGATGCATGTCACTCTTAAAACTCCAGACCCGATCATTAATTTAACTAGTGGAACCAAATGAGAAGTTCGTATCCTTCCGCAAATTCAGCAGAATTATATAAAAACATATGTAAATTGATCCAGGCCCGGCCCTGAGGGTGGGCGGGCCTGGGCGACCGCCCTAAGCCCTAAAATTGAAGGGACCCAAAAAAAGTTTGTACAAGTATATATGTTGCATACTGAATACTAAGTCATTCTAATTATGTAGCTCATTGGGTGACGCGCTTGCTTTAGTGAAATTGACGCGTGTTCGATTTCTCTTACCAACCGTTTTGATTCCCCAATTTTGCGTTGGCCCCAATTTTGATTCCCCTATTTTTAGTTCAATTCTTTTACCGTACGACCTTTAGATCTCACATATTCTACGTAGTATATGGGCCTTCAATATATTTTTACGTTTTACTATCATATATATTGATAAATAAAAAAAAGAACTGTGAATTTAATTTATTCAATTTTTTTACTAAATAGTTACATATATTTGCTATATACTATTTGATAGTTTTTATGTCCTTCAAAGCAAAAGCTAGGAGATATTTTTTTTTTTATCTCTAAACTATAAGATTTATCTTTTAGTCATGGATCATTTGTCGATATAAATTTAATTATTTATATGTACCTAAAATAATTGAACAAGTAAGAGAAATTCTTACCATCCTTTTATTTATGCAAAAACAACTTATCAATATTTTGATAAGTAAGTTCATGTATTTGTTATTAAATTATAATATTCTTCAATGAAAGTTATGCTCAAAACAATTGTATGAGAAACAAATAATATTATAAATTATATTTAAAGTAAAAAAGCTAGAATATTATTTTCGATGAACGTCATATTACGATTTTATATGGCTGAAAACTTTTTTGCTTCACCCTGAGCCATTTTCTATGATAATTTTGTTGTATTTAAATGAACGTCATACTAAGACTTTATATGGTCAAAAGAGGGCTCAATTTTTTTGCTTCGCCCTGGGCCCTTTTTTCGTCAGGACCGGCCTTGAATTGATCGCGATCAGCTGCCCGTTGATAAGTGTAGGTTTTTCTTCAACAATTTAAGTTGTTGCTGCAACTAAATCATCATTGAGTTCACCATCCACCCTTCTAACAGCTGCATTTTTATTTTACTAGCTTTATTGTTGGGTTAAAGAGGTTTAGGAAGACCGCCATTTTCATATTTTAGAGGAACATAATAGTTGACCGTACGTACTGTAAGTTGAGTTTATAATATCCATCATCATCACATTATTGCCTGTTGTCATAATATTCACTCTTTGGTCATTCTCGTGATGGTAGTAAAATGTCAAACTGCAACAAAACAAAAATTAGGAAAATTGAAAAAAAAAAAAAAAAAAAAAAAAAAAAAAAACTATAGGTCATGACATTTCTAAATCTTGTATAAGTATATAACCCGGTCTAATGATGTTTAATGAAAGCTATATTGAATAGAAACGCTCAACTAAAAGTACAATTAATTTAACCGAATCTAAATTACTAGTAATGGCAAATTCTTGTGTGAGACCGGGTCGACTTGGTCCAGATCCGAGTCCGACCTAGATTGACTCAATCAAATCGTTGACTTTTTTTTTTAATTTTCAGATTTCTTTTTTCCTTTTTTTGTTTGCCTATTCATTTGGAATCGAAAAAAAAAAATCTGTAAAAAAAAATCGAAAAAAAATATAGGCGCGTGCACAACACGCACTGAGCTGGCGCGTGCAATGCACGTGCCACGCGCGGCGTGTCGCACGAGAGACTAGCTCAATAGTAATTTGACATAAATGTTCTTTAATTTTCTTTTTGTTTCAGCATGACCCTTAGAAATTACTCCTTACCATTACAAATAAATAGAATGAGATGTAAAATAGACTTACTTCATTCCACCTTGGTCAAAACCACCCATGATTGAGAATTGCACCATGGAGGGGGAAGTCAGTAATTTCTAATTTCAAATTCTTTTTCACTGTGAATCACGGTATATGACGGACAATCCACTATTATACATACAGTGGTTTGGTTGACCATATCCTTTAATTTCATCACCCTTGGATTCTCGTTCACCTATGCAAGAAAAAAACATCAGCAAACAAAGTGTCTTTCTTTATTGAGGGGAACTTTGTCAGAACTTGATTTGATAATGTTCTCATTGCTCGATTCGAGGGTATTATATATATAATCGTGGAAGAAATATAATATAATATTACTACTCCCTCAGCCTATCTGCAATGCTCAAAGCACCTTTAGGGTGCTCTAAGGGGTGCTCTAGCATTAAAACATTCTTAGAGACTTCTACCCCTACATTCCAAAGGTGCTCTAAAGGTGCTCTATCTTTAATATTAAATAATTCCCCATTTTTATTTATTAAATTAATTCATAAAATTTCATTTATGAAAAAATAACATTAAACATTACATTAATTCAAATAAAATAAAATTTTACATTAATTAAAATAAAAAACATTACATTACTTAGAAAAAATTACACTAATTAAAAATGCTCGACTACTCGCGTAGAGGTCCAAATTTCTGGTAAACGTGCTCGATGAGATCATTGGTAAGTCGGGTGTGCTTTCGTTGATCTCTCAAGTCGGCTTCCCGAGCGAGATAGGTCCTAAAGGCGATCGGACAGTGCCTCCGGGATATCCCGCTAGTGGACGGAGAATCGGAGTCGGCTCTCCAATTCTCCACATCTTCCCGCTCGTCTTCGATGATCATGTTGTGCAAAATAATTCACGCGAACATGATGTCTCGGAGATGCTTCTTGTACCAGCATCGACCCGGAGCGCGTATTATTCCCCATCGGGCTTGGAGCACTCCAAAGGCCCGCTCTATGTCCTTTCTCGCCGCCTCTTGCATCCTCTTGAACCTCGCCGTCTTTTCGTCAGATTCAACCATCGGCGCTTTGATCAGTGTTGCTCAAGAAGGGTAGATCTCGTCGGTCAAGTAGTACCCCTTGTCGTAGCGGTTTCCGTTGATGGTGAACTTGCACGGCGGAGCTCTATCCTCAAGCACGTCGGTGAAGAGGGGCGACTGATTGAGGACGTTGATGTCGTTGTTGGAGCCGGCACATCCAAAAAAGGCATGCCAGATCCACAAATCCTGCGACGCCACCGCCTCCAAGATCAAGGTAGGCACGCCTTGATCGCCGCGAGTGTGGACACCCGCCTATCCTTTTGGGCAGTTTCTCCAAACCCAGTGCATGCAATCCAGGCTCCCTAGCATCCCCGGAAACCCATGCCGCTCCTCGTCAATTTGGAGCTGACGTGCAGTGTCGGCAGCATTGGGCTTCATCAAGTAACGCTCGCCAAAGAGGTCGATCATTGCCCGGCAAAATTTTTTGAGGCAAAGTCGGCCAGTACTATCGCCAATTTTCAGGTACTCGTCGAAGGCGTCCGCAGCACCACCGGTGGCCAGTTGACGCACTGCCATCGTGCATTTTTGCACCGACGTCAGCCCCCAACGCCCGAGTGCATCTTGTCGATGCGTGAAGAAGTGGACGTTTTCCTCCAACGTGCTGCAGATGCACAAGAACAGATGCTCATGCATCCGGAAACGACGTCGGAAAAAGTGCTCGCCGTAGGTGGGATTGTCGGCGAAGTAGTCGGCGTGTAGGAGCGCACACGCCGCTTCTCGGTCGCGGTCGACAAACACCCGCGCCCTCTTCTTCTTCTTTTTCTGCTCCGCTAGGTGTGCACGTATGTAGCGATCGACGTCCGCCAGCATCTCCATTACCTCGTCGTCGGTGCCGCCCTCGACATATTCCACCGACAAAAATAAAAAACTCAACGAAGATGAAGACATTTTTTGTAGTTGAATTTGAGAGAGAAAGAGAGAAAGAGAATGATAAAATGGTGTGAGAAGAATGGGAATTGAGGATATATTTATAGCAGTCTATTATTTTTAAATATTTGAGTCTTTCCATTTCCAAGTTTCCTGAGCTCGGGAAGTGTTAGTTCTCCAAACATACAACTTATTTTGTATTTCTTTTCAAAAAAATATAAAAATCGGCCATTAGCCGTTGAACGGTCGAAATTTTAAAAAAATTTACGTTAGGCGCGTGCGATATATATATATATATATATATATATATATATATATATATATATATATATATGAGTAATGATATTCGAACACACTGTGGCCAGCCATACGCGCTAAAAATGATAATATAAATTTTTTAATTAATATATTTCCTAATTTTTTTTAAAGTAATTGAAAAACCATCTTTTAATTGAATCACAGCAATATAATTTATTTATGTATTACTTTGTAAAGAATCACAACAATATAATTAAATTTTTTTACCGATATTTTAAAAGTAAAAAATCATCAACGCACATTTTAAAGATAGGTGATGACCATAGTTATAGCTCCTCATATTATCCTTATAGATATATTCACTACCCGTACGCATCCTATCATCTATTCTGATTTGTTTAATCTTCTATTTTTATTTTTTTTGGTTTTTCCCATACTATAATTAGTCCAAAATTTTTGGCCGAACAAATGATCGAAGCTCCCCAATCGATTGGATGAAAAGTAAGATACCAGGTAAAGATAATACAAATCTTTGAGCTTTCTTCCTATGGCCCCTAATACATCAACGATCATCTTCTTCGACCGTCGGTGTCATCGTCGTCATCAATCTCACAGCCTCAGTTTTCCTCATCTTCTTAAGGTAGCTGCATTCATCATATCCTGCCACCAAGTAACGACTGCAATCAAAGACAGTAGCTCAAGATTTAGTCGAGATGCTAACACGACACTCTTTAGTCTTTACACCCTAACGGCGTACTATTACAATTACCAGCAAAATAGAAGCAATAAATCTTCTAAACATAAGGATTTCGGTATTTCGACTCGGACAATCATTTCCAAATCCGTCTGTCATATATGCCTTAGCGACGAGCAAAATGGAGACAGATATGATCCATCGTTAACCGACTTTAGCAACGGTATTTTCTCTCAAAATCACCTTTTTTCTTGTAGTGAGGAAAAGATGCTAAATAGGCGTCAATGAGGGCATACTACATATACATAAAAATATATAATAGCTGTGATTCTAAATTCTTAATCGGCTTATTCGTGCAACAAAGTAAAGTAAACAAATACGAAAAAATTTCAAACGGGGTACGATGGAGATTTGGAGTTGTGAATTGAAGATTACCTTTGTTTTCATTTGAGGTGTTCCTTGCTTAGTGGTAGTTGTACTACTTCCAAATCCAAACTTGGGCTTCTTCTCTGCAGGTTTCAAAATCTGAAACGAGCACATCAAGGTCTCATCCACGCTCATCATGGCGCCAGCATTGTCGAATTCTCCACAGTAGTTTGGAGCTGAGAATATCGTCACAAGTTGTCTATCAGCGAAAAATTCATATCCATCCTCGACCACCTGCAAGAATACAAGGCTAGTTAATTGCAAATTCGACAATTTCACCATGCATTTGACAAGACGACATGAAGATCAAACCTGGTGGGCCCGGCAAATAAGGTCAAGATCGTGTTTTTGAAGAAACTCCGTCACCTTATCGTGACCAAAAGTATATGAAACCCCCCTATCATTCATTCCCCACTCCTTGACGTCCTTGCTCGGGTCGGACCATAGTAGATCGCATAGTAAACCGGTTTCAGGAACATCAGTCGGCCGCTGTAAATTTCTGATTTGATTCAAATCATGCAGATCCGGAGAGAGTCCTCCATGCATGCACAATATTTTCTCATCAATTAAAGCCGCGACAGGTAGACAGTTGAAAGAGTCGGTGAAAACTTTCCATAGTCTTACATTGAACCGTCTTTTGCATTCATCATAGAATCCATAGATGCGGTTGACTGATGCACATTCGTGGTTGCCCCTCAGTAGGAAAAAGTTTTCGGGATACTTTATCTTATAGGCTAGTAGAAGGCAGATTGTTTCAAGGCTTTGCTTCCCTCGATCCACATAATCCCCCAAGAATAAGTAATTCGATTTTGGGGGCAATCCACCATACTCGAAAAGTCTAAGAAGATCAGAATATTGGCCATGAATATCCCCTGCAAATAAGGGATTGACACAAGGAAAAATTAATAATGGAAAATAATCACTAACTCGTGTGTATGTGTTTGTGCGTGAGAGAGACCAAAAGAGATAATTAAAGAATGAAAAGGAAAAGCGCCAAAGAGAAGAATGCCTCAACGAATAGTGACACAAGCCAGCAACTGAAACACTTAAACGTGCAGAAAACAGAGATGTATACAGGCATGCACAAGACATCTTCTCATCCCAAAAAACTTATACATGGGGCTATCAAATTTCACAATAACCACTCATAATTCAGCCTAAGAAATGAATTACTCCAAGAAAAGAAGCAACTAAGTTTAATCTTGAAGACCACTTTACATCTGGTTTTCTGCAAACCTTCTTTGACCAAGAAGGCCAAACAAGTTTCAATGATTTTCCCATGACTCGTGAGATCGTATACAGTAGAAGCTTAAAACCACCCAAGATTATATACAGCAAAGATCAAATGGCACAAAGATTCCAAGGGTCATGCCATCTGTCATAAGCGAATTCTGTAAAAATCTCCTTACACGCAAAAGAAGCAAGTCTCAGATGATAGTTTTACATTTATGTTTCTCAATTGCAAACATAGTGAATCTACAATGTTCTTTATACCTGGTTTCTTAAATGATAAAGTATGCAAATAACAACTACAAATTTTCTGAGATTCTTCGGCTAGCGCAGAAAAGATATGAAGTCGACTTGATTAAAGATACTTAAAAAGGCATGGCATGGTGTCAATTAGGATACGAAAAATAGGTGCTTCGGGGATAAAGGCACAAAATTAAGGATACTACATCCTACAATGTGGAATTACAGAATCACTCTAATGAAGTAAGTTTTATAATGGCCATGTTCATAAAAGGAGAGCATTCGGCTACGGATAGAAAACGTCTCAAGCGACATGAGATTTGGCAGCACACTTCCATGATCCAAGTCAGAAACTTATAAGCATAAAAATGTATTTAATATTATATTAGGGGCTTAAAAATATAATGTAATCCTCACATCAGTTAGCAAGTAACTAGTCCAACTAATTTCTACTTATCACCTAAAACGGCACTATCATCTGCAATTGACATCTCTAAATATTCAAATTCCAGACCAATAAACTGAAAAGAGTAACAATAATCATACCAGAAACAGTAACAACAAACTAAACATGTTTACAAAAGCACAAATAGAAGTAATTACAAAGTAAAATTGAAACAAAAATGCTCCAACAAAACCCTACTAAAAGAAATACTAATAAATTCGACCAACTGCAGAACAAGAAAAATGAAAAACTTAGAAGAAATTCTTACCACAGATTTTAATGGGCGCGTCAAGCTCGAGAAGATTAGGCTGCTGCATAAAAATTTCTTTAGAATGCAAGCAAAGCCGTCTGATCTCCGACTCCGACAGCTGCACCTGCTTTCCGGGCCTCCCTTTAACCTCAAGCAATCGGCGAATTATATCATCGAGAGCAGCTGAATCCATCTATTTGCCTTTTTCTTCAAAAAATTCTAGTAGATTACAAATAAGAGAGCGATGAGTTTGGGTAATCAAATTGGGATAAAGAAGGCGGAGAAGAATAAAGTTGGGCGTGCGCGTTTTGAATGGAAGACTTTAGCTTTAACCTTTTTGCTACTGGGTATGGATTGTTGTTATCATTATCCTCTTTCTGTTTTGAAATCCCCTCTTTTTCCGTTTACCCCACTGTGCGTTTATGGAGAAGAGAGAGAGAGAGAGATTGCAGACTTTTTAGAAGAGTCAAGAATTTCACTTTGTTCATCTCAGCAAATAAAGAATTTCTCTCTTCATGTTTATTGTTTCCCACCAAAATAAGAAAAGAATTACTACTACTCATTTATTCTCTTTACCTTTATTTCAACACGCGTTTCGATGAAAATGAATCCGAATTAGTTCATATTCGACTTTAATATTTTTTAAATTTTATTTCAATTTGGTTCGGATGGATAGAAATAGAAAGAATGATATTTAGATTCTAAAACCCAGTTTCAATGGCTCGTTTTTTTTTTTTTTTTCAAGTTTATCATTTCGTTTCTCAATATATATCTTGCTCTGAAGATATTGTGTTGAAACATGATTGGAACTTAATCGTATTTGATTTGCATTTTTGATTTTTTGTTGAGTTGAATTTCGTGCATTTACAACTCTATCAATCAAACGTTGATAGAATCCATATTTTAAAATAATAGATGTATTGTCATGTATTGTGAACTAATTTTTTATTTATTATAGCTCATTACGTGCTCTGATTCTTGATTTCAACTTGTCACTTCAAGTCTTCAACTGTGAATACCACGTCATGTTCGATGTGGTATCATTTAATTAGGTAATGAATAATTTAATTAAGAAATAAAAAAAGTATAATTATCTTTTCGTTAGGTAATGAATAATTTAATTATGACATGAAATAAAAGTAAAATAGGCCTTTGATGACCATAAAGAGCCTAAAATTTTCAATTTTTCACAGGGAAGATCCCTCTTCATTCTAATTATTTCTTTTTCGTCACATTCTAAATATTTTTTTTTTTTGATTTTACACACGCACTCATGATTCGAACCCTCGACCTCTTCATTGAAAAGAAAACTACTTACCACTTGTACTGCGCTTCATTGTCGTCACACTCTGAACATTTAATTTCTCGTGTGTTTATTATCAAGCATATATACCTGGTCTTCAAAGTGGTACAATAAATAAGTCAAACGCGACAAGGCAACATTTCATTAGGAAAACAGAACTTTTATCAGTATAGATTAAGATTAAGATTTCTAAATTGTTCGTTGCGTTTCAATCTAATTTCTTGCTTCAGCGAACAAATTAGGCACACTTAATTGGATACGTTAGTAATTCTGATTAATGAACAAATATCAACATAGCCGTAGCTCACTCATTAGAGAGAGAGAGAGGGAGAGAGAGAGAGAGAGAGAGAGAGATTTGATCATTCTGATTTAGTAATTTGCAGATTTAGAAATTCATTCG
Source organism: Schizonepeta tenuifolia (assembly GCA_029490685.1). Lineage (NCBI taxonomy): Eukaryota > Viridiplantae > Streptophyta > Magnoliopsida > Lamiales > Lamiaceae > Schizonepeta > Schizonepeta tenuifolia. The sequence continues at coordinate 141,239,182 of CM055955.1, read as the reverse complement.
ACAAACATTAAATTGTAAAACTTAAACTTCAATTGTGACACGTGTCATTCTCTTCAATGTAATAGGAGATGAAATACGGAAATTAAATAACGGATCCCATCTGCAGCTTTGGATATCTATATTTCAAGATTCACAAATGATCCATGAATTTCAAACAGTCCCCTTTCTAACGCTTTCAAGCGCAGGTCACATACACGAAAAATACCATTTCATGAACGTGATAAACAGGAATAGAGGATCTCGTGTGCTTGACAAACCAATAGAGCTTCAAGACAACTCCAAGACTTTGCAGTATTATTAAAACATAAAGAACAAATCTCACTCAAATCTTTCCAGAATTGCATTGCCTCTTTTGCAAGAAATCGAACAACAGACTCGTAGCTAACATCTAACAAGCAGATCACTGTACAATATACTGACAAAATTTTCAATGTAAAGACGCAAACAAGATGGTTTACCTTAGGTTAGAAAATCTTTGGTGGACTAATCATTCGTCGTCTGACAAGGCTGAAAATCATACATTATGTAGAAGTTATTACAATGTCCACAGTTTCTACTGGGAAGAGATTGCAGATCTTCCTCAGCACTTCAACACCGTCTTTACTCATTATTGTCGAGCATCTGAGCTTTTTTGATCTTCCTAAGATAGTTGAGACTTGAGATCACCCTATTTTAGCTCCAAAAAACGACTGCAATAATTAGAAAAATAGCTAGAGATTTAGTCTGATAACGATTGAAAGCAAAGGAACACAGGCTCGAACAGAACTTATGTTTAGCAACATGGACATTGAGCCAAGTAACATGCAAACATCAAGTGATGCTTCAACTATTTTTTCCAGAAAATCCCCTACTAAATTTTCAACACGAGATATAAAGAATGCAATAGCGCCTACAGAATCAAAGTTGTGATATGAAGACTACCTTCGTTTTCATGATAGGAGTTCCTGGCTTAGTAGTAGTAGTACTTCCAAATCCAAATTTGGGCTTCTTTTCGGCAGGCCTTAAAATTTGAAATGAGCACATCAAAGACTCATCCACGCTCATCATGGCACCAGCATTGTCAAACTCTCCACAGTAATTTGGGGCTGAGAATATTGTCACAAGTTGTCTATCAGCAAAAAATTCGTATCCATCTTCAATTACCTGGAAAAGAAAATGTGACGGGCATTTAATCCAAAATTCGACAATGTAGACAAATAATTAACAGAATTACAGATAATTCAAGTTCAAACCTGGTGGGCACGGCAAATAAGGTCAAGATCGTGCTCTTCAAGAAATTCCTTCACCTTATCAGGACCGAAAGTATACGACACTCCCCTATCACTCATTCCCCACCCTTTGACGTCTCTGCTAGGATCTGACCATAATAAATCACATAGTAAACCAGTCTCAGGGACGTCAGAAGGGCGCTGTAAATTTCTGATTTGATCCAAATTATGGAGGTCTGGAGAGAGCCCTCCATGCATACAGAGTATCTTCTCATCAATTAATGCCGCAACAGGTAGACAGTTAAAACAGTCTGTGAAAACTTTCCATAGTCTTACATTAAACCGTCTTTTGCATTCATCATAAAATCCATAGATGCGGTTAACTGATGCACATTCATGGTTTCCCCTCAGTAGGAAAAAGTTTTCGGGATACTTTATCTTATAAGCAAGCATAAGGCAGATTGTTTCCAGGCTTTGCTTCCCCCGATCCACATAATCCCCTAAGAACAAGTAGTTCGATTTTGGGGGTAATCCACCATATTCAAAGAGTCTAAGAAGATCAGAATATTGGCCATGAATATCCCCTGCCAAAGTTATGATTGAGAAAATGAAAATTAAAACGTGTATAGTCAAGGATGACATGAGACAGCCGTAAATGAACAACATCCCCCCCCCCCCCCACCACCACCACCACCACCACAGATGATGAAAACCCAAACACACAAATAGACAATATGTATGCAAGTGCGAATTCTTGATGAGCAAAGATATTAGGGCGTTGACAATTTATTTCATGCATTCCACTGCTAACTCAGCCTCAGTATTGAAGAATTAACAAAAACCAAAGAGCTTTTTTCTTGAAAACCACTATACATCTTTTCAAAACACAGAATCTTCTACTAAAGAAGACTACACCTCATCAACTTAGCTTTTAAAAAATTTAGAAAGTAGTACAATGATGAGCAGTCGCGCGGATTGCAACTAAAAAAGCTTACTCAGAGATTGCAAGGTCCGTGTCGCCTGTCATTAAGCATCTTGTGTAGAAATGTTACAGAAAATCAAAAAAATCATGTGTTTCCTAGCAATGCAGAAAAGGTTATTAATCTCTACTGCAAGTTAGACTTCACTTTAGCCAGTTGCGAGTTGCAAAAAAACAAGCAAATAACAAATAAACAAATTCGACTTGTTTTTTAGCGTTTCAAGATTACAGAATACGTTGGTGAAGACTGGTTCCACATTTATGGAGACCAAAAACATATACTGATATAATCCCACTAATCATGAATACATAGATAGCAACTAGCCAACTATAGAAGAGGCCGCAAACTGAGGAAGAATGGATTGAAATTGCATATCAAACAGTCAACACAGCAATAATCTAACCATAAAACCTGACTTAAGTGAATGATATTTGGCCGAAAAACTTTAGTTATCACGTTTATATACAGTAATCATCATAAATAACATCGTTTATGAACATAAATCATCGTACTAGAGCGTAAGATAAGGACTGTTTTTCTTGCTTAGTAAAAAATCTCCACATATTCCATTTCTAGACCAACAAATTCAATCATTCCGAAACTAGAGCTCTGACAGTCACCGCTAATCCCAGTTCGTATTAGCACAATCAGAATTGCAATTTCTTCACATGACAATAAACCTAATCACAATCTTCACACCAAGTCAACTCACCATGAACAACACAAAGAAAATCCAAGAAACCCAAAATGAATCAAAACCCTAGTTAAATTCAATCAAGATAAAGCAACAGTTCGTATAACCAAAACCCTACTCACGTGTTATATAGCTTTGACAAAAAAAATAAAAAATAAAAGAAAATCTCACCGCAGATCTTTATGGGTGCTTCAAGCTCGAGAAGATTAGGCTGCTGAAGGAAAATCTCTCTAGATTGCGCACAAAGCCTTCTCATTTCCGACTCCGATAGCTGCGCTTGTTTCCCAGGCCTCCCTTTAACCTCAAGCAATCGAGTTATTATATCATCCAAAGCGGCTGAATCCATCTAATTTCTTTCTTCTTCACTAATTCTATCATAAAAATCGCGAAAGGCCAAGAAAGTGACAGCTTTCGGAATTGAGAAAGAGAAAGACGAGAGGAATAAACCGAGACTGCGCGTTCTTGGAGTGTATTGAATTGAAGGCTTTGGTTTTAGCCTTTTAAACGGCTGTGGATTTTTGTAAGCAAATTCTTGTCAGTTCTGAAATGTACTCCTCCGCGATAACCCCACTGTGTGTGTTTATGGGGGAGACTGCGTGTGGCGGGGAGAGAAGAGAGAAGAGAGAGAGAGAGAGTGGACTGGGCCGACCTTGCAGACCTTTTCCCTTGTTCGTGTTTTCCACCAATATAAGAAAAAATTCTCTCACTTTATTCTTTTTCTTCTTAGAATTCTTTTTTCTCCTTTATTCGGAAACGATCACCAATTATCCAATTTGCCCGCTATAGATTTGCTTTAATCTCAGTAAAATAATGTAGAGAATATATTCACTTTCAAAGTTTCAAGTCGAAAAAAATTTTAAATGAAAAAGTGAAGTGTAAAGTTAACTATTCATAGCTTCAACTTACTTTGTTTTTCTTATTAAGAAAACTTAATTTATTTTAACAAACCTCAGCAAAACAAAGCTTTTCAAAGACAGTAAAAAAAAATAACGAATTTGGAAAGATTTAAATTAAAAACCTCATATATATGTGACCAATAATACAGTTAAGTAGTTCTTCTAACATCTATATATATATGAAAACAAAAGTTTGTAGAGAGAATTCTAAGCCCTTAATTTTGACTACTCCTAATCAATTTTAATCATTCCACAATTTTCGGAATAGCATTTCCTGTTAACAAATTAATTTTACTGTTAATTATATTTTCTTATCGACAAATGAATTAATGTTAATTTTCTTTTATAAATTTGAAATAGTGATTTGATCCACATTCACATATTTAGTAGAAAATAATTTTATGAGTAATCCATCAATAAGGCACAAAATAATTTAAATGATTTAGTTGAAATTAGTGAAAAAAAACTAAATTAAATAGCTTTGCATCATCATATTCTTCCCCTTTTCATGCCACACACGCCCAATAACTATTACACGAGTTGTTCAAAAAAGACTAATAGTTTGGTTCAAAACAAAAGACTAGTATTAAACTAATTATAAAATAACTAGCGTATAACCCGTCAAAAATTGACAGAAAATTATAAAAATTAATAAAATTATTAAATAATACTAATATGTAATAGATTAAAAAAAATATTATTTGTTAATTATTTTAGCGTTAAATAATTCGATTATGCAATTTACTAAACTCGCTTAGAATTTATATCCCTTGAACACATCTCAAATTCAATTAAAAAGTAATTTTACCACATGTTTATGTCTAAAACTCATATAGTTGTGTTTGTTAAAAATTATAACTAATATATTCTCATTACTTTCGATAATTGTTAAAGTTTTGTTCTTCTACAAAACTGATGTGGGCAAAAATATATTTTTCGCTCAAAGAAAAACGACTCTTATAAGCTGAATTTTTTAGCTTTTTATAAAGAAAAAGAGGCGAGAGAAGGAGCGGGTAGTGAGAGAGAGAGAGAGAGAGAGAGAGAGAGAGAGAAGAGATATATAGATAGCGAATAATACTATAAATGTTAAGATTGTCTATAAAATGAAAGTGACCCTAAATGCCCCACATTATGAATTCAACACAAGATTAAGAAAAAAAAAATAAGTTAAACTACCGCTTCACAATCATCCCGTCTACCCCGACGCTTTCGACCTGGAACTGGCCTATTGACTACAATACTGATTTTAAATTATATAAATAATCATCTTCCAAATATATTCATAAAAAAATTAATGATGACATTTATTTTCTTTTTACCTGAAATTAATATTTAATTATATACATAACTATATTCCAAAAATATTCACACAATATTTAATAAATAAAAATTTAATTATAAATTGTAGTATTATATAAATAATCATCTTCCAAATATATTCATAGAAAAATAAATGATGACATTCGTTTTCTTTTTTACCAGCTTCGAGAATAACTTTTTTAACTGTGAATAAAACTTTAAGAATTGTTTCGCTATGTACTTGGTAGTTTTTCCTTTTTACAAAACTTTATGTGCAATGATTGTAATTTATAAAATTATTTAGTCAATGATATAAGATAAAAGTTGACCATAAATATTCTTAATTTTATGAGTTCAAAATTATATAATATATTAAAAAAAAAGTTGTCCCGCAAGTATTGAATTGGTCCATCTACGCGCGCAATTATTGGTCGAAATTGACTCGTTGATAAATCGTTAGTAATTTTTCTGTCAATTTTCCTACATATTCTACATTTTCCAACGGAGACGATTAATCAAACAATTTGAGATGATGCGTTTAGAATTATTCAAACTTGTTTGAAATTTATATACTCGTACTTGTTTAAATTTCGATAAAAAAATTAGTCATTTGTGTTCCTTTCTGAAAAAAATCCGTATATTAGTCTACCGCCACAGTTCTGCATCAGAACTGGCCCGTAACTTATAAAAATTTATTTAGAATTTATATAGATCCAAAAATTTAATAAAAATAATGATTGTACTATTCGTTATCGTCCTTAATCGTATAGTAATATTCGTTAGTTAAAATTATATGCAAAGCTGGAAACCCAACTACAAATAACGTAAAAATTATTTCATGGATAACGATTATAGATTTAGAAAATACACGGGAAAAAAAGCATAAGGTAAAAAATTTCTCGAGTGTCGGTTGAAAATTGGCTCGTCTACCGCCACGGTTCCGGGTCAGAATTGACCCATTGACCACGATTTTGATTTATAAATGCACAATTTATGACGATTCTAGATTTTAGAAAATACATGAAAAATGAATAAAATGAAAAGTTTAAAATTAATAAGAATAAAGAATGAAAATGTGTCACGTGCGATCCCGAGTTGAAGTACCCGTCAGTTGGAAATTGATCCGTCTATCTAATTAATTGTGATGGTCCCGATACGAGTTCTGGTGTATGGGGGGAATACACCAGTAAAGACTTTTAAAAACAACCCCCTAAAAATAACACAACCGAGTAATGCAACTCAGTTGGAATCACAACTGAGTAAGAAACACTCAGCTGGAAGTGAAGTGCAGTGCGGAATGTGGTGGAAATTAACTCGTATAAAAATCTACTCACGCTTAAGTGCAAGGTTGGTCAATAACCAAGACAGTTGATATGGAAAAATGCAGTTTGTATGCTGGTTAGTTGGTCAGTTGAATATGCAATAAGATAACTGAATAATAAACACAACACACAAAGATTTACGTGGTTTGGAGATAACTCCTACGTCCACGGGGAGTTGTGAGTCCACACAACTCAGTCCAAGTTCTTCTGGACAAACCACAAAGCTTACGTGGGCTTTGCAACCGTTAAGATAAGTTTACGGGTACTTATCAACCTTACAGATAAGTTTACGGGTACTTATTAACCTATCTACTCAATTACGGGAATAGTAGGGTCCTAATAACCTTTTCAGGTGTGTGAGAAAGTGGGTTTCCAACTAATAGCTCGAACAAGAAGTGAGCTATGATCTAACACTCTACGAACTCTCAACTAGTGATGTTCTCAAGGTTGGATCGAAAAATACAAAGACAGAATCTAACGCTCTAGAACTCTCAACTAATGATGTTCTTAAAGGACAACTGTAGTTTTGCTTAAGAGCATAATGGAGTTGTTCTTTCGCTTTTATATCTCTTCTTGCACTTGTTTGTCTCGTGTATCTTGGTGAATGAATGAAGGCCTCTATTTATAGGCGGAGAGAATCAACTAGCCGTTGGAAGAGCTGTTGATCTCTGTTCTTTGAAAGCGATGGCTTGTCTCTCATCTCTGCAGACTTTCCAAATTTGGCAACTGCATGCTTCTGCTTTCCATCTGAGACAGCCTTGTGTTGGGCCAAATGAGGTAATGACAGAGAGTCAAACCTTCACGTGACTTCCTTATTTGAAATTCAAATCTTAACATTTGACCTCCAACATTCGATAGTCGGTTGAGTCGTTTGATCTTCATCTGATTGGTCTTCAGCTGATGTTCTATCTGAATGCTTCTGTCTGAGTAGGAACAGTTGAACTCTCAGCTGACTTTGAACTTCAAGTTGTTGATCTAACTGATTGAGTCCTACAACTGATGTTCCATCTTGAATGCTCAGTTGTCTTTCTTGTATCTGACTCTGATCAGTTGGCTTCGAACGCTCAATTGTCTTTCTTATAACTGATGTTCTCTTGCATCTTCTCCCTTTGAATACTTAGTTGTTGTTCTGAGACTTGAACGCTCAGGTGTTTTTCTTACACCTAATGTTCTATCCGAGTGAAGCCTTGTTGCCATCTTCAGCTGGAGTCCTGTAAAGATAAAATCTTAACAATGCTCAAACAGCGAGCCTAACTCCCAACATTAGGATCTGGCAACATCTACTCGGTTGGGGTCAGTTGATTTTGGAATCAATCAAAACTTTAATAAATTTCCCAACAATTTCCCCCTTTTTGATGATGCCAAAACCCTTATAAAATCCTTACAAAACAAACTGATCTAAATCCTACTGATCTATCCAAAATCTCAGCTGAAATTCTAGACAGTCTATAAGATTAAAACATCAAAGGGTTAGCACAGTTATAACATGATATTGAAATAACTTTGCGATTCAGAGCTTGGACAATGAGAGATTGTACGTCAAGTTGAATCGTATAACTGAATAGTTTTTATTACAACTGATGGTTACAAGATAAGCACAAAAACAAAAATTACATCAGTTGCTCAAAAACTAACTGAGCTAAAACTTAAGTCCATACTTGCTAAAAATTCTAACAAAAATCTCTCTTTTCGCTTCTGACTCCTTCGATATGTCAACCCCGTGCTCTCGGCAAACTTGTCTTGCCTCAGCTGCTATTTTCTGTCGGTTGGGGTTGCGAGAGTCTGGGAGGAAGGGAGGCCGATATGTAACCTTCTGAGGGACCGGAACTGTGTTCAGGTCCAGTTTTGCTTCTATCATGGCTCGCCTGAACTGGCTGAACATGCCCGGGTCCCCAGTGTGCAGCTCAGTCAGCGCTTCCTTGAAAGCTTTCCTCGGATCGTCAGTTGAGAAGACTTTTCTGTAATAGAAGTCATTCACAAACTCCTACTTGAACGACTCCCAGTCCTCGTTCCACTCGGCTGGCATCCACTTATCTACATGCCTGAACCGACTTTGTTGCTTGACCTTCCCTGGCAGCCTCTGTTGCTTCAGCCGAGCTTCAGCCTTAACCTGATGTTTGTCTATTCGGCGACGGCTGCAGGAGGCAATGTTCCGGTCCAAGTTCTTGGTTACTTTGTCCAGCTCATCCTCGAACTGGTTGACTCGCTTAGCTTGGCTAGCTGCGAACTTCTTAATCCAGTCGGGATTCATGTAATCTTTCTCTGCAACATCCATAGCCTTGGCAGCAGCAATGCACTCTTCGGTTGTGATACCGTCGAGTTCTGAATCAAGCTCGGCTGCGATCTCGGCTATGGAGTTGTAGGAAACTCCAAACTGCTCCGCCTGTTCCAAGTCTTTTGCCATTTCAGCTCCACCTACGTCGGTTGGCTTGGGAGCGGACTTCTTCTTCTGTGCTATCTTCCTCTTCGGCTGAGATTTTGTAGCTTCCTCAGCCTGGGTCTCATCTTCCCCCTGCATCTCAACATCCCCCTGCAACTCCTCTTCCCCCTTTTTTATCTTTCCCCTTTTTGGCATCAGCAACAAGGTTTGCTACTGATCCATCCAGAGAGGTGAGTTGTTGTTCGGCTTGTTGGATGCGGTTGAAGAGTTCATCAACCGCGCACTCTATTCCGACCTTCTTTGCCAGTTCGGAGTCATGGCGCTCTTGTTCGGCTTTCCTCAATCCAGCGAATGTTTCAGTTACCTCAGTCTGGAAAGCAACAAACTCAGCCCATCTTGACTCGAACCGAGACTCTCATTCTTCATCCTGAGTCTGTTGAGATTTGGCGAGGTTGGAATCAGAAATGGATTGGAAGACATTCAGTTCGGACTTGATCCCCAGAACAGTTGATTTCACGTCAGAAATGTCTTGGCTGGTGGAGGAAGAGAGTTCGTCCAGCTTTATCTTCAGTGAAACATTCTTCTCCATCAGCTGCTTGTTCTTCTCCTCTTGTGCTTCCAACATCCTCAGCTGATCTTCTTTGTTTTGCTGGAAGTTGGCAAGCATCTCCATCCTTAGCTGGTTCACCCTCTCAGCTATCAGCTCGCAAATGTCTTCAGTTGAGGGTGCTGGCTGATTAGCTGGAGCTTGTTGTTCAATCAGAGCTGGCTGGTCAACTATAATTATGGCTTGTCGGTTGGCCATGTACAGTTGAAGCTCTTCTTCTTCTTCCTTGGCGGCTGCGGCGGCTGCATCAAGATCAACAATAAAGTCAGCAGATTTTGCAAGCATGTTGTCCAGGAACTTGATGCAATCTTCTTCAGCCATTTCCCTCGTGTCTGAGCCTTCCACCTTGCTCAGGTCTAGACGACGCGTGAACAGCGCAACCTTGTTGTTGTAGGCGACCTCCAGATTTGTGTAGTTGAAATAATCTCGGAGGCGTGACTCGTCAGCCTTCAACTGGTTTCAGCTGTGTACCCTGATCGTGTCTTCCTTCACATACCAGTGACTGAAGATGAGGTTGAACTGGTACAGCAGCTCGGTTCCAAGTGTAGCAAAAATCGGCATGTCGCGAGCTTCTGGGAACATCCCGATCAGCTTCTGGAAGCAATAGGCCACCTTGCCTTCATGCTCCATCGCGACAGCCTGAGGATCAACTTCGTCATCGATTAGGGAGGGAGAAAGATTTTCATATGACAATGGTTCAAAAGTTTCATCAATGTTGGCCAGAGAGACGGTCTCAACATTGGCATCGAGCTGGGAGCTCGGAATGTTAGATTCTGTGGGGAGTGGGGTATCAACCGGTTCATCAACATTGGCCGAAGAGATGGTCTTAATGTTGGCATTGAGCATTGAGCTCGGAATCTCTGGCTGTTGATCGGTTGAGAGAGCGAGAGGCTCTTGGGGCGGTACGGCATCAGCTCCTGCCGTGGGGGAGGTAGGAATGTCTTCAATTTCCTCAGAGGAGGAAGAAGCATCCGAGGTCAGGTCCGTTTCCATCCCATCAGCCTCATTAGCAGCGCGAGGAACGATCTCGAAGGCAGCTGCCTCAGCTGAGTGGCTCGACTCGGATGGCTCCTCAGTTGGTGCCGTCTCAGCTGGCGTCTCCACAGCTGGTACCTCCTCCTCAGTTGGCGTACCCTCAGCTGGCACATCCTCAGTTGGTACCTCCTCCTCAGCTGGCGTACCCTCTCTTCAGCTGTCTTCACAGCATCTTTCTTCTCCTTAGGAGTATACACACTCCTAACTACATCCTGAGCTTTCTTCGTTGTTGGGAACAACATCAGCTTCTTCACGGGGGTTTCCTCGCAGTCCTCCCAGACCATGTTCTGACCCTTGGTTGCGAGCAGGATCAGAGCAGATATTTTGCAACCGAAGTTGAGAGTCCCCTTGACACTCAACAATCGCTCCCCTAATTCGGTTGTGGTCTCGGAGATCTTCTGCTTCTCCAGAGTCAGCTGGTGTTCAAAATACCTGAACCAGTCGACGTTGTGCTTGTGTTTGTGCTCCAAAGCAATTAATTGCTTGAGCTTCGGTCGGCTGATGTCGCCGAAAGCACCGCTGTAACTGAACACAACCTTGGAGACAACATTGAACAAAAGTCGATGCTCCGGCTTCAACTTCGTCCTCTGCATATTGCTCTTTAACTTTTCCGGAGTGATGAGAGCACTCTCCAGAAACTCATCGGCTTCCGTGTCAGTTATGTTGTCGAGGGTGTCTGTGGCGGTATGATTCGGCGGAATGACTTGGCGAAGAATATCGGAAACTGCAATGGGGACGGTGACACGGCGAATGGTTCTGGCCGGAACGTCCCGTTGACGGCAAGAAACTTCTGTAACTACTCCATCCCTGCTGTCGATGGGCGATTTCATATTCACGTAGAACTCTCCGACCTGGCGCCTGAGCAGGTGGGAGGGGAAGAGCTTCGCCCATTCCAGTAGGCCGTTCTCCCTAAGAATATCGGCGAGGGGAGACAGCACTGGCGACTCCAATTCATTCTCTGAGAGGATCTGCTCAAAGTGTATCTTCGAAATCAGCAAGTCGAACGATTCTTCATAAGATGTGGGGACTAGAGAGGGTCCGGAGGAAGCCATTTTCTTTCCTTTGGGTGCCATTTAATACGTCTGAGAAGGTATATATAAGAAGGAAAGAAAAAACTTGCAGTAAATGGTTAGACAGAATCTGAGAAGATGATGAACAGTTACTGCAGATAAATGCGAATGAGGAAGGTAAGAGATCACTTCCTGATTTTCCGCCTTTTATAGGTTTTAGGCTCGATTGAAATCGATGGCTAGGGTTGAATGGCGCGAATCCATCAACGGCTGAGATTACGCGACTGTTGACTAGCTTTGACTTGATGTCACGAACCGAGTTCCAACCAGCGCGTGAGAAGGTGAACTGTTTTTCATGTCAGCCCAGTCGCACTATAAAGTAGGCTATTGATGTTCAGCCGTACTTTACATTAAATGCGGCATGATGGCTATTTTAATGTAACTGACATACTCAGGAATGTTTGAATTTATTTCAAACATTCTCATTTAAGATCATAACACCTTCAGCCATAAATGTTACCTAACAGCTGATGTCGAAATCAGCTATGTTCACCTGTCAGCTAATGTGGGAATCAGCTGTGTTCCAATATTGCGGCATACCATCAGCTGACTCGAGTTCGTCTGTTCAGCTGATGTCTGATCTCTTCGGTTGGCGATACGCATCCGAGATTCCCCCTTCATCTGAGCTTCCCCCTCAGATGGATATCTATCTCTTCACCTCAGTTGGTTCCTCATCTGATGGCTCCAACAATCCAAGTATATCACATAACATTTTGAACCGTGCTTCGGCTAGAGGTTTGGTGAAGATATCAGCTCTCTGAATCTCAGTTGGAATCTTCTCCATGGATACGTCCTTCTTCTCAATATGATCTCGGATAAAATGATGTCGGATGTCGATGTGCTTCGTCCGAGAATGGTGAACAGGATTCAAAGAGATAGCAATGGCACTTGAGCTATCACAATAAATAGAAACCTGTCCAGTCGCGACTTCATAATCTCTCAGTTGTTGTTTGAGCCACAACACTTGCATGCAACAACTACCGGCAGCCATGTACTCTGACTCGGTTGTAGAGGTGGCAACACATGCTTGTTTCTTGGAGAACCACGAAACTAGCTTGCTTCCCATGAACTGACAGTGTCCAGATGTGGACTTCCTGTCCAACCGATCTCCGGCTAGATCTGCATCTGAGTATCCGGTCAGTTGGATATTGTCGTCGGTTGGATACCACAACCCAACATTAACTGTGCCCTTCAGATACTTGATGATGTTCTTTGCTGCCAACATGTGTGCTTCCCTTGGTTGAACTTGGAACTGAGAACACACTCCAACCGCGTAAGATATGTCTGACCGACTGGCGGTTAGATATAGCAAAGAACCGATGATCCCTCTATACTTACTGGCATCCACGAGCTTTCCCTCAGTTCCAGGTTCAATCTTCCAGTTAGTATTCATCGGGATCCTTGTGGTCTTACTTGTCTGCAATCCGAACTTGGTGATGAGCTCTTTTGTATACTTGGACTGATTGATGAAAATCCCTTCTGGCGACTGTTTCACTTTTAATCCAAGAAAATAGTTCATCTCGCCTATCATCGACATCTCGAACTTTTCCTTCACGAGATTTGAGAAATTTTCACACAACTCCTCTGACTTGGAACCGAATATGATGTCGTCGACGTAGATTTGCACAACAAGTATATCTTCTCCAACTTTAATGATGAACAGTGTTTTATCAACTGACCCTCGTTTGAACTCCGAGTTCAGAAGAAAACCACAAAGAGTGTCATACCAAGCCCTGGGTGCTTGCTTCAATCCATAGATTGCTTTCTTCAACTTATACACTCTTCCATCTCCAGTCTCAAAACTGGGAGGTTGTTCAACATATACATCTTCCTTGATATCTCCGTTGAGGAATGCACACTTCACATCCATCTGATAGACCTTGAACTTGTGAAATGCAGCATATGCTAGAAAGATTCGGATGGCTTCCAGCCTTGCAACCGGCGCGAAGGAGTCCTCGAAATCGATTCCTTCTTGTTGGCAATATCCCTGAGCTACCAACCTTGCCTTGTTCCTCACGATGAATCCAATGGTGTCTCTCTTGTTCTTGAAAATCCACTTTAATCCAATGACTTTGACACCATTTGGTCTTTCTACCAACTCTCATACACAGTTGGGTAGAAATTCATTCAGCTCTTCTTGCATGGCTGTTGTCCAGTGAACACAGTTGAGAGCTTCCACAACATTCTTCGGTTTTGGCACATCAGCTACGAAGCAAGAAATCATGGCAACATCTCCTGCTTGCTCGAATTCCTCAAGAACTGCCAACTCCTCAGCATATTGGGCATAAGTGTTGGAATCTTCCTCGGTTGAATCTGAATTTGCAACTCTGCTCCTTGTACGCACACCTTCGGTTGGATCTCCGATGATGTTGTCAGTGGAATGATCTTCATACCATCTTCTGTTGCGTCTTCCTTCTTCTTCCAACATTGGTTGTTCCGTGATTTCAACTGATGGTGAATCCTGAGCTGTGGGAGATGATGGAATCTTCAGAACTGGTGATTGATCAGCTGTTGAGTCTGGATCCTTAACATTGACAATATTTTGAACCGGGTTTGGTTGGGCTTCGGATGCTGATGCAGTTGGAGTGACATCAGCTGGAATTCCCCCTTGAGATGAGCTGGGGTTTTCGCATTCATCTTCAGAGGAGTAAGGATCATCATCCTCGGTTGCCCATACCAATGGTTCAGCTAGATTCTTTTCCCTTAGAGCCTGCGATCTAGTGAGAGCTGGTGGAACATGTGGATCAGCTTGTTGTCCTTTAGCCTGTTCCCTGCACTCAAAAGTAGATTCATCAAAACTAACATGAGGTGTTATCTCCACAACACGAGAGCTATTGTTGAAAACTCTATAAGCCTTGATCCGAGCGGCATATCCGAGAAATATGCCCTTCGAAGCCTTGGCATCAAAAGTTTTCAACTGAGTCTTCCCATTGTTGTGAATATAACACTTAGAACCAAAAACGCAAAAATATGAAATAACATGCTTCATGCGAATCCATAGCTCGTATGGTGTCTTTCCCAACCGCTTGGTCAGAGGTTCTGGGTGTAGCAGGCTGTGTTGATGGCCTCAGCCAAAATCTCTTTGGCAGAGTTGAGCTTGTCAACATGGATGTAGCTGCATCTTTCAGCGTTCGGTTCCTTCGCTCGGCTACTCCATTCTGTTGCGGAGTACGCGCAGCTGATGTTTGATGAGTAATTCCATGCTTTTTGCAGTACTCGATGATGGTTTCATTTAGAAACTCGGTCCCACAATCTGATCGGATGGAAATAATTTTCATCTCTTGTTAGTTCGATATCCGATCCATCAGCTTGGGTAGCTCATCTCGGGTTTCACTCTTGTGATGCATGAAAATGGTCCACGTGTACCTAGAATAATCATCAGTAATAACAAGGGTATACTCATTACCATTCATGCTTTTTGGTGTAACTGGCCCGAAGAGATCCATATGGATCAGCTGCAACACTCGGTCGGTTGAGGGAGTTGTTTTCAACCGGAAGGAGGATCTAGCGAGCTTTCCCAGCTCACATGCACTGCAGATATGTGTTGTTGAAAACACTCGGTTTGGTATGCCTTTTGCATGTTCTTGTCTGGCAAGTCGGTTCATAGTCTTGAAGTTCAGATGGTTGAGCCTTTTGTGCCACAGCCAGCTCACATCTGAACTGCTCTTTGATAACAGGCAGGTGTGAGGAGGACTACTATTCCACTCAGCATAGTATACATTCCCGGTTGGGGATCGATTTCCCAACAATATGACCTGCTTTGATCCGACATTTTTAACCCTGCAACCCTGTGCATCAAACTTGACAGAGAAACCATTATCACAGAATTGGCTGATTGAGAGCAAGTTATGCTTCAATCCATCAACATATGAAACATTTGAAATCGACACGTGATTGGTTTCAAGGGTACCGTGGCCTCTGGTGTGACCTTTTGAGTTGTCACCAAAGGTAACTGATGGTTCTTCTTTCTCCACGAAACTCCAAGCAAATCCTTCAGATTTGTCATGTGTTTCGAGCATCCACTATCCATCACCCACATGGTTTGTGATGCTTTATTCTTCCTCAGCTGTTTCTCCTGTTCCTGCACAGAGAAACTCGCTTAGGTCCCCAATTTTAGTTGGGTTCTGGAAGGTTAGAACCAGTTCCCCCTTGAACTGTGATTCGTTTTTCCCTGTATACTCGGATAGATTTATCATTCCAGATCACTTTTCCTTCATCATCAACTATAACAACACCTCGGTTATCCTTAGGCTTGTTGTTAGTAGTGATGTTCTGTTTCTTGGAAGGAGATGGATTTCTCCCATTGTGAGCTTTCGGAGGAGAGGCTTTCCCCTTGTTTTGATGGCGCTTTTTATCCTGTTGGATTTGTCTATGAGGTCGGACGCCTGGTTGGAATCCCTGTGACCGAGTCTGATTCCATCTTCCTGACTGTCGATGATAGTTGTTCATGCCCTGTTGTTGGTTCATGTTGTAGCATGAATATCTCCAGCTGTTCGAACTGTTCTTCATCGGTTGACTCGGTTGGAACCTTTGGTTGAACTGATGATGGAACCGCTGTTGATTCAGATGGTTGGATCCTTGTCGGTTCTGCGGTCGGTTCCATTCTTTCTGATGTTGGCTCTGAGGTCAGTTCAGAGGTCGGTTCTAAGTTCGGTTTCGATTGTATCTCCGATGCCTCTGGTTCCTCTTCTGACTCTTGGAACATTCCCCCTCTGTTCTCCATCAACT
Organism: Schizonepeta tenuifolia; assembly: GCA_029490685.1. Classification (NCBI taxonomy): domain Eukaryota; kingdom Viridiplantae; phylum Streptophyta; class Magnoliopsida; order Lamiales; family Lamiaceae; genus Schizonepeta; species Schizonepeta tenuifolia. The sequence goes on along the minus strand of CM055955.1, from coordinate 141,222,963 downwards.
GCTCTTTTTCCTTTCTCAGTTGAAGTTTCCTTAGTCGGTTGAGCTTGCTGAGAAGTGGAGGTTGGATTACTTTGGGGAGATTCAGACTCAACTGTGTTAGGTTCGACAACCTTGACCTCCACTGCTTTGATGAAGGTTTCTAGAGGAATTCCAGTATCCTTGATCACATCATAACCGAGTCCTGACACGTCATCCATCTGTCGGGTGTAACTGATGAGATTCTCGATGATCTTGGATAACTGATATAGTTTTATCAAGTTGTCCTTCTCAGTTTGCAACTCTTTGAGGAGAACCGCTATATGCTCGGTCTGTCCGTCTGACTTCTTTATCAGCTGGCCGATCTGAGCCTCTTGCCTTTTCAACTGATCATGCTGCTCCTGGATTTGATTCTTCAACACCTCATCGGTTGGAGCATTAGTTCGGTTGGCCGTATTCAGTTGATTTTTGAGATTATCAATCTCTTCAGTTTGGCTCTTAATCAGATCGTCCTTTTCAGTTAAGGATTCTTCAAGTTTGGGGAACTGTTCTTGAAGACTCTTAAACTCAACCGAGTGCTGATGTAGTTCCTCACTGAGTTCCTGAAAGTCACTCCAGGAGGGTTCTAACTCTTCATCCAGTTTTTCCTGCATGTTAGAAATATTGGAAGAATTTAAATTAGAAGGACTAGAGTGTACCTCAGTATCATCCTGGTCGGTTCCAAGTGCCATGAAGCATTGATCCTGACCGATAGCGTTGTTGGTGGAAGTCAGCTCATCCTCATCTTCAGTGTCAGTGAAGATGTCCATGTCGTCAGCTGCTTCTTCTGCAACCATGGCCTTGTTCTTTCCAGTTTGCTTGGCCCTCAATGCTTCTCTTTCTTTCTTAGAAAGATCTGGACAATCAGCTTTGAAGTGTCCCCCATTGCCGCATTCAAAGCAACCGTTGTTCACAGGCTTTGAGTTATCTCGAGTTCGGTTAGATTTGTAGAACCTCTTGTATTTTACGAACTGAGTGTCCATGTCAGCTAGCTTCTTTGACAGGGCGGCTATATTCTGTTGCAGCTCTTCTCTGCTTGGCTCCTTCGTGGCTGTGTCCGCAGATTGTGTTGGCCTTGATGTTCGTGGCTTTGAATAGTCAGCTCGGAGTGCTACTGACTTTGTGGCTGAACCAACATTCTCATGTCGACTCGTCTGAACCGAGGACTGAGTTGACCTTCGTCGGTTCACCTTGTACTCATTTTCCTTCAGAATTGAGAACAATCTTTCAGTTCCCATCTCACCAAGGTCAGCTCGGCTCTCATGAATATTGGTGAAGGTATCCCACTCAGCTGGTAGAGCTTGTAATACTTTGAGGTTGATTTCTCTCAAAGTATATTTTCCTCTTCGGATGGACTGGATCCTTCTGATAATGTCCATGAACCGGAGCTCTAACTAATCAATGGTTTCATCAGTTCTCAGACAGAAGTTGTCAAAGTCTTGACAGGCATGTGAGAACTTGTTCTCCTTTGTTTCGTCGCTTCCTTCACTCAGAGATGCCAAGATATCCCACATCTCTTTAGCGGTGTCGCACTCTTCTATCCAAGGAAGATAGTCTTGTCCAACTGTGGACATGATCGTGCTCTGAGCCCAGATATCCAACTGGCTCACTTTGGCTTCTTCTGGAGTGAAGTCTTCTGGCTTCTTCTCCACTAACTCCTCAGTTGCATCCCCATCATTGGGATTTATAGGAGTGCGAGTGACTCTCTCTCTGATGATGATCGGTCCGGATGTGAGTACTTGTTGCATTCGATGATGCTTTGACAGTAGGATCTTCTTCATCCGAGTTCTCCAGGGTGTATAGTTCACAACCGAGAACATGACCACGATCTTGTATTTAACATCCATCTGCACACAACAACAGAAGAAAAATGCAAGCAGATATGCACTAGCGTGATAAAGAGATCTGTTCAGTTGACCACTGAAGAAAACACCTCGAATTCACACCTCGTGAAACAGAGTCAGCAGTCTTTTGAACCACTGCTCTGATACCACTTGATGGTTCCGATACGAGTTCTGGTGTATGGGGGGGAATATACCAGTAAAGACTTTTAAAAATAACCCCCTAAAAATAACACAAACTCAGTTGGAATCACAACTGAGTAAGAAACACTCAGCTGGAAGTGAAGTGCTGTGCGGAATGTGGTGGAAATTAACTCGTATAAAAATCTAGTCACGCTTAAGTGCAAGGTTGGTCAATAACAAAGACAGTTGATATGGAAAAATGCAGTTTGTATGCTGGTTAGTTAGTCAGTTGAATATGCAATAAGATAACTGAATAATAAACACAACACACAAAGGTTTACGTGGTTCGAAGATAACTCCTACGTCCACGGGGAGTTGTGAGTCCACACAACTCAGTCCAAGTTCTTCTGGACAAACCACAAAGCTTACGCGGGCTTTGCAACCGTTAAGATAAGTTTACGGGTACTTATCAACCTTACAGATAAGTTTACGGGTACTTATCAATCTATCTACTCAATTACGGGAAAAGTAGGGTCCCAATAACCTTTTCAGGTGTGTGAGAAAGTGGGTTTCCAACTAATAGCTCGAACAAGAAGTGAGTTATGATCTAACACTCTACGAACTCTCAACTAGTGATGTTCTCAAGGTTGGATCGAAAAATACAAAGACAGAATCTAACGCTCTAGAACTCTCAACTAATGATGTTCTTAGAGGACAACTGTAGTTTTGCTTAAGTGCAGAATGAAGTTGTTCTTTTGCTTTTATATCTCTTCTTGCACTTGTCTGTCTCGTGTATCTTGGTGAATGAATGAAGGCCTCTATTTATAGGCAGAGAGAATCAACTAGCCGTTGGAAGAGCTGTTGATCTCTGTTCTTTGAAAGCGATGGCTTGTCTCTCATCTCTGCAGACTTTCTGAATTTGGCAACTGCATGCTTCTGCTTTCTATCTGAGACACCCTTGTATTAGGCCAAATGAGGTAATGACAGAGAGTCAAACCTTCACGTGACTTCCTTATTTGAAATTCAAATCTTAACCTTTGACCTCCAACATTCGATAGTCGGTTGAGTCGTTTGATCTTCATCTGATTGGTCTTCAGCTGATGTTCTATCTGAATGCTTCTGTCTGAGTAGGAACAGTTGAACTCTTAGCTGACTTTGAACTTCAAGTTGTTGATCTAACTGATTGAGTCCTACAACTGATGTTCCATCTTGAACGCTCAGTTGTCTTTCTTACAACTGATGTTCTCTTGCATCTTCTCCCTTTGAATACTTAGCTGTTGTTCTGAGACTTGAACGCTCAGGTGTTTTTCTTACACCTGATGTTCTATCCGAGTGAAGCCTTGTTGCCATCTTCAGCTGGAGTCCTGTAAAGATAAAATCTTAACAATGCTCAAACAGCGAGCCTAACTACCAACATTAGGATCTGGCAACATCTACTCGGTTGGGATCAGTTGGTTTTGGAATCAATCAAAAGTTTAATAAATTTCCCAACAAATTGACAAATTAGAAATTACATATTATTTAACAAATTAAATAAAAAATATTAGACTGTTTTCAAATTTAATTCGGTCAACCAATAAATTATCCAAACTATTTTGGAACAATTTATTTTGTCAACTAATAAATTGGTTCCCTAATAAAAATAATTATCTACTCGGCCAATTAATAAATTGACCAAATTAAATTAAATTAAACTATAAAAATATAGCAGTTATTTATTCGGGTGATTAATAAATAAATTGGCAAAATAAAACTCTTACAAAAAATTAATTATCTATTCGGCCAATTAATAAATTGACCAAATTAAATTAAATTAAACTATAAAATATAGTTATTTATTCGGCCGATTAATAAATAAATTGGCCAAATAAAACTGATTAAACAAAAGATGAGAAAATACACATTGATTCAAGGTATTTATAGACTTTTCAATCGGTGAAGTTTCATTGAGAAACCGACGTGGGACACAAGATTTTAGTATAGCTATTTAAAATTTATTATTTTACATTTAAAAATTCGAAAATTTGAGAATTTAGATGGAGGAATATAAGGGGTGCAACGTAGGATTTTTTTAAAGCAAGAATCGTTTTTCTTTTAATAACAATATAATAATAATAATTACATTTGTCTCTAAATCTACTATAACAAAAAAAAAATACTAGTATTATCTAATAACAAAATAATTATAGTACCGGCAAAAAAATGACCCGCCAAGATGAACCATACTGCCATCTAAATACAATTACTATTTAAGAGACAAATTTTGAAATAATTATAACAACTATTAAAATATAAAATTTGGTCCATCTTTTTCAAAAATATAAATTTTAACTATTTAGTTTGGGATAAAAATATTCTTAATGTGGAGCGGGTCGGGTCTGACGCGAGCGGGCGCGGGTCGGTTCAGGCCGAGTATGAGGCATCTGGTATAAATTTAATCTTATTAGTACCAATTGTTCTAGTACATCTGGTATAAATTTAGCCTTATTAGTGTCAATTGTTCCAAATTTGGTACAATTGGGACGAATTATCGAATTAGTTCCAAATGTTCCAAGTTATAACATGATACTCTTGGGACGAATATTCCAATTATTTCAAGTTATACTGCTCCTATTACTAATATAAGGATAATCGTCGGACAACAATTTATATTTCTTCAGCTCGCTCCGAGGTCTTTGGCTCTCCTCGCACAAATCTTAACCAAAGAAGAAGCGGCAAACAAAAAAACGAAAATGCCAACAAAATACGAAGAGGCAAACAAAAAATTTGAAAATTAAAAAAAATCTGAAAAATAAAAAAGCAGAAAAAAAATCTGAAAAAAACAGAAAAAAAGAAAAAATTAGAAAATAAAAAGAGAAAAGAAATCTGGAAAATGGAAAAAAACAAAAAAAAAATGAAATCTGGAAAATAAGAAGGAAAAAAAAACAAGAAAAAAGAAAAGGAAAAAAAAACTAAAAAATAAAAACAGAAAAACAGAAAAAAAAACTTAGAAAGGAAAATCAAGTGTCAATAAAATGGGTGAAGGAGTAATGGATTGAAAATAGAAGAGGGAAAATGGTATTTAGGTCCTAAGTTCAAAAAATGGTCATAATTTATATTTATGAAGAGAATGGACTAAAATTTATGTTTTAATGTTCGTTATGGCTATATCACATGATATTCTCATTATTTAATATATATATATATATATATGTATATATACGAAGTATATATATATCACATGATATTCTCATTATCTAATTATAGCTATATCACATGATATTCTCATTATTTAATATATATGTGATATAGTTATAATGACCATTAAAATATAAATTTTGGTCCACTTTCTTCAAAAATATAAATTTTGGTCATTTTTTTTCAATTTGGAACAAAAATATCCTTAATGAAATGCGGAGCGGGTCAGGTCTGACGTGGGCGGAGCGGGTCGGTTCGGGCTGGGTATGGGGCATCTGGTACATCTGGTACAAATTTAATCTTATTAGTACCAATTGTTCTAGTACATCTCATACAAATTTAGCCTTATTAGTGCCAATTGTTCCAGATTTTGTACAACTGGGACGAATTGTCGAATTAGTTCCAGATGTTCCAAGTTATGACATGGTACTCTTGTGACGAATATTCCAATTATTCCAAGTTATACTGCTCCTATTTTGTGGCTCCGCCTTCACTCCGATTACTAATATAAGGATACTCGTTGGACAATAATTTAGATTTCTTCGGCTCGCTCCAGAGCCTTCGACTCTCCTCGCTCGAATCTTCATCAAAAAAGAAGAGACAAACAAAAAAAACGAAGAGGCAAACAAAAAACGAAGAGGCAAACAAAAAACGAAGAGACAAACAAAAATTTTGAAATTAAAAAAATATATGGTAAATTATAAAAAAATAGAAAAAAGGAAAAAAAATCTGAAAAATAAAAAAATATGGAAATAAAAAAGAAAAGAAATCTGGAAAAAAAAAAGAAAAAAAAGAAAAAGAACTGGAAAATAAAAAAAAAAACAGAAAAAAGGGAAAAATAACTTGAAAAGGGAAACAAGTGTCAATAAAACGAGTCAAGAAGAGGAAAATGGTATTTAGGTCCTAAATTCAAAAAAAATGATCATAATGTAAGTATTTATGAAAAAAGGTGGACCAAAATGTATATTTTAATGTTCATTAATTATGGTTATATCAGATGATATTCTCTATTAAAATACGATAGTAAGTTTAGTAACACATTAATTTTACCGCCAATATTTTGTAATTAGAGCATTCGCAGCGGGATGTCGAGCACCGGGTCGAGCGCGGTGTCGAGTGCCGCTCGACATAGCACCAGGTGGTGTCGACACCGCTGTGGAGTGCTCGACTCCACCGAGGTTGAAGGCTATGTCGATGGAGGTGTCGATTTATCGACACCGCCGTCGACTTCGAGTTGGCAGCAACATGGGGACACGTGGCGTGTCCTCATTGGTCCTTGCTATTTTTTTTTCTGATTAAAAAAAATAAAAAAAATGTGTGCAACGGCTACATCACACAAATTCACTATATATACCCCTTTATCCCATTCACACACCACACCAAATTCTAATCTTCATCCATTCATTCATACAAATCCAAAAAAAAATTCGCTCTTTTTTTCCTACAAAAAAATAATGAGTAGGCCGGGTGCGAGCTTCAATCATGAAGAGATTGAGGAACATTGCCGCCGACGTATCGAGTTGGCTCAGCGAGCCATGGAGCTTTACCAACAAGCATAGATGACGAACTGAATATGAGGACGCACATGCACCAGAATCGTGAGGAAGCCGAACAACGCCTCCGACGAGATTATTTTGACGACCACCCTATATAAGGTGATGTTGTCTTCCGCCGGCGGTTTCGAATGAGCAAGGGCATGTTCTCGAGAATAGCTCAAACTCTTGAGGCTCGGGAGCATTATTTTCAGCAACACCCGGATGCCACTGGTAGATTGGGGTTTCACGTCTTTGCGAAGTGCACCGTTGCTCTAAGGCAACTTGCCAATGGTGGAGCAGCCGATCAGTACGACGAATATCTGCACTGTGGAGATACAACGGGCAATCAGATCCTCAAGTATTTCTGTCGGGCAATCAGAACTGCTTTCGGCGACTACTATATGAGGCGGCCAAACGAGGCTGACATCGCTAGAATCACTGCATTGCACGAGAGGACGCACGGCTTTCCCGGGATGCTTGGAAGCATCGGCGGTATGCACTGGGCATGGAAGAATTGTCCATCGTCTTGGAGAGGAATGTACACTAGACGACATCGTGATCCAACACTCATCCTTGAAGTTGTCGCCTCCCAAGATTTGTGGATTTGACATGCTTTTTTCGGTGTCGCCGACTCTCTGAACGACATCAATGTGCTCAATCAGTCCTCCCTCTTCAGCGACGTCCTCAATGAGAGAGCGCCGTCAATTGAATTCACTGCAAACATCTGCCAGCACCACGTAGGATATTATCTCGCCGACGACATCTATCCGAAGTGGGCCTCTTTCGTGATTATGTTTAATTGAAAATTAGTCAACTAAATTAAAAAATAGGGTCCACCGTAGCTCAAATTTTTGCCATTTATAATTGGTGGATCCTACATACTTAGCTTATTATTTTAATTGAAAAATATTAAAGTATGGGAGTTTCAAATGGGGGAAAAATACAGTAGGAAGACAGACAGACTCGTCATACTTCTTTTACACTTTGGATTCAATCAATTTTATTTATGAATTAAACAGTTAAGTACTTTCACCGCCAAATTCTCCTCTCAATCATCAGTGAATAATTACTCTCCAAAATAGATTTTTCTTCTTTTGAAAAATCACAGCGATGGCGAGCAGAAGAATGGAATCGTGTAATTACAGGAACCCTTGTTTAACAATGCACCAACCGTGGGCATCTTTGCTTGTTTATGGCATCAAACGAATTGAAGGCAGATCTTGGCCCGCTCCAGTTAGAGGTAAAAATCAACACCGCTTTCAACTCTAGATTTGGTTAAACCCTCTTGCTTTTAAATTTGATCCAAATACTTATTTTTTCTGAATTTGATACTTGCTTGAATTTGTGGGTGCTAACTGTTAATTTCGGTTTAGTCTCGTCAAGATTTGAATTTTGTTGGATGTGAATTTTGCTGTTGTTATATGATAATACTTGCTTGAGGAAACAAATTGAGATGTTTTCTGGAATTTGAGCCTGGCATGTTCTTAGTATATGTTAATACTGAATTGAGAATAAAATCTCAAGTTTATCAAGTTACTACTATTATATTGGTTTTAGACAGAGTTTTGTTTTGTTTTGCTTTTTTTTTTTTGTTGCCTTTCTGATTAACGTGCTGTGAGATTAGTTTTCGTGGCTACTCTTTAGATGGCATTATATATGATTTTATGGATATTGCTTGGTTTTGGGCTTTGGAGATTGTCTCGTTGGGAGACAGAGGACTTTGGTATGGCTTGATTGGAGAGATTTAGTGTTTAGGGTTCATGAATTTAGATTCAATGAGCATTTTGAGTTGATTTGGCCTTAAATTAAGTACCTTTAGGTTATGTGTTTATGGACTGTGAAAGTTGAAAATCCATTGTCTTTCAAGTGCAACCTTTGGTTTAAATGCCTGTGTTGTCATTTGTGCGATCAATCATTACTCTCATCGTTGAGGGACCAAAATTATGTTAGCAATAAGTTTGTATGACTGCCTCGGTTTTGTCTTGGGATTTCTAAAGCCATTTTTGTCCTATATGTGTCGAGAGATTATGTTTATAATCAAGGCCAATGGCCTGTGTATTCACCAGTATAGTGTCTCTATTCAAATGCAAGTGTTTGTACAGTTGTTATAATGGAGTCTCGATTATCTCTGTCTTCTGCTTCTTTCCAAAGGACGGCTGTGGATTCATGCAGCTGGTAAGGTTCCCGAACCAGAAACAATCAAAGCTATGGAAGACTTTTACAGGGAGATCTACGCAATGCATGGAGTAACAGATATCAAATTCCCCGAGCATTACCCAGTTTCCAGACTTCTAGGTATCATATGACATGCATCACATAAATTAGTTTATGTCTAAGCCTATATTATTATCATGTAAAAGTAGGTTTTCTTAGTCTGGTGTTAGTCGAAAGTATGGCAGTTAAATTTGATGACACTTCCCAAATAAGAACCAAGCAAGGACTCCTCATTTCTGAGTAACCTTAAATTTCATCATTCGACAGGTTGTGTTGACGTGGTAGGCTGTGTTACATGTGAAGAGCTAGTAAACTGGGAAGCCATGCCTGCCTCGGTGAACACCATAACCATTATTGTTTTTCACTTAATAATCAGCTGCACTATAGGGATTGTTGGTAGAGTTGCCCTCGATGCATCTTCATATTTTATGCTTATAAACTCTCGATCTTGATACTGCAGGTGAGAATAGAAGGACAGACAGCTTTTTGTTGGCTGTGTGAGCAACCTCAGGTCTTTCATTACACCTGATAATCTTGTGTTTTCAGTTACCTGGCTGCTGGTATTTCTTAGTCTATAAATTTATCGTTTCATCCACACATTCTCAAATAAAGAATGCCAATTTATTCATGTAGAGATTGATTGTGCCATTTGAAATGCGTGGATTCCAGGGTGTTTATAATTTGGAAAAGAAGGTAATGGCAGAAATCTACTTGAACGATCTCATTATTGCCTTCTTGTCTTCTTTCTTATGTATGCAGCTCTCATATGTTGTCTCGTGATAAACGTAGATATATGAAGCCGCTGTCAGAGGTCTCTCTTCCGTCGAAGCACCACAGCCAGTTAAGTTCCCACTTCCGGATCCACGAGACCGATTCTCTCTCAAACCCGGTTCAGTTGCTTCTCTTCCAAGTTGCACGAGCACCTCAGAAGAGGAGAAGTCTCCTAGCCTTGTCGCAGCAATTGCTGGTGCCAGAGCTGCTGCAACACAATTCTCGAAGAGTAAATAGTCCTGAACCTCCTAAGGCCGGCAACATTGAAGGACGAGAAAGCTATCTCTACCAGAACTAGGAATAAATCGAAGGAGACAGTGCAGGTTCAACTACCCGATGGTGATACACCAGATAGCTCTTTTGCTAAAAATGGCGTCTGATGCAAGTTGCATACTTGTTATAATGGTAAATTATGTTTCATTATTTTTCATTTTTCCATTTACTTAGATGCTTGGCTGCGCTATGTCCCTATTTATATAGCCATTGGATGCTATTTGTCTCATCCGATGTGTCAATTGGGAAGTTCTGTTGTGTAAGTAGTTGTGCTATCGGAACTCATACATTATGTGGACCTACAGTTGTTTCATGGAAAAGGAAGAAACGTTGTGGGTCCAACTACGACATGTTGCATAATGTATGAGATCCGGGTAGTACATTCGCAATATCATTTCCAGTGTGGCATGTACCAGTATTTGTGTGGTATGTTTGTAGGTAGAATTGGCTTTATATGGAATTTAGAAGTACTATTAAGCGAGATGTAAGTTTATTACGATAATGCTCAACCATAGAATTGCTGCTTGAATGTGATATCGGCACAGCCAATAACATGCTTTAATTATATAATTTCATCTGTGTTTTCCCCCCTTTTTACTGCTTCATGAAGTATATATAAAGGTGCATTTTGCATTTCTTAGTGTTGTTGAAGCCTTTACCAACAATTTTGGGCTTCTTTTATTCCTATAAAGTTGCTTCAAATTTTGCGCGATAGCCCCTCGTTGATTAGACTATCTGCATTGCGTCTCCAAGGGTGGTCTCCAAGGGGTATCGAGACACCCTTCCCTTAGAGACCATGCGTTGCAGCATATGATGTCTCGAGCCCGGTCTCGATTTTTTGAGCTGGCCTCGAGCCTTTTTTTTTTTTTCTTTTCTTTTTCTTTATATATATATATATATATATATATAAAAGGATTGGATCATATATATTCTAGCCTTCATGTGGGAACCAGGAACTAATCCTAGCCCCTTATATTGATTTATCAACTGTTGGTAATAAATTGTTGACGTCCTTAATGTTTATTAGTTTGTAACCTATATTAGTAGTAAATGGGCAAATATTTATTTTCTTTTTGGCCGGTAATCTATATTCCGCAAAACTTGGGATTTAATTTGTTTGAGTAATTTTTTTTAGGCTCATGACATTCGGCCACACTGTGGCTAGCCACATGCGTAATAAAAGGAAGTTGACTGTAAAAATGAAAATAATCACACTTTCTCCTTAGGGTTTATGTTTCCCAATTAGGGTATATTTTCATTTTCAAAATCTATATTACCATTTTTGGTTTGTGTGGTCGGCCACAGTATGGCCGAATATCATTACCCTTTTTTTTTATTACATTGAACATTTATATGGGGATTCATTTATTTGAAGAGTTTTATTGGATTGTAACGTGTTTTAATTTTTGTTTAGTTCTATCATAGTAACTCTCTTATTTTCCTTATTATGCCTATTTAAGCATTGAATTGTTATATTATAAGCATTTTATATGTCTATTTAAGCATTAAATCATTATAAAATAAGCAATATTATTTGAATATTTAAGCATAGGGCTGCTTAAATGGGTAGCGGGTAATCGGGTAGTGTTGTACCGACCCGAAACCCGACGGGTATTGGGCACCCGTTATCCGCATGTTTGGGTAAAAGGGTCGGGATACGGGATGAGAATTTTAAAAATTTCGAGTATCGGGTATACCCGATACCCGATCCGGGTACCCAAGTAAACTCGAAATTTTAATTTAATATATTATATTTATTTATATATATTATAAATCTATTATATTTGTACACCTAAACCCTAATTTCTCTTATATATATACAATATATATGGTAGTTTCTCTAATAGTATTAATGTTATGACTTAATAATTAAGTTGCTTATGGGTTTATGTTGAAAGACTAATGGTGTTGGTGGGTCTGGCGACATTTTTTATTCGATTGCTTATGGAATTAATTATGTTTTATGTTTTTTTATTATGTTGCTTATGGAATTATGGTTTTATGTTTATCGATTAATGGTGTTGGTTTTGTTTTACTATTAAGTTTATGGTTGCATATACATTTTTTGTGATTGACATATTGTTACGTCTTTTTATTATTATTATTTTTTTTTTATCAATTATTGATTGTTATGGTTATCGCAATTTGCGATAAATTTAACTGTGTTAATGTGTTATAATTTTGATTTGAACTAATGCTCGGGTAATTAGGGTACCCTAATACCCGATCGGGATTACCCGCTCGGGTATTTGGGTACCCAATTTTTAACATAGGGTCGGGATAGGGTATCAAAATTTTGAAAAAATTGGAATCGGGTACCCGATATTTTCGGGTAGGGTACCCTACCCGTACCGTTTAAGCAGCCCTATTTAAGCATTAAATCATTATAAAATAAGCATAATTATTTGAATATTTAAGCAGGGAATAAAATAATGATAAGAAATATTCTTATTTAAGCATTGAATTGTTATAATTTAATTGAAATTTTGGGAGGTTTTGACTAGAGAAAAAAATCGAAGCTTCAAAAGCAAAAAAAATATCGTTGGCAATCAATTTCTGTATTTTATGGGAAGTGAACAACTACAAGGAAAAATCCTCACGTTTGTTCATATCCTGAACGGAAGAGTTTTAATTTAAGCTATGAAAAATCTAAATAGATTTGATTAAACGAGAGAGATGGAGAGATAAAGGAAAGAGAGAAAATGGTACAAAATTTACCGAAAGAGAGCATTTGGTGGGATCACGATTTTCTATACTTACATTCATGCCCTTGAAACTAGTAAACTAATAAAATGATAAATAAAAGACTTTAATCTCAACCATAAAATCTAATTAGGTGAATGGTTAGGATGTGTTCCTAGTTCCCATATGGGGACTAGTTTATATAATAACTCATTCCTATATATATATATATATATATATATATATATAAATTTTATTTATTATAATCAATACCACTATTTTTAACTTATTCTTTCTTTCTTGTGAAAATGGATCCCAACAATTCCTTTTTGTCGGCATGGTTTCCCGACATGTCCGACGATAATTATGTCTACACGCCGATGGGGCTTAATTAGCGAAATAATATGCCATCGACATGAAAATTATCCAAAAGGGGTGTGATTGTTTTTAATTAGCGAAACAATATGCCGACGGGGCGTGATTGTTTTTAATTAGCGAAAACAATATGTCGACGGGGCGTGATTGTTTTTAATTTTTAAATTTTTATTAATTAGACGTCACTATTTTTTTTATCGGCTAATGTAATTTTTCAATTTTAAAAAATTAATGGAAAATTCGAATTTGTGTATTTTAATTTTTAATGAATGTTAACTTTCAATTTGTATTTATTTAATGAAATATTGGAAATGTTTAATATTAAAGTTAGAGACAACTTAGAGATAGTTGGGTTGCAGGATAGGTGTCTCTAAGCTGACTCTAATGGAAAAGTGGTGTTGGAGACAGGTTGTAGATAGCCTTATACCCTACACACTGTCATTCCTACCTTCACGCGCTCTCGTCTCATGCTTAAGCATAAACGAGCAAACCTCATGAGGAAGCACTCTATTCACGAGAAATGTAAGAGATGCTCATGACAAGCATGCTTTCATAGAGGAGACACATTAAGTTTGCTGTTGAGAACTGAACCATGCAAAAGTTATCACTGCTATAAAATATCCTTACATGAAGCATCTCTCTCACCTTAAACAATTCAGACAATCATGCCTTGCATATATTTCCTAGTTTTCGTCCTCGCCCTTGTGCCTCTCTCTACTCTCACAACCGCCGACCAATATGGCGGCGGCGAACTGCCCAATGATCGGGCTTCAACGGGCCGCTTCTGCCTGAGAGGTGCTCGTTCCAAATTTCAAAACCACCCACCGCAACAAACAGAAAAATATATTGAGAAAACACCATCCATAGATGCAGCTGATCAAGAAACAATCGAGCCAGAAGAGATATCGGAAGATGACGTTGAAGTAAATCCGACAGCAGGAAAAGTAGCCGTTAAAAAATCCAAGGAAATAAGGTTTGAGGACAAGGCTTCAGATCTTGTGAAAGTGACCAATGAACAGAAAAAAAATGAAGCAAACAAATACTATAAGACTGCTGCTGCTGCTCCTCCTCCATCCAAAGCAAAAGGAAGCAATTTTTATGATTTTGAGGATATAAATTAACCCACAAAAATTGGTAGTATATACTAATTAATATACAATAATTCCTTGTCGGATTGAACATTCTAAATATGATGGGATGATTCTATAATATATCGTCTATTAATACTTTCTTTTTTTGACCTTTTTTAATACTTATAATAGTGATATATTTGTCATAAACACACGCCTACATATTAATAAATCAAATATGTTTCCAAAGGGACACTCAAGTGGTGCGACTTCAGTGTGTAAGCAGTGAGGTCTTGAGTTCAAACCCCACCACCGCTCCTCCCTCCCTCATGTCAAAAAAATCAAATGTCACGTGCATGGATGACAACGAGTTGGATATGGACTGGATCTTGTTGATTCCAGATCCAGATCCATTTTTTTGTTGAAATTCAGATACGTCCCAGATCCGTCGGATCCAAAAATTTGTAATCCAGATCCATATCCATTGGATTTGCAGTTCTGCGGATCCGATCCATAGATCTGTTCTTTTGTTTAAATTAAAGTTTAAAATAACACAAAATCAAAGCAACACAATAATAAGTACCAAAAACCAAGAACAACACATAATTAAACAAAA